>OY992895.1:88531437-88881551 GCA_963921405.1 Cepaea hortensis | reverse complement strand
TAGGGAGGGGGAGAGAGACGTGTAGAAAATTTCATCTCATCGGATGGACCGTTCGCGAACGCATAAAGGACATACATTCATACATACAGACGGAGATTGCCTTTTATATATAAGACTAACTGACCCTCATTTATTTCATACTAGCTGACCCGGCCCGGCTGTCTGTCTGTCTGTCTGACCCGGCCCGGCATCGCCCAGCTCCTGGTGTGGAGCATCTCATTTAATTCATATAAGTAGTCATATAAGTTCCCGTTCCCGTTACCGACTGTCTGTCTTTCTGTCTGTCTGTCTGTCGTTCTGTCTGTCTGTCTGTCTGTCTGTCTGTCTGTCTGTCTGACCCGGCACGGCATCGCCCAGCTCCTGGTGTGGAGCATCTCATTTAATTCATATAAGTAGTCATATAAGCTCACGTTCCCGTTCCCCGACTATCTATCTATCTGTCTGTCTGTCTGTCTGTCTGTCTATCTGTCTGTCTGTCTGTCTGATCCGGCCCGCTGCGCCCAGCCCCTGATGGGGAGCATCTCATGTAATTCATATAAGTAGTCATATAAGTTCCCGTTCCCGACTTTCTGTCTGTCTGTCTGTCTGTCTGTCTGTCTGTCTGTCTGTCTGTCTGTCTGTCTGTCTGTCTAATCATTTATTGGTTGCAGTTAGAACAACCTTAGATAAACGAAGACCAACTTACAAAAAGCATTAGAAAGAGCACTTGAAATATCTTTACATCTTCCCCAACAATTAACTTGGGTAAATGGAGCAGCGGCAGCAGCAGCAGAAGAAGAAGAAAAAGGAGGAGTAGGAGCTGGGAAGGGAGGAAGAGGGAGGTGGAGGAGGAATATAACGCATATGCCTGTAGATGTAATAATGGCTGAAGTTGTTCCATGTCTTCTTAGAGTTGGCGACAGTGTAAAGAAATATAAAATCTTCAAACTTGATAGAGATAAGGTAACTATTATTTATTTATTCTTTAAGCAAAAAAAGATGAGTTACAATGTTATGCATTATGCATTATTTTTATGAAAACTTTGAAAATGCCTTACAGATTGTATCATTATTTATTATAACTCATATGCTGGTACATAACTATGGACAAAGAGTTTATAAATCTTTGAAAACGATGCCACAATATGACTATAAGGTATACAGAAAAGTTATGCCCCTTGAAATAACTTTTACAGAGTTAGGTCCCCTGAGATATATGAAATTATAATGAAAAATGAAAAATGAAATAATATTGGGTAAGCAGCCGATTTCACACTAAAAAAATATGACAGTGGCTGCGCTGGAATGAAAGGAAGGCGTGTATAAAATTTCATCTCAATCGAATGGGCCGTTCGCGAGCGCATAAAAGACATATGGACAGACGGAGATCGCCTTTATATATAAGATAAGTAGACATATAAGCCCCCGTTCCCATTCCGTCTGTCTGTCTGTCTGTCTGTCTGTCTGTCTGATCCAGCCCTGCTTCGCCCAGTCCCTGATGGGGAGAATCTCATTTAATTCATATAAGTAGTCATATAAGTTCCCGTTCCCGTTCCCGAATATCTATCTGTTTGTCTGTCTTCTGTCTCGCCCAGGCCCGGCTTCGCCCAGCCCCTGATGGGTAGCATCTCTATTTAATTCATATAAGTAGTCATATAAGTTCCCGTCCCTACAATCTCCACCTCTCTTCCTCCTACCTCCTCCCTCTTCCTCCTCTCTCCACCTCCCTCCTCTCTTTCCTCCATCCTCCTCCCTCTACCTCCTCCCTCCTCCCTCCCTCCTCCTTCCTCCACATCCCTCCCTCCTTCCTCCTCCTCCCTCCTCATCATTCTTCCTCCTCCTCCTTCCCCCCTTCCTCCCTCCCTCCCCCTCCTTCTCCCTCCTCCTTCTACCTCTTCCTTCCTCCTACTTCTCCCTCCACCTCCTCCCTCCTCCTCCTCCGTGTTCTCCTCCTCCCTCCTTCTCCCTCCTCCTCCTCCTTCTCCCTCCTTCTCCCTCTTTCCTCCTCCCTCTTCCTCTTCCCTCCTCCTCCCCCTCCTCCCTCCTTCCTCCTTCCTCCTCTTCTCCCTCCTCCTCCTTCCTCCTCCCTCCATCCTCCTCCTCTTCCTCCTCCTCCCTCCTCCTCCCTCCCTCCTTCTCCTCTTTCCCCCTCCTCCTAATCCCTCCTTCTCCCTCCCTCCTCCCTCCTATTCCTCCCTACTTCCTCCTCCTCCCTCCTATTCCTCCTACTCCTCCTCCTCCCTCCTCCTCCTCCCTCCTCCTACCTCTCTCCGCCTATCTCTTCTCCCTCCTCCTACTCCCTCCTCCTCCCTCCTCCACCCTCTTCCTCCTCCTTCCTCCTACTCCTCCTTTCTTCTTCTGCTTGCCGTGCCGCCGCTCCATTTACCCAAGTTAATTGTTGGGGAATATGTAAAATCTTTCAGTGCTCTTTCTAATGCTTTTTGTAAGTTGGGCTTCGTTTCTCTAAGGTTGTTCTAACCACAACCAATAATTGATTAGACAGACAGACAGACAGACAGACAGACAGACAGACAGAGAGGAGGGACAGACAGACAGAGAGACAGACAGACAGATAGATAGTCGGGAACGGGAATGGAGCTTATATGACTACTTATATGAATTAAATGAAATGCTCCACACCAGGACTGGGCGAAGCTGGCCGATCAGACAGACAGACAGATAGGACAGACAGACAGACAGACAGATAGATAGTCGGGAACGGAACGGGAGCTTATATGACTACTTATATGAATTAAATGAGATGCTCCACACCACGAGCTGGGCGATGCCGGGCCGGGTCAGACAGACAGACAGACAGACAGACAGACAGACAGACAGACAGACAGACAGACAGATAGTCAGTAACGGGAACGAGAACTTTATATGACTACTTATATGAATTAAATGAGATGCTCCCACAAGGGACTGGGCGAAGCCGGCCGTGTCAGCTAGTATCTATATATATAAAAGAGAATGTCTGTCTGTATGTTTGTATTATGTCCTTTATGCGTTCGCGAACGGTCCATCCGATTGAGATGAAATGTTCTACACGTCTTCCTCTCATTCTCGCGCTGCCAACTGTCATAGGTATTTTTTTCTTCTTCCTCCTCCTCCCTCCGACTCCCTAAATACGTACTTAAATAGAAGAGATCAAAGAATCCCTGAACCACAACGCTAGGATAAGAAAAGAAAATGACGAGTCTACACAGAATCGTCACACGGCAATGTCAATAACAATACATCTTTTTTATGTGTAAAGAAGTTATCTACAGTCATGTAGAAGGAAGAACAATCAATGGAAGGACCGAAATCACAGAACCTAGACGAGTATGAATTCGGAATGGCAAACTCCCTCCTCCGCCCTCCTCCTCCTCTCTCTCCTCCTCCTCCCTCTACCTCTTCCCTCCACCCTCCT
The DNA here is from genome assembly GCA_963921405.1 of Cepaea hortensis. Taxonomy (NCBI): domain Eukaryota; kingdom Metazoa; phylum Mollusca; class Gastropoda; order Stylommatophora; family Helicidae; genus Cepaea; species Cepaea hortensis. The sequence continues at coordinate 88,878,157 of OY992895.1, read as the reverse complement.
CCTCCTCTCTCCTCCTCATCCCTCCTCCTCCTCCCTCCTCCTCCTCTTCCTCCTCCCTCTCCCTCCTCCCCCTCCTCATCCTCCCTCCTCCTCCTCCCTCCTCCCTCTTCCTCCTCATCCCTCCTCCCTCCTCCTCCTTCCTCCTTCTCCCTCCGCCTCCTCCCTCCTCCTCCTCTCTCTTCCTCCTCCCTCCTATCTCCTCCTTTTCCCTCCTCTTCCCTCCTCCTCTTCCTCCTCCCCCTCCTCCTCCTCCCTCCTCCCTCCTTCTCCCTCCTCCTCCCTCATTCTCCTCCCTCCTTCCTCCTCCCTCCTTCTCCTTCCTTCTCCTCCCTCCTCCTCCCTCTTCCTCCTCCTCCCTCTTTCTCCCTCTTCCTCCTCTATCCTCCTCCTTCCTCTTCCTCCCTTCTCCTGCTCCCTCCTCCTCCCTCTACCTACCTCATCCTCCTCCCTCTACCTCTTCCCTCCACCCTCCTCTTCCTCCCTCCTCCTCCCTCCTCCTCCTCTTCCTCCTCCCTTTCCCTCCTCCCTTTCCCTCCTCATTCTCCCTCCTCCTCATCCCTCCTCCATCTTCCTCCCTCCCTCGTCCCTCCTCCTCCGTCATCCTTCTCCCTCCGCCTCCTCCCTCCTCCTCCTCCCTCCTCCTCCCTCCTCCTCCATCCTCCTCCTCCCTCATCCTCCCCCTCCTCCTCCCTCCTCCTCCTCCGTCTTCCTCCTCCTCTCCCCTCCTCCTACCTCCTCCTACCTCCTCCTCGCTCTTCCTCCTCCTCCTCTATACTCCTCCTCCTTCCTCCTTCTCCCTCCTCCTTTCTCTCCTCCACCTCCCTCCTCCTCCTCCTTTCTCCTCCCTCCTCCTCATTCCTCCTCCCTCAAGGAAGGAGTGTTGGAACGAGTGTCCTCGTGTGTTTGTGAATGGGGGATGTGTTGGTGGGTGGGGATGTGTGTGAGGGATGTGTGTATGGGCGGGGAGATTGTGCGTGGGTTGGGATGTTTGTGTAAATGGGTAGGGGTGTGTGGTTAAGGGATGTGTGGTTGGGGGATGGGTGGGTGGAGGATGTATGGTTAGGTAGAGGATGTGTGGGTGGGTGATTGTATATGAGTAAGGGTGTGTGGTTAGTTAGTTAGTTAGTTAGTTAGTCGACAGATCATCCTCGTTGCACATCGAACCATTCAGTCCATAAGTGCTCGGATCCCCTCCTCAGCAAATCCCGCAGCGTGTAGCGGCTAACGACACCAGTTCTGTGTTGGTTTATCAATCTTCTTTGGCTTCCTGCGTATTGTTCTTGTTTGGCCACCCCTCTTTTAATTTGCTGCTCTCGCAGTCTGGCCATTGTTGTAGATTCACAGTCATCACTTGGTTCTCGCAAAAGTCTCACTTCTCGTAGAGCATTCAGAATGTCAGCCTGGTCCATGGCGCGTCCGCCCTCCACAGTAGCCTCACCTGCGAGCTTGTCAGCCCTCTCATTTCCTTGTACTCCCGCATGCCCTGGCACGAAGATGAAACTAATCTTTGCCAGCCGAGACCGCTTCAGAGGCAGCAACCATTCTCTTCGGATCGACCCCTCCTCTATCCTCTTGTTCATGTTCATTGAGTCGCTAAGGAAACAAGCCCTAGTGAATGTCTGTGTCTCGAGCCATGTTATTGCTTTACTTACTGCCATGACTTCCATGGTCAGGCTACTTGTGGTTTCAGTGAAAGCACCAGAGTCCTCCTTCACAATTCTCCCTCCGGCCCGAGCTGTAAAGGCCCATGAGCTTCTCACATGTCGGACGACCGACCCATCTGTGTAGATGACCGCGTCACCGTCTAGCGAATTCTCGAAAATCAACGCTTGTACTTCAGCCTCAACAGCAGCCGGATTTTCTTGTCTGCATTTTCTATCTAGTTGGATGCAAACTGAAAAGGATGTGCAGAAGTCTGTTGGCACTTGCACCCACTCCTCGCCAGGTTCTAAGTCCTCAAGTGAACACACCTGTTGAAGAATGTCTTCGGCTTGACCCATCCATGACCATCCTCTCTTTAACCTGCTGCCCTTCACCTTCCTAATTTCACTATGCAGTGGATGTTGTGTGTTTGCGTTAATTCTGAGGTAGGCGCGTGCCCTGCAAACTTGTATTCTCTCTTCAATGGTTGGAAAATCAAGAAGGTAGCGCATCGCCTTGCATGCTGTATCTCTTGTGGTTAAGGGATGTGTGTGGGATGTGTGTGGTTAAGGGATGTTTGGTTGGGGGATGGGTGGGTAGAGGATGTGTGGGTGGGTAGAGGATATGTGGGTGGGTGAGTATGTGTAGGTTAGGAGATGGTGAGGGATGTTTGTAGGGGTGGGCTCGGGATCTGTGAGTGGGCTGGGGGAGATGGGAGATTATGTGGCTGGGTGCGGAATTTGTGTGTGGGTAGGTGCGGAATATGTGAGTTGACGGGGAGATGTGTGTGTGGGGAATGTGTGTGTCAGAGTCTTGCATAACACAAGACAAGTAGCTCGTTTTCTGGCAAGTGTGAATTAATATCAAACTATCAAATCACACGAAGTGAATATCCGAAAGTATTATTCACACGCTTTATTGACGCGCGGCATTAATTATCGCACAAACATCGCGCACTGACAATCTATAGCAATCATTTCAACATGAACAAGATCACTACAATACATAATAATACATGCAAGCAATAAACATCTCACTTACAGTTAAACTATACAAGCATTCGACTCAGTCTCCCACTGTCGTACAGGCTAGCTCTCAAGGCAGATTCAAACTCAACTCGCATTCCTTTGCGACCTGTCCTTTCAACGATCTCAGCCCGTCTGCCAGTTCTGGCGTCCTACACGCTTACACGCACACGTCAGCTGGTGTCCCCTGCACGGTTCACGGGGTGAACTCAATTGCTGTGCGTGGCTACCTATCCGGGCGTCGGTAACGACGCCGCGTTCTCTCTGCCGTGTCTAACATTACTCAGGGTTGCGTGTTGTTATGTTGTCTGGCGTTGGTACAGACAACGCGTCGCAACCTCGGATGTGAGACCTTGACAATCTCCACACCCCTTTTTCATGAAAGGATTTCCTTTCATGTACAATATATATCTAGGTGTTATTAAACATGTCAAAGTCGAACATTATACATTAACAATTATAATAAATATATACAGGTGAATAGTCAACAATATATATACACCACTTATGTTGCACTATGAAGTACAACAGTCAAGTACAATCTATTTAATGGGCATTACCTCGCTAGTCCGGTAGGTATCGGCTAAACTGGCCCCTACCTCACAACCGAGAACAAAAATACTAAAATAATCAGGTCAAGCCGTGAGCATCTCCCTCTGAGATGTCTCCTCCATCCGACCTCTGTTTAGAGTTTCTAATGAAGGTCAACAGTTTTGGCAATATACTGTCCATATCTAAACGATGTTACATTGACATGTTATTTATCAAGCACACATGTTCATGGTTACAATACATATTTACATATCACCAATAATTTAGAATAATGTCCCCTGGTTATTATACAGAAAAATTAGGAACAATAATTTATCGTCGTTTACAAGACATAAATTACAATTGGAAATTTATTTCTTAGTGTCATAATTTGATCCTTATTGACAAATGTGCACAAAAAGTCACGTTTGTAAAGAAGCAATCAAGTTATGATGCTGAGATTACATCCTATACAAATCAACATATACAATTCCGTATATGGGAATATTTTAAATCACATTTTAATACAACGTCATACATTTATATACTTTTAATAATATGCAAAAACTCGGAAGTATACAGCTGTACTATTACATGTGTTGTGATGTCATTCAAACAAAGCTGGTCCGTTCTGGATGGATCTTCTAGAAACGGAGTAGTAGTTGTTACTATCAGCTGTTGGATCATCTCTTCCGTCTTCTGCTCGGATTGTACTGTCGCAGTCATCTTTCGTACCTTGTTAAAACGTCTTGGGCACCTCGGTCTGGATACTTTAGGATTACCTCACGTTTTAGTGGCTTGGTAACTTCTTGGATCCTCTAGTGTTGTCCCGTGACACTTCTCCGTAGTTTCTGGTTGTTAAAATATTTATGTATTTACAATAATAATTACATTCTTTCTCATATCTCACAGTTATACAACACATTAATTTACATAATACTGATTTCATTCTTTCACATATCTCACAATTATATACGCATTCATTCGCATGATAATAATAAGAATCACGATATGTACATAAGTTATATACATTGGGAGATACAATCTTCCCCATCACAATGGTGTACACAGCGTTACTGACACATTGTCACAATTGGCTGTAGTACTGAGCACTATCTACGTTGCAGTTTTATACACCCTCTGCACTGTGCTCTGGTGTCGACTGGGTATTAGAATCGTTGTATGGACATCTCGACAAAAGGTCTGCAAGACAGTTTTGTGAACCTTTTATGTGGTTAACCTCATAGCTATAGTCCTGCAGAAGAAGGGACCATCTTGCCACCCTGCTGTTACTAGGCGTTCCTCTGGTAACAATTGTCAGCGGAGTATTATCTGTTTCAATAATGAAATGTTTGCCTAACAAAAATCTAGAAAGTTTACGTACCGAAAATACCATGGCAAGAGCCTCGAGTTCCGGTGTACTGTAATTTTGTTCGCTGGTGTTAAGTTTTCGAGAGACGTAGTATACTGGGTACAAGATTTGGTCGTGTTCTTGGAGAAGCACACCTCCAATGGCTACGGAGCTCGCATCACATCTTAATCTAAAAGTAATATTCAAATTTGGCAATTTTAAAATAGGTGATTTAGAAAAATAAGAAAGAATTTTCGTAAATGCTGGCCTTAAACATTCACTGTTTACAATCACATTGGGGTGTTTATTTGTTAGTAGATCAGTGAAACATTTGGTCAATTCAGCAAAATGAGGAATAAACTGTCTATAACAGTTTAACAGACCTAACACACTTCGCAACTGTTTCTTAGTTGTCGGAAGCGACAATTTCAAAATTCTGGACATGATGTTATCGTCAGTTGATATAAAGCCATTTGAGATCTTATAGCCCAAAAATGAAATTTCCTGAAAGGCTATATCCACTTTGGAAGGTTTTACAGTCAGTCCATGATGTCTAATTCTGTCAAATGTCTGCTGTAGTGCTGTTATGTGCTCTGTCATGTCATTTGTGTGTATGCAAATGTCGTCCATGTACCAAATGATGTTAGCAATGTCTGTCAAAAGAATTCTTGTCATTCTGACGAAGGTAGCTGGTGCATTGACTAATCCAAAAGGTAGTTTACACCTTTCGCATAAACCCCAAGGTGTGGCAAATGCAATCAGGTGTATACTATCAGGATGTACAGCTATCTGCCAGTAGCCTTTTGTCATGTCAAGTTTAGTAAAATAACGTGAGTCAGATAGTTCAGTCAAGATGTCTTCAAAGTTGCTCATTGGTTCTAAATCCAACTGTGTAATGCTGTTGAGCTTACGATAGTCCACACAAAGTCTAATAGTGTTGTCCTTTTTGCGTACCAAAACTATTGGTGAACAGAAATGAGATTGTGAACGTCGAATTATATGATTTGTTTCTAAATCAATGATTTCTTGATGAAGTTTTTCTTTATAGTGTATAGGGATGGAATATGGTCTACACTTAATAGGAACGTCAGATGTTAAGATGATTTGGTGTTGCACTAAATCTGTCTGTCCTGGGCTGTCCGAAAAGATCGTCCTGTAGTCTTGTATCAGTTGTCTGCAACTGTCAGTTTGTGTCTGTGTCAGGTTAGGATTTACCTTAATGTCTTGTAAGTTGGTCGTTGTGTCAAGAACTGGTGTCGGTATCTCGTCAGTGTCGTTGTCGTCCGTCTGGTCCACTATGGAGGTGCTTGCTGCAGTCTCTACTTGTTCGTCTTGCCTGTGGTGATATGGTTTGAGCATGTTAATATGAACAATCTTATGTTTGTCCCTAACTGCAATCTCGTAATCTATCGTCGAAATTTGTCGTAGCACTTTGAACGGTCCTTGCCATGAGTCAGTTAGGAGATGTCTATCACTTGGCAAAAGAAGAAGAACGTCCTGTCTTGGCGTCAGTGTAATAGTTCTATTTCCCCTGTTAGCATATTGTCGGTAAATAGCTCCTGATTTTTGGAGAGCTTCTTTGGCTAATATACATGATTTCATAATTCTATCACGCAATGATGTTACATGTTCATATGGTGAAATGGGTATAGACACAGTTGTACTTCCAGTCAACACAGATTCATACAGAGATAATGGGCCGCGTGGTTGTGCACCATATAACATTTCGAATGGTGAGAACCCAGTGCTGGAATGGGGCACTTCCCTATATGCAAACAAAATGGCAGGCAGATAAGTATCCCAATCTTCAGGATGTTCTTGGGTTACCTTAGAGAGCATATGTTTCATATCGCCATTAATCTTTTCTACTATACCGGTCGAATGTGGGTGATATCGACTGTTGAAGCATTGTTTAACACCCAACATTTTGGTAAAGGCTTGTGTAGCCGAGGAAATAAATTGGCTACCCCGATCTGAAAGGATGGTATCAGGGAATTATTACCCTCGCAAAAATATGAAAGAACACTTCCATGATGTCGTTGGAAGTTATGTTCTTCATTGGAATTGCCTCTGGCCAACGAGTACATAGATCAATGAGTGTTACAATGTATCTATTACCTTTAGATGTTATGTGGTTCAGAGGACCAATTATATCGACCGAGATTTTTTCAAACGGTCTACTAGCCAAATCAGTAACTTGAAATTCAGCTTGTGGGTGTTTACCCTTTTTGACAAGCTTTTGACAGATGTCACACGATCTGCAATACTGTTTGGTATCGTTGCAAAACTTTGGCCAATAACATTGAGTAAGTAACCTTGCTCTAGTTTTAGCATAAGCCATGTGTCCTGCAAAGGGTATGTCATGGGCTATGTTCAATGCTTGCTTGCGGTTTTCTAACGGTAGCACTGTTTGTTCTATAGTGCTGGAACCTTTGGTGTAATACCGTGTTAGAATTCCGTTCTTGAGAGCAAAGTACCATTGAGCATTCTTTGCTACTCTTGGCTTTTGGCCTATAAGTTTAAAATACTTTTGCAGAGATCGATCGGCTTTCTGAGATGTTATAAACGTCTCCCTAGTTGTCTCAGGAGATGTTACAACAGGACTTACCCGTTGTAAAGCCTCTGTTTGATCGATTCGATCTTGCATCTGTGCAGTAGATTTAGTTACTGCGTTTACTACATTACAACGATCATTCTCATCACACATTGATGTTACATTCACACAATTACATGTATGTTCTGGCATAGCCAGGTTGGTATTTGTACATTCAATTACAGGTGGTAATACATCATGAATGGTGATTGGTGATGAAGGTGACGTGGTAGTATCAATATTACAACTGACAGATGATGTATTGATGTCATGTGGTATGTCATTCACTTCAGGAAGGTTTCCAATAATAATATCACAGCAAGGATTGGTTAATGCTGCGCATTTCACCTTTCCTGTAAGGAATGGTGTAGTTATATATGCCCATGCAAGTGGATATTTCTCTATGTTTCCTGAGAATGTCCTTCATGTGACATATTTACCACTATATTGTGTTGGTAAAATATAATCTCTCTTTACACCAATGAGAGTACTCCCGCTATCACGTAAGACTGTGGCAGCTTTACCATTAACATACCCCTGGTGTATGTTTAGTATACCTTTGGAGTTTACTACAGAATTGGCCTCCTCACTGGTAATAGGTATAGAATGGCCGCATGTCAACACGCCATCCTCATGAAATTGATCACAAATGGTACATTTTTCCTGATGGAACACTTCAATGGAATGTGCTGAGTTCACTGGGTGATCTTGTACACTTTCGTCTTCTGATGAAGAACTGTCAAACATGGCTGCATTAGCCTTTTTGGTCATTGACTTGCCTTTACAATCCTTTCGCCAGTGACCAAAAGCCTTACAAAGGTAACATTTTGTAAGTTTTTTGTAGTTCTTCCTTTCTTTATCTTGCTTAGAAATGTAATTATGCAAGTAAGCAGTGTACCCAGGATGTTGGTCGCACATATCATGCTCATTGTGTGTATAGTTGCAATATCTACACTGATATAATTTCTCTGCACCTTGTTTATAAGGTCTTTGTTTGGTATTTGACCCTGCCTGATATTTGCCATATGTAGCTGCTGCTACAAAGTCTGTGCTGGTCAGACTACTAGAGAACCAATGCTTATTGGCTGCAAAATAACCAGAGCCACGACTTTCAATCTGTTAAACACTTTCACACTGACATTCCAACAAAAATTTAGAAAAGGGGGCTGGGAGAGATGCAATAATCTTATCTCTCAACATAAGGTCAACTAATTTGTCATAACTTCCATTTACTTTGGCTGCTGACAGCCATTTAGAAAAAAATATTTTGAATTTCTGAGATGTAATCCGAGAACGTGTGTTGGCTTAGGAGACAACTTCCTAAACTGTTCTCTATAACCTGATTCATCTAGCAAAAAATGTGACATAATTTTTGCTTTAATGTAAAGATAATCTTCTTTCAGGTCATTTGGGATCGACTCTATGACTTTAAGAGGTTCCCCAGAAAGACTTCTTACATACACTATCCCCCATTCAGGTTTAGGGATTTTGTAATGATCCATAACAAATTCAAAATTTTGGGTAAATGCTGCTATGCAATCACCTGTGTTGTAACTTCTGATCAGACCTTGGTACTTCTTATGAGGTTGATCTTTGTCTGTTTCTCTATTTACTTTCCCTTTAGAACATTCAGCTTTTAGCTGTTCAATTTTCAGTTGTGTTTCTTGCTCTTCTCTCTTACTTTGGGCTAAGATCTCAGCTTGCCTCACTGCTGCTTCTGACTGTTTTAGAGCAGCTTCTGATTGTGCTTGTTGAAGCTTTAGAGCAGCTTCTGATTCTGCCTCTTTACTTTTCAGAGCCCTTTCGGCTGCTCTCTCATCCCTCTCACTAATTTGCTCTTGTTTCAAACAATATTCTGCATATTTACTTTCACTCCATGCTCTCAATCCCTCACCAGACATATTCATTTTTAAACCCATTTCAATGCAATCGTTTAAAGAAGACATGATAAACAATAGGTATGATGGAATAAATATAAACAAAATTACTTATGATGTTAGTAAGTTACAAATATTTATAGCACAGTTAATGTTTAAAGCCAGACTAACGAAAGTATAAAGAAAGCTGAAAAAATTTTATACTCAAGTAATCCTTGGGTACTGTGCTGTTCAATGGTGCTCGAAATCACACTGGAACGTCTTTCGGGTTGACGCACAAAACATTTTTGAAGTTCACCAGACTCAGGTAAAGTTGTCACAAAAACCCTGTACTTTTTAAACTAAACGAAATTAGAACGTTTGAAAATGTATGGTGTGTGTAATGTCACTGAAGTCTGTAAAGGTTTGTATGCTGTCAAGTATTATTGTTAGTCGTTACCACAATCAACCACTTTCACGCTCACACTACCTCTACTCAATGACATTCAAGGGCACGGCCGCCATTTTGGATTTTAGGTACAAAATTTGTTGACTTTAGTGCTAAGTCTGAAGACGCCTCGGTTGGCTTCAAATAATATCTTCACACTTATAATTTAATTAAATCAACTCTATTAATTCGTTACTTTACCTTAATCTATGACTTGCGCACTTCTATCGGCATGTTCACAATCGCTTCAAACTCGGACAAAACAATTTATACGTTCGCATTTGATTCACAACCCGGACGAAAGCCTCCACATTCGCACTTGTCAGAGTCTTGCATAACACTAGACAAGTAGCTCGTTTTCTGGCAAGTGTGAAGTAATATCAAACTATCAAATCACACGAAGTGAATATCCGAAAGTATTATTCACACGCTTTATTGACGTGCGGCATTTATTATCGCACAAACATCGCGCACTGACAATCTATAGCAATCATTTCAACATGAACAAGATCACTACGATACATAATAATACATGCAAGCAATAAACATCTCACTTACAGTTAAACTATACAAGCATTCGACTCAGTCTCCCACTGTCGTACAGGCTAGCTCTCAAGGCAGATTCAAACTCAACTCGCATTCCCTTGCGACCTGTCCTTTCAACGATCTCAGCCCGTCTGCCAGTTCTGGCGTCCTACACGCTTACACGCACACGTCAGCTGGTGTCCCCTGCACGGTTCACGGGTGAACTCAATTGCTGTGCGTGGCTACCTATCCGGGCGTCGGTAACGACGCCGCGTTCTCTCTGTCGTGTCTAACATTACTCAGGGTTGCGTGTTGTTATGTTGTCTGGTGTTGGTACAGACAACGCATCGCAACCTCGGATGTGAGAACTTGACAGTGTGGCTGAGGAATGTGTGTTTGGCTGGGTGATTGGAGGTGTGTGGGTGGAGGAGGATATGTGAGTGAGTGATTGTTGGTGGGTAATGGGACGGGTAGAGGATATGTGTGTAGGTGGGTGGATGTGTGTGGGTGGGGGATGTGTGGGATTGGGAATGTATGTGTGCTTGGGGTCTGGGTGGATGGGGTGTGTGGTGGGTGAGAGGTGTGTGTGGGTGGGGAGATGTGTAGGTGTAGGGATGTGGTGGATGGGTAGGGGCATGTATGTGTGTGTGGGTATGTGTGTGGTTGGGTGGTGGAGTTGGAGTGAATGGGAGATGTGTGGGTGGTTGATGTGTCTCATAAAATAGTAATATGCATTGTTTCTGTTTACAAAATTCATGTGACAATGTTTTTTTCCTATGCACTGTTGATGAAAGAAAGATGAGTGATTGGAAGGGCCGAATGTAAGACGGGCCTGCGTGCCCAATTTGTTACCCTTTGAAAATAAAGTCTGTTCGTTCGTTCGTTCGTTCGTTCCCTCTTCATTCTCCTCCCTCCTCCTACCTCCTCCTCCCTCCTCCTCCTCCCTCCTCCTCCTCCCTCTACCCTCATTCCTCCCTCATTCCTCCCTCATCCTCCTAATCCCCCTCCTCCCTCCTACTCCTCCCTCCGCCTGTATCCTCCTCCTCCCTCTTGCTCCCTCCTCCTCCTCCCTCCGCCGAATATGAATTAAATGATATGCTCCCCACCAGGGACTGGGCGAAGCCGGGCCGGGTCGTCATTTTTAGGAACGGGAACGGGAGCAGGGGCCGAATATGAATTAAATAAGACGCTCCATTTACCCAAGTTAATTGTTGGGGGAAGATGTAAAGATCTTTCAAGTGCTCTTTCTAATAACAGACAGACAGACAGACAGACAGACAGACAGACAGACAGACAGACAGACAGACAGACAGACAGACAGACAGACAGACAGTAGATAGTCGGGAACGGGAACGGGAGCTTATATGACTACTTATTTGAATTAAATAAATTGCTCCCCACCAGGGGCTGGGCGAAGCCGGGCCGAGTCAGACAGACAGACAGACAGACAGACAGACAGACAGACAGACAGACAGACAGACAGACAGACAGTCGGGAACGGGAACTTATATGACTACTTATATGAATTAAATTAGATGCTCCCCACCAGGGCCTGGGCGAAACCGGGCCGGGTCAGACAGACAGACAGACAGACAGACAGACAGACAGACAGACAGACAGACAGACAGATAGTCGGGAGCGGGAGCTTATATGACTACGTATATGAATTAAATGAGATGCTCCCCACCAGGGACTGGGTGAAGCCGGGCCGGGTCAGCCAGACATACAGACAGACAGACAAACAAGCAGACAGACAGACAGACTGATAGATAGATAGATCCCCGCCAGGGCCTGGGATTTGCCGGGCCGGGTCAGCTAGTATATATATATATATATCCTGTCTAGACCATGCCATGTGGCCAATCCATCCAGGTATTTACTTCTCGGTCTTCCCCTTGGTCTCTTCCCTTCGATCTTGCCAGTTGTCACCAAGTTCTCCAAGCCATTTCTTCTCATAACATGCCCAAACAATTTTGACAGTCTACGTCTAATGTCTCTAATTAGTTTACGATCTTCATTTGTCTCTTGCAGGATGTGCTCATTGGTTTTTCTGTCTGTCCATGGTATTCTTTGCATTTTCCTCAGAAACCACATTTCCACAGCCATCAGCTGTTTTTCAGATTGACTGCTTATTGTCCACGCTTCACATCCATACAAAAGCACAGGTTCTATGTAGCACCTCAACACTCTTTTTCTCGTTTCAATTGATATCTTTTTATTGGTCAGTATGTTTTTTATCTTGCAAAAGGCTATCTTCGCAATAGCAATTCTTGTTCTAATCTCTTCAAGGCATCTCCCATCAGATGTTCTGACTGTGCCGAGATAACAGTATACAGCAGTCTTATCGATATATGTGTGTGTGTGTGTGTGTGTGTGTGTGTGTGTGTGTGTGTGTGTGTGTGTGCGCGTGCGTTGCAACTATGGGATGTGTAAGATTGTCTGTTTGTGTTATGTTTTGGTAGAAGGTGTAATGTGTTTGTCAATGTTTAATGTGTATGTCAAATATACAATGTGTCCCCAGAATATCATGGCAATTGCAAGTGTGGTGTGTGAATGTGTTTGCAGAATGTGTAATGTGTTTCTAGAATTACAACGTAACTGCATGTTGTGTGATGTGTAATATGTGGGTGTGTGATTTGTGGATATGTAATGTGTGAGTGTGTTATGTGTGGGTGTGTGATGTGTGGATATGTGATGTGTGCAAGTGTGTGTGGCAGAACCTGCTGTTGGTATGTACAGTTATGGAACAATCACATGTGCTTACTGTACAGAAACATAGGTGGCCTGTATTCCCCTGTGGTAGCGAACGAAGAGAGCTGATATCGAACCACGTTCATGTTATAGCCATGGTATCGTCTTAACCCTTACACCCGTGTACCCGCTATCCTGCCTACTGTTTGCAGCCTGTCTGCGTAATTGTTTGTGTGCCATGTGGATTTTACTGTATGCGCTTGTGGTTTACTGTATGTACATCTGTTTTACTGTAAGCGCATCTGTCTTACTGTTTTTATTCAGTATATTAATCGAGCCGGTCTCTCTGGCTGTGGGGTTACAACACTTTCTCTCTGTAATCCCGTTTATCACGCAGAGTCTCGCAGCGGAGCGAGAGCTGAGGCGGTTCGACCCCCGCTCGTGACTTGCGGGATACTGAGCCGGTCGCTCAGAAAGCAATGGCAAACTACTGAGCGTAATCTTGCCAAGAGATCAACATACAGCTGAAAGATGCTGGTGTTGACAGCTAAGTCCTGTAAGGGATATGCTTAAAAAAAAAAAAAAAAAAAAAAAAAAAAAAAATATTAATCGAGGTGAGGAAAATAGTTCTTAAGAGCTATATTGAGCCAATCCTGATGTATGGAAGCGAATCATGGGCAATTCACAGACAAATGATCAATTATATAGAATCTGCAAATATGTGGTTTTATAGAAGATAGTGGAAAGAGCAATGGAGAGAACTTGAAAGAAGTTAACTCACAAAGGGAACTGGAGACTCACATAAGAAGTAGACAATTCACATTCTTCGAGCTTGTCATTAGAAGACGAAAGCTAGAGTTTACCATCAAAACGGGAAAATTAGAGAAAGGGGGTGGGGCGGGGGGGGGGGGGGGCTGCGGGAGACCAAGAGATACGATTACGGACAGTTTAACATCATGTTACGGAGGAACATCAGTATCAGACATGATTAGCAGTACACGAGACATCATTTTCTGGAGAGACATGATCGCCAACGTCACACGGCATGGACTATAAGAAGACTGGCAGTAAAAGAGACATAAGGCTGTGGACAGACATGATCACTAACGCCACACGACATGGACTATAAGAAGACTGGCAGTAAAAGAGACATAAGGTTGAGGACAGACATGATCGCCAACGTCACACGACATGGACTATAAGAAGACTGGCAGTAAAAGAGACATAAGGCTGTGGACAGACATGATCACTAACGCCACACGGCATGGACTATAAGAAAAAGAAGTCATAATGTTTAATGCAGTGTGGTTGTGGATGTGTATGGTTGTGGAGTTCTACGTGTGTGTATATGTGAGAGTGTAAGTGTGTGCGTGTGTGTGTGTTGTGTGTATGTGTGTGTGTGTGTGTGTGTGTGAGTGTGTGTGCGTGTGCGTGTGTGACTTTGTTTTAAGTGTATATGTGTGTTTCTTTACATTATTTGTACACTCGTGTATGTTTATGTAATGTGTGAGAGTCAAATATCACGCTGCTCTCACTTGAAGATAAACAACAGTGACAATATGTTTAACTGTGTCCACAACTCTGTGCCGAGTTGGCGGCGAGGGATGTACGTGGTCATTCACCCAATTTGCCATGGAATTACACGTTTGAAGTATATAGGTTGCCACAGCTGAAGGACAGCCTCTGCTTGACATGTTTTCCAGTACGTTTATTCAACGATGACTGTGTTCACACTGAAATTTTGTGACATAGCCAAGAAACATATCCGTGATCAAAACATGAACAAACCTCCACTGATGTACACGGAGCACAGATACTGCACGCCCTCCCCCGAGAGAATCACATAGTCAACAGTCTGGTTCAGGTCACAGTGGATGTCCAGTGTCGTGTTATCCACTCGGGCAGTTCTGGTGTTTGTACAGCTCAAGCTGGCGTCCTGCCTAAAGTGGACTGTCAGGTTGTAGAGGAGATCTGCCGGGGGGGGGGGGGGGGGGGGGAGGAGGAATCAATGGATGAGCTACACACTACACAAACATGCACGGTGTATGTACACTTGACAGTTGGTGTCAATTTATGGTGTGTTAGTATGTGTGTGTGTGTGTGTGTGTGTGTGTGTGTGTGTGTGTGTGTGTGTAACCCATAGCAATAGAAAAGGTCATCATCATCATCGTCATCATAATCATGTGCCTGTCAGCTAGACCGGGCGTTCACGTCTCTCCACAGATCTCGGGACCTGGTGTTAGTGATCCTTTCTGTTTGTTGGACTAGAGACATTAGTCTTAGGTAGACATAATGGACAAGAAGGTTAGAGGGGAAACACAAATGTGTGTGGATAGCTGACACAGCTGGCCACAAATAATAAGGTGATCACCAACGTCAGCTAGAAAAAAAGAGAATAAGTCAAAGAAGAAGGGAGAGCAGTGTCGTTTTGCACTTGAAAAGCCTTTCAGTTGCTTATGCAAACAGTCGAGTATTTTGGACGGACTTATAAATGTTGTATACTCTAAACCAGTGTTTCCCAACGTGGGGCCCACTCCCCACAGGGGGGCAATTCGATTGTTAACCCTTTAATAACTAACAAAAGGGAAATAACTCCGCAAAATTAATGACTTGATATTTTGTAAAGTCATTATACACGAATTGGTTTGACATATAAATGTCCTAGATGACTAATAAACTAGAAAAATGGACACAGTTTAACATAAAGCAACATTAAAAACAATAAAACAAAAAGAAAGGTTTAAAAAAACATTTTAACTGGGAAAAAATGTGAAGAAAAATTTTTTACTCACGAAATGATGTTGAAAGTGTCCCGCACTATGTATATAAGTGCCCTGATAGCAGCAAATATCCTGCACTATATATCCACGTGCTTTGATACAAGTGATTCATGGTATTTTGTGAAGCATTCCCCCTTGCACAGCCATATCTGACAGAGACTGCATCCAAAAACAACCTCACTGGCTCTGCTCTTCTTACCAGACTTGGTGTTCATCTTGGCACACCAGTAGCAAGTTTTCCTTTTGCCATCCATACGAATTAGTCTGTGGTCCAAAAGATTGCTGGTACCCAGACCTACAGTTGTGGGGCAAGAAGAAGCTTTCCGTTTCCTCGAAATGTTACCCTTCAAGAGTAGAAACCAGGCTACGCCTAAAAGCGAGATGGCCAACATCACCAACCCTTGTGTGTGGGCGATGGGAGTTTGAACAAATTATCCAGCTGTTGACAATAGAGGTTTGCAGGAGAAAGGCAAACATATATCTCCACCACTTCACAGATTTCCTACCAACAGGGTAATATGAGGACAGCTGGTCAAACCTGTCCACTCCACCCATTGATCTGTTGTAGGCGGCCACTGTTGTGGGTATCTGAACATTTTATCTGCCACCGGGTGCCTTACGTGATGTCATCTTCTTCTTCTTCAGCGTTCCGAGCCATTGAACTTTAGTCTACCATTGTAGGCAATCATGGCTTCATCAATGCTGATATCTCTGCCAGCAGAAAAACACGAGGATATGTTTTTCCTCACCATATCAAGGAACGGTCTTACCTTGTACAGTGGATCGTAATCTTTGTGGCCTATGGGCTTCTGCTTACTGGTGTCATTGAGATGAAAATATTGGGAGATTTTTGCATATCTAGTTTTTCCCATGCACTGTGATACTCCGGGATGATAGAGATCTTCATCTGTGCTCCAATACATGGCAGTTTCAGGCAATTGAACATAGCCCATGAGTATAGCAAGACGAATATACATTTTTATTTCCTGAGTGCTCACAGGTGACCAGTAAACATCCACTTTACCTGCCTTTTCTTGTCGTTGAGTGGCATACAAATTAGTTTGTTCCATAGCAGACTGATAAAAGTCCTCATTTACAATGAGACTGAAGTAGTCAAACGGTTCTGAACTCTCTCGAAGATCATGCAAAAAAACCTTCAACGACTACAGGGGTTGTCTCAGGACTCCAAACATACATGTCTTTGTCTACAGTTTCACTGACACTACAGAAATCTGGGTCCTCTTCGTCAAAATTCCAGCCTGCCTCTGTAATCAATGTCACTTTCTGCATCACTATCTCTAAACAAATCAAACGGTTCAGTGATATCCACAATAACACTGTCATAATCGACAGACATACCTGCACAATCTTCAAGAAAATCGTGGCTGGATTCCATTTTTTTGCGAATAGATGATACAATATTGAGAAGTCACGAAAAATTGATATTATTTCTGAACCGTTGAATGGATTTCAAAACAGGAAGAACAAGGGAAACAACTCTTCCTGTTTCCTAGGCCGTGATACAATCGTAGATTCATTCATTCGCATAATTATTATTCAGAAGCGCTTGGGACAAGACATGTGTAAAAACGTGGATTTTGGGGGTAATAGTCGGGAAAAGGGGGCAATTCGAAAATGGAAGAAAGCGGGGAGACTTGAGACTGAAGTCAACTAAATTGGAACCTGACATAAAATCTCTTTGCAGCAGGCATCAAGCGCAAGCATTTTCACAAAATTTAAATAATAAATTCTTCTTCTTCTTCTTCTTTCGTTGTTCGCCTGAAATATGTCTATAACTGCAATGTTGTCTCTTGTATGAATCTAACAGTCTTTTTTTAGTTCACTCAGCGGTCCATAGAGTTTATCTTCCACTGTTGTCTCTCTAGGCCAGAAGTTTCGCTTGGATATGTTGTAGTTTGGGCAATCCTGGAGTATGTGCTCTGCTGTCTAAATAATAAATAATTAGTAATAATTAAAATAATATAGAAAAATATTTAATTAAAATTGTGTACTTGAATTGCAGTTCTCCATTATCTTCTTCTTCTTCAGCATTCCGAGCCATTGAGGTTCTTTGCTGCAGATACAAGCAGTCTCCATTCGTCTCTCTGGTTGACCTTCTCTTGCCAGTCGCTGATTCCAAGTGCTTGTAGGGCTGCATGTATATTATCTCTCCACCGTCTTCTTGGTCTAGTTCAGGGTCTACGGTCATTTATTTCTTGAGTAAGCGAGTTTTGTTTCCCTATTATCTTCCATTCTTTCTATATGCCCCAGCCATTGCAGTCTATTAGCCTTCATGATACCAGTGATTAGCAGGGACTTAAACAGATCATAAATGTCTTTGTTGCTTCTTCTTTTCCACTCTCCACTTTGTGTATCCCTAATGGGCCCAAAGATGCGTCTTAAGACTTTGTTCTTAAAGGTTTGTAACAAGGTACTCCAGGTTTCAGAGCCATACAGCACAACTGGTCTAATCAGTGATTTGTATATTTTAGTTCTCCATTATATGTTTTGAAAATTTACTTACTGTGTTTGCTCAATAATGTCCTAGTGATTTCTTCCTAAAACCTATCATTCAAGTTTCTTTAGTGAACATTTCAATTTTTGAATATTAAAAATAATGTATATGTTGGGTGGGTCATAAGAATTTTAGAAAGGCTTGGGTGGGGGAATTGCATAAAAAAAAAGGTTGGGAAACACTGCTCTAAACGTTAATTTTAAAACAATGTCTGTGTATGCGTCAAGAAATTATTATAAGTATTATTTTTTTTTGTAGGGGGGGGGGGGGGTTGGGGGGGGTGGGGGGGGGGGGGTTGTGTAGGACCGGCCCATAATTGCCTAGTCATGAAACGGACAGCAACATAACAGGGGGGGGGGGGTAAAAGGGGGAACCAATGAAACTCAACCTTCGGCAAATCAGAATGCAGCCCGACCACGAGGGACAGCCACGGGCTGGCCTAAGAGATCCTGGCTTTTTACTTCACGGCTGTGGGAGAGAGAGGGTTAGCTCCATTTTTGCCGCAATTGATAAAGTTTGAACCAGACGCAATTGGTCAAGAGAACAAGGCCTGTGCCTTGTAGCTAAATAAAGTAGTTGGGAGGGTGAGTTGGAAATATATGTATAAATACTTCTATGCATTTTGTTCGTACTTATAATCCAGTACTTTTACAGCATTAGGAACCAACATGGCTAGTAGAGTTCGATAGGGTGTTGTATGATATTCCCAGTTAGTTATGAGGTAGTAGGCTGTCGTGTCTCTAGATAACATTCAATCATAATGGCAGGGATCATGGCGTATAGGACTGGTATACTGTCGGAGAAGATTCAGTTCTTCCAATGTTTACATAAATAACTAACATTGGATGACGCAAGCCATGCTTGCAAACATTGTCAGAATTGTGTTGGTATTACATTGCTAGGACAAGCCATGATTGTACGTCGATTGTCAAGAATATCCCAAGGCATTAGTACATAAGCTTGTTGTCTATGATGGTGATTAGGCAGAACTGGTAGTGAAGACTTGTATGTGCAATATATGTTAGGATGGATTGCCCACGCAGTAGAATTGTTGAAACCATAAAATATAAAGATAGCTAGCCACATGGATGACAAAGGTCTTCTTTTCGTACAATGGATAGATAGTATTTGTGTCTTCTGCTTTGTTGTGATGATTCCCCTCTCCACGTTGAAGACCCGCTACAAAGTGGGGTTGTTCGTCCGCGAGATAGTTCTTAACCAATCTTACATATTGTTAGCTCAGTCAAGGAGCTAATACTATATATTAGTGTCTATGATTCTGAGGGTATAATATCTTCATTAACTCTATATAAGTATGTTGATAGTTGCAAGTATGTTAGATCACAGTAGAGCTTGTCAGTGCTATTATTGGTATAGATTTTTGTTGTACTTAATAACTCTGCTAATAATCATTGTGTCACATGGTAAATACATTCCTTTTATTTAGTGAATGATTTATTAGTGATAGGGAGTACAGTCAGAGTAGTATCTACACCAAAACACACAACGTAACATATAAGCAAACAATACGGCCAAGGTCAAAGTGGACACGGCAAAGGATTGGCATGTGTATTTGTCATATCAATTAATAAAAGTAATTGAGAATATTTGAAAATAATCGATTGCAATAGATCTACAAGAATAGTAACCTGTGGGGAATTGACAAACTTAAGTGAAGCGTGACATAGTCGAGTTCAGTGCAATACTATTTGAGATAATTCTTCACCACGTCAGATGAACGTCAACCCACTATAGCTGAGTTGAGGTAGAAGGGTACTCAGATAGATTTTTCTGGAGAGAAGCTGAAAAGGTATATGGATTGTAACAGAGGTAGGGGTTTTGGTAGTATTTAGGTGGGAAACGGCTACAGCACGATTGAGCATCGGGGTTGAACGAGAGGAGAGATGCTCAAGTCGTGACGTGGTTTGTTGTCAAAGGGGCAGTTACCATCAAGCTAGAGAACCAGAAGGTCGCCAACTTAGATCCAGCTGTCATCTATTGTATTAAACACTTTTTATAAAGAACCAACTGAGTTCTGTCATTTGTATGAGTTCGCCTTGTTACAGAAGGTGAAATGGTGCCGTGACCAGGATTTCCAGGATCTTTAGTTGTCGCGGCAGAAATCACAACAAACCACTATTTACGTCAACAACTTGAAGAGACAGAAGCAGTTCAGCACGATTCGATACGTAACTTGAACAGAAACAAAGCGCAGTTAGAAAAATGGCCAATAACTTATCACCGAGAAATACAGCGACCAAAAGCCCGCCCAGGGGTGGTTGTCTGTAAGTCTTTTTCAAGACTTGCTGTCAAAATTTAATTGGCGTCAAAAGAAGAGTGAAAACCAGTTTGCCTACTAGCGTAATCATCATGCTGTTGAAGGTCAATCCAGTCTGAACATTGTGTCGGGTGAACAAGAATTCAAGAATTCCGTTGAAGATCAATCTCCGGTCATCATGCTGTTGAAGGTCAATCCAGTCTGAACATTGTTTGTTGCAGGTGAGCGAGAATTTTCCAATACCTCCCTCAAATTGACCCCTTGCCTCCAATTAAAGTTTCAAAGCTAAATTAAAGACTTTAAGAATTACTCGCCTACAATCAAAAGTCTTCCAAAGTTCGTGTAATCAAGTCAAATTAATGGAGGTGATCATGAAATATCAGGACAGCATATAAATACCTCGTTCTTCCATTGATTGGGCCATGTTTTGTTTGAAGCAGTCAGACTATCGCTAGGCCGCTAGCTGATCCTGATCCTTTTGGGCTCTGTTACCTCTGAGTCCTTCTCAAAACGTCGATGATGTACCCCACCCGGGTCGAAGTCAGAAGCCAGAAATCTGGTCGGGACCCAACCAGGGGTTGAAGTTTTGTCGAGGCATCCTAAGAGAAGTAACTACCTGAAGAGACGAGATTCCCTGGAGGAAGAGACAGACTACCTGAACTCCGCTACCTGAACTCCGCGATTGATTGGATTTCAGCTGACGCAGACTCACAGTGACTCACTTGACGGCGAACGTAGAGGAATTTTGAGTCGAGAAGAAAAAATAGAGTAGGCAGTAAACTTATTAACCAGGTGAAATTGTTATTGAAGGTAATATTTCTTGTATTGGTTGATTATAAATGTGAAATTGTTTGAGATTGTGATACAATAATATTTCAGCATGACAGAGCAGGAATCATTGACACAGGTGTTGACGGGAGTAGGAACAGTGTTAGATAGACTAAATACAAGTATGAAACAACAAGGTATGGCAACTGAAATTGTGAAGTTTAGTGGACAGGCCAGAGAGTTTAAGAAATGGATAACTTCCATAGAGAAATATGCGTATTTGGTATCTGCATCAGATGAAGAGAAAATGAGACTTGCATATCAGGCAGCCACAGAACCGGTTTCACAGCATATTAGAAGAAAATTAGAGGCTAGAATAGATGAGACATGGGAACAGTTTAAGGACGACCTAGCACACAAGTACGCGGAAATAACGGATCCACAACATGCGTTTTCGGTATTGAGACAGTCTAAACAAGAGTCGGGAGAGACAGTACAGTTGTTCAGCGATAGGTTGATTAACTTGGCTGAAGATGCATTCTTAGGACAGAATGTACGAGGAGAAGAGGTGGAGAGGATGTCAGTCGGGATTTTTGTAGATGGCATAAAATCCGATGGATTAAAATTTAAGTTGATGAGAGAAAACCCTGAGAGGTTGTCACAAGCTGTAGATATTGCAGTACAAGAAGAAAATTTGAGACGTAGGTTTAGATTGAGAACAGGACGAGAAATAGGAACTAGTCGAGAAGATAGAGTTGAGGAGCCTATGGAAATAGGACAAACAAGGTTCGGATGGAATAGGAGAGGAGGTGTACAGATGTTACAAGGCAGAAATAGAGGTGAATACAATGAAAGAAGACAAATAAGGTATCCTACCAGTGAGACAGTGCGAAAAACAAATAACACAAATGTGGTCTGTTGGGTTTGTGGTCAACGCGGACACTTTTCTCGTTTTTGTGGTAACAGGCATGTTCAGTCGAATACACAGAGTAGAACTGGCAATAGCAGTTTAAATAGGAATGTTGAAGATAGACACAGAAATTTTACAGGTACAAGAACGCAGGGAAACGTTCGCCCCACCTATTAAATAGGACCTGTGATAGGAGGGAAAATGATAAGGTCCCAAGGTTTAAAGAATATGTTAATAACAGGTATAGTAGAACGAACAGAGAATATTGTCAACTAGATGAAGTCAAACAGTTTACGGAAAATAGAACAGATTATAGCTCTTGTATAATAGAAATAGGAAAGTATAGAATTCGTACATTAATTGATTCGGGAGCTCAGGTTAGTGTTGTAAAAGAAAGTTTTCTATACAAAATAGTGAGAAACTGTAGGATATTTCAAGTCCTTCAAGAAACAAATGAAGATCGTAAACTGATCAGAGACATTAGACGTAGACAGTCACAATTTTGTGGGCATGTTATGAGAAGAAATGATTTGGAGAACTTGGTGACAACTGGTAAGATCGAGGGGAACAGACCAAGGGGAAGACCTAGAAACAAGTATCTGGATGGCTTGGCCTTGTGGCATGGTCGAGACAGAAACACGGAACTGATCCACGACTCTGTTGATCGAGTGAGATGGCAGAACATGACCGCCCACGCTTACCGGCATGGCACATGATGGATGGATGTAGGATATTTAAGAGCCATAATAATCTTCACTCTGTTACGGGACAGAATTTACAAGTAATTGGTCAAACGATGATAAATTTTAAGCTAAGAGGGGTCAACGTAAGACATCTTTTTCATGTAGTGAAAGATTTAAATAGAAACATGCTGTTAGGAAGAGATTTTTTGATAAAAAATGGAGTAAGACTTTTCTTTGATTTACACAAATTAAAGTTCAAGGACGTCTATGTGGATATGGAAGAAGACATGCATATATCAGCACTAGTTAGAGTTAAAATGTCCACGACGTTAAAACCACAGTCGCTTAATTTGATACAGGCAAAGGTAAAGAGAAACCCATATTATGTGGCAGGGGACACAGTCAGAGTCACTGAGTTACAAGAAGAAGTAATTGATGAGCCTGGTTTGGAAGTTCCGGATGGAATAATAGCATTAGATAAACACTTAACATTTTCAGTAATGGTGATTAACAACACAGGTAGAGAAATTAAGTTATACAGAGGGTGTGTAGTAGCAAAACTAGAACATAACGTTAGTGATATATTGGCAACTGATAGAGTAGAAATGCCGGGAGCAAACTGTTCACAATCTTCTAGTGAAAGAGTTAATAACAGACGCGGACGCGGAAGTAGAGGAAACTCACAAATGGATGAATTGATCCATCCATGCAAAAGAAATACAGCCCAAATACATTCACTAGATAAAAAGACAAGAGAACAAGAGTTGTTGGCACAGTTAAAGGCTCCACCAGAAAATAAAAAAGTATTGGAACAACTTATAAAAGAAAACCAGGATGTGTTTGCAATTAGTGATTTAGAATTGGGAAAGACAAAAACAGTTACAATGGAAATAGATACGGGAGACCATCCACCGATTAGCTTAAAACCATATAGAACTCCCTTAAGAAATAGAGAAATTGTCGAAAAAGCAATAGAAGAAATGTTGAAAGCAGGAATAATCACAAGATCAAAATCAGAGTGGTCATCTCCGGTGGTAATTGTAGCCAAACCTGATGGTTCAAGTCGGTTCTGTTGCGACTATCGGGCGTTGAACAAAATTACTAAGAATGTGGCATACCCACTGCCGGTGATTGATGATATTTTAGGGTTGCTTAATGGCTCTACATATTTCACGACGCTGGACGCAAGATCAGGGTTCTGGTGTATTCCGATGTCGAAGGACGCTCAAAAGAAAAGTGCTTTCTGTACTCATATGGGTTCTTACGAATTCTTACGAATGCCTTTTGGAGTCAAAACTGCGCCGTCCTACTACATGCTCTTAATAAATGAAGTATTAGAAGGTATGCAAAACTTTGCCCTGGCTTACATAGACGATATTCTTATATATACGAAAGGAGATGTAGGTGATCATTTAAAACATATAAGGTTAGTGTTCGACAGATTAAGAGTACATGACGTGGAATTAAAGCTTAGTAAGTGCGAGTTTTTAAAAACAGAAACAAAATATTTGGGATATATTATAAATAGAGAGGGAATCAAACCAGACCAAGACAAAATAAAGGTTATTAAAGATTTACCTCCTCCAACTAACATAAAGGAAGTGCGTGCGTTTATAGGAATTTGTGGGTATTATCGGCGGTTCATTCCAGCGTTTTCAAAGATTGCAGAACGAATTACGAATTTAACGGGCAAATACGCTAGATTTAAGTGGGATGAGGAGTGTCAAAAAGCATTCGATTTAAAAAAAAAACAGTTTAACAGTGGTACCGCTATTGACGCATCCAGACTTGAATAAACAGTTAATACTATATACAGATGCTTCTGATAGTGCTATAGGAGCGTGTTTAGTTCAACCATATGAAGGAAAAGAGTCTGGAATACCAGGGGTTAAAAATGAAAGGCCAATTTATTTCTTGTCTCATAAGCTTAGCAGGTCACAACGAAAATGGACTACTATTGAGAACGAGGCTTATGCAATACACTACGCTCTTCAGAAACTAGATTATTACTTACATAATGCAAATTTTGTTATTAGAACTGACCATATGCCTTTAAAGTCTCTTTTAGAAGCTCCAGTGCAGAACAGGAAAATACAGACCTGGGCGTTGAATCTACAAGGATACAATGCCAGAGTTGAATACATTCCAGGTAGGATTAACACGTGTGCTGACTTACTATCTAGGATCCCCTACCCACAGTCGTCAGGTGACACAGAAGATGAAGGAGAACCAGAGATCGACGACCGAAACTGGCAAGTAAATATTTTAGATTCTGCCATAATAATTGGAGAAGACTTTGAGAGTTTACCATCGGATCATGAGGCTGAACATAGAGTGGAAGAAGACCCACATTTAGCACAATTTAGTATGAAAGAAGAACAGGAGTTAGATCCAAAAGTCTTACAAATAAAACAGAAGTTGAAAGAAACAGAAGAGAACAAATATAAGAAAAATTATTTAGTGTTACAAGAGGACGAGCAGTTATATTATATGTGTGAAAGGAATGAACAGCTAAGGTAATATATTCCAAAACATTTGGAAAGTAAAGTTTTAAAAGCATATCATGATGAGAATGGTCATCTCGGTCGGGATAAATTGGTGAAAGCACTTACTAGTAAATATTATTGGCCGAATTTATTTAGATCTGCTTGCAAATATGTGGATACGTGTGAAAGATGCAGGTTAAGGAATATGAAAACAATTAAGTGTCCTTTACAAGATACAGATATTCCTCAGTTTCTTATGCAGAAAGTTAGTTTAGATATATCGGGTCCTCACCCTAGAACATTGTCAGGGAATGTGTATTTAATTCATATAGTAGACGTTTACAGTCTTTGGCCGGAAGTTTATGCAATTCCAGATAAGAGCGCTGATACTGTCATTAATATTTTTTTACAGGAGTTTGTACCAAGGTTTAGTTGTCCACAAGTTGTACTCACGGATAATGGTAGAGAATTTGTGAATAAAAAGTTTGAAAAATTGTTGAAGGATTTAAATATAAATCATGTAAAGACCTCATACTATAGACCTTCTTCAAATGCTAAAAACGAACGACAACATCGGACATTATATGATGTTATAGCAAAGATTGTGGATGAACATGAAAAAGACTGGGATTTATTTTTAGGACCAGCACTTAGCGCCATACGCACAAATCAAAATTTGAGCACAGGCTTTTCACCATTTTATTTAATACACGGGAGAGAACCAATACTACCAATAGATAATCTGTTAAAACCAAGACGGAAGTATATGGGAGAAGACTTTCAGGAGACCATTATACTAGAAATGCATAAAGCACACATGAGGTTGAAGAATAATATAGTTAAAGCTAGAGAAAGACAGAAAAAGTACAAAAACCTGAATACAAAGTTACAGGAGTTTAAAGTAGGAGATAGGGTTTATTACAAAAAGCATAGAAGGAACTCTAAGTTTGATGATCGTTGGATACCAGGTTATTACGTTATAGAAAGGCTAGGAAAGGTATCGTATAGTATCAAGAACCAGGTGACGGGACATGTAGCAAGGGCACACGTGGAACACTTAAGAAGAGATGATGATGAGAAGGAAAATGATAATTATAATAATAATTGTTGTTCAAACACCGGATACATAGATGAACGAGTCGTCAGGGGGACTACAATAATACCAGATTTTAGTAAAGATCCGACACACCGTCAGTTAAAAACAGCTTCAGGTTATGATGATACTCAAGAACAAACAATACCGAAAACGATAGTA
Source organism: Cepaea hortensis (assembly GCA_963921405.1). Lineage (NCBI taxonomy): Eukaryota > Metazoa > Mollusca > Gastropoda > Stylommatophora > Helicidae > Cepaea > Cepaea hortensis. The sequence continues at coordinate 88,851,821 of OY992895.1, read as the reverse complement.
GAGGAAAAGGTGAATGAGAGTCATTATGATAGTATAGAAACTATGGAAGAAGAAGTAGGTGCTCCATTTAAAAATACTAGACAAGCAACAAAAAGAAGAATGGATAATCAAAGAGAAAGAGAAGTGAAAAGACAGAGGAGAATTAGAGAGTATTCAACAAGTGGTGAAGAAATGCCTTTACTAGAAACGTCCTTAAGAAATAATGATAGACAGATTAGATGGGATATTGAAAGGAAGAGATTAGCGGCTGCTAACGAAAGACAAACAGATGAAGAAGAAGAAATGGATGAGAAGTCAGAGTCAATTAGTAGTATGGAGGAAGATGATAGATTATACGAAGAGGAAGATATTGATGTAGAGATAGCGTTGATACAGAGAAACTTGGAGTTGTTGAAGAAGTGGAAACGGAAGAGATAAATTTATAGAGATATTGCAGATAGCAAGATATAAGTTTCAGGCTTTAGGGAAAGTGATACTTGATGAAGTGTGTGAGACTTCTGTTGGTTAATTTTTATAAATGATAGGGAGGAGTAGTGAAGCAGTGGAGGTAGGTTTGATTGAGGCATATATGTATTTTTTCTCTCGCTGACGGAATTGCTGGTGGATATTATGTTTTGGCTTCTTATATGTTAGTCAATGGTACAGCAGGTAGATAAGGTGATAAGAATATCGTGGTGTGTGGTAGTAATTAAGTAGTACATGGACTGTATATAGTATGGTCATTGTTAGTTAAAGACTTTCATGAAAAGAACAGATATTGTTTTAAGTTAGAATTTGGTCTGTACATAACAGATATAGATATATATAGACCTGGCGGTGAATTGTTTCAGTTTCTTGCTTATAAAAACAATGGAGTGACTTGAGTGAATAGATATGACTTACGTTGATTCGTATAGGAGGAAAATTTTGCTTGGTTACTTTAAGTAGCTAATTCTATGTGAATTATAATTTTTTTGAAGAACTTCTCTTTAGCGAGAAGACACTTGTTTTATTGAGGCTAAGTTTTTTTTTTGTTTGCTTAATTTGCTCCTGTAATATGATTGTTGTTACTTGATTTTAGAATAGGGTGATTGTGTTCTTAGACTTTTGCGTACAAACTATTGGTCCGTAAAAGAGACCAATAGTGTTAGGTAGTATTAGAAGATTTTATTTTGATTTGATAAGATGCATGTTGTATTGTTTTAAAATCTGTTTTCTTTGATTGAATTGGGGGGGGGGGTATAATATTTGGTTTGGATTTTGTTTAATTAAGTAGTTTTGTGTATTAGATTACCTCGTTATATATTTAATTAAGTAAATTTAATTTTTTTGAATAGTTATGATGTTGGCTGGAATAAGGAAAATAGATGAGGGCTAACAGAGGGACACATACTGAGGGCTAATAGAGAGACATGTAGATAGTCGGCATGAAGAGGTTCTTATGGATATAAAGTCTTAGAAAATAAAGTAGGAGCTGCGTAAAGTCAGCGTTATATGAAGAAAAAGGAGGATAAAACTGTGAATGGCAGCATATAGGCGAGTATAATTATATGGTTGGATAAAGAAGCAAATAATGGGATGTGAGGGGGAAAGAAATAGGTGCTGTGAAAAACCAGCGTTAATTAAATTGATAATGTTCATAGAATATGAACATTGGCTCGTGGTAAAAGGTGAGGTGACGGAAAAATAGACAAGATTGTGGATGGCAATATAAATGTTATATATATAAATGTTGGAAAAACTTATGTCAACTTGGTTTATGGAGAAAAAAGATCTATAAGACGTATTTAAAAAAATTGTTGTACAAAATTTTTTTATTGGCAAGGGAGGTAAATGTGGTTATGTGGACTATGCATTACTGTATGTAGATGTGATCATGTTGACTATTCATTCTTTATGCTTTACACTGGGTGCGCACCCCTTCTTTACTTTTTCTAACTACGTTGTTTCTGGTTGTCTTGTGTTGTGAAGGAGTGAGAGATTTTATAATGCCATGTGTACAATAACAATTATACGACCTATTATTCTTATGATATGTATGTTTGATACAGGAACTTGAGGAGACAAGCAAGAATTTGGAGTATATATAGTGGATTGCTATATGCTTCGAGGAAATAGATTGGTTTATTTAAAATAAAGTAGTGTAAAGAGATTAGGGGAACTGTGAGAACTAAAAGAAAGGGAAGAAGGAGTTAGTTTAAAGGCGTAATCATATGGGGTATGAAGTACATGTATAAGTTTATAAAGTTGAGATTTATATCCGGTAAAGTATGAAGAGGCAGAAACGAAAAAGAAGTTTATAGTAGGTTACTAGATTAACAATATGACAGGGAGAAGGGTTAAAGGATATAATATATACTCAAATTTGAGTTGGTTTGGGGAAGATTAGAGGAAATGTGGGAGTTAAGGAAAAAGAGGGAATAGAGTAAGAGAGTTGGGAGTAAAGAATTTTTCCTTTATAGGAAAAATTCTTTAGAAAAAAACATAGGGAGGTGTAACAGAGGTAGGGGTTTTGGTAGTATTTAGGTGGGAAACGGCTACAGCACGATTGAGCATCGGGGTTGAACGAGAGGAGAGATGCTCAAGTCGTGACGTGGTTGGTTGTCTAAGGGGCAGTTACCATCAAGCTAGAGAACCAGAAGGTCGCCAACTTAGATCCGGCTGTCATCTATAGTATTAAACACTTTTTATAAAGAACCAACTGAGTTCCGTCATTTGTATGAGTTCGCCTTGTTACAGGATGACAATGAAAGAGAGTGGAGACAAGAAAATAAAGAGATAGCCAGTGAGAGAAATGACAGAGACGAATGGATCAAAGTGGTAGAAATAGAATCAAGTGAGAGAATGCGAATGGGAGAAATGAAGAAGGAATTGAAAATGACTTAAGAGAGGGAGAAAAGACAGCATGACCTGGAATTGAGGAAACTTGAATTACAAAGTCAAGACACTCCAAGATTCAGCGGTGTGACTTCGCCAACTCACAGCGCAGATACTATTTAAAGCAGAATCTCTCCGTGGGAGTCGTGAGTTTCCCCACTTTTGCCATTTATGAGAAAACAGACCAGCTAGACAACAGGATTGATCGTCGTTTTGTTTAATGGCCGAGGCATTTGCACGTCCAAAAGAAGAGTGAAATCTTAAAATATCACAAGGTCTGAGAGGGCTGCTTATGAAGTGTTTGCGAAACTACCTCCAGGCCATGAAAAGAACTTTGATTCTCTGGAAAAGAACGCGCTTCTAAAAAATATGAGTTAACATCAACAGCTTACAGGATCAAATTCCAGAACACCAAATGGCTAAAGGAGAATCATACGCCCAACTCGCTTCCAGATTACAAGTGTACTTGTCTAAATGGATCGGGCTCAGTGAGTACGAGTAAACTTATGAGTGGTTGGAAGAGTTAATCCTTGCTGAACAGATCAGGGAAACCATACCGAATGCGTTGCAGACGTTTGTAACCGAGAACGGCGGCACAAGACAAGGTGATACAATCAACATTTCCGAGCGTTACCTGGCATCCCATGGAGAAGCGGGCTCCACACAGTCGAACGAAACTCCTCAAGCCGAAAAGCAACCTGATCAGAGTTTTAGCTAGAACTCTAAATTTAAAGAAGCAGAGGCCAAACTGCTGGACCAAATACCTATAGTAATAAAAATGATAATAGACAGTCGTCTCATAATTCTCAAGTGCCAGTAGCAGTCTGTGGGAAGCCATTTTGCACTGTTTGCAGGACGAATGATCACAATACCAGCGCCAGCAGAAACAAACCGCAACTCCACTATGTGGCACGTTTGACTATGGTAGCTTGTGCTCAACAAAGGAGAAAACAGGATAACAGTGCTCCAGTAGTCGAGATGATTATTGTCAATAGAAATCAAGTAGAATGCTTGTGTGATACAGAACTTCAGTATGACGGAGTCATAGCTGCTCATTTAGTACGACCGGGACAGCTGACCAACCAAATCATTGAGGTAAAAGGAGCTACCATGCGCTAGGAATCAATGCTATTGCAAAAGTGGAAATGACCTAGAAGTATGTCGCTGGGACAATCTCAGCATCTGTGGTCTGGAACCCCATATATGCATTCATGCTGGGAAGTAAATATGTTGATGCAGAGGACCCTGAAGCGCCTGCTATGCAGACTATGAGTCAGGCCTCAGTATCCAGTGAGCCTGTTTCTTATATAAATACTTTACCTCAAGAAATTAGGTCTGCACATTCTCAAGATGATTTCATAACATCTCGCTGTGGCAAATTGCGAAGAGAACCTAATCCTCCAAGGGGAGATACATTCTATAGAAGGGAAAAATTAATGTACCGGAGGGCGGAGATCAGAAATAACGACCATCGACAACATCACATTCCTAAGATCTCGGACACACCTTTTCATATTATGAGCTAACACTGTCAAGTAAGGGAATAGGGGGCGGACGTTGCGGGTGGAAGGAAAAACCCGACACAGACGAGGATAGCGAAGCGGAACTTAGTCCAACTCGGGGGACGTCCTATATGAGAGAGATTCAGCACAGCTGGGATTCCCGACACCAGAGTCTCGGGAGAGACAGGGCCGAGAAAATGTAGTAGTGATCGAAGGGCCACTCTTAATCACAAATTAGAAACTGCTTCGACCAAGACACCGTTCCAGGAGGAATGCTCCATGGAAAAAGCATCAGGAGAGAAGATCTTTCAGGTCGTCAGATGTCTTCAGAACGAAGCTGATTGTTAGACATGCATCTTTCAACGGAGGAAGAATTTGAAGAGTCACCACTATATGCACCCCTCAAGTGGCCTAAAACGTTCTAGGCTTGTACTTCTTTTTCAATCGGGGGCATATGTCGTGGTTCACTTAAAAAGCCTTTCAGTTGCTAATGCACATAGTCGAGTATTTTGCATGGAATTATAAATGGTGTATACTATTGACATTAAATTTATTACCATGCATGTGAATGCCTGTCTGGAAATTATTTTCGGTGCAAAACCTGTGTAGTACCGGCCCAGAATTGCCTAGGCGTGATACGGAGAGCAGCGTTGAAGGGGGTGAAAGGGTGACCAATGAAAATCAACCGTCGGCCAATCAGAATGCCGCCCGGCCAGGAGGGGATAGCCACAGGCTTAACTTCGAGATCAGGGCTTTTTACTTCACGGCTTTGAGACAGACAGAGAGAGAGAGAGAGAGAGAGAGAGAGAGAGAGAGAGAGAGAGAGAGAGAGAGAGAGGTCAGCTTCATTTTGGTCTCGTCTGATAAAGTTTTAACCAGACCCAATTGGTCAATAGAACAAGGCCAATGCCTTGTAACTAAATAACGTAGTTGGGAGGGTGAGTTAGAAATATATGTATAAATACTTCTATGCATTTTGTTTGTACTAATATTCAATTTCTTTTGAAGCATTAGAAACCCACATGGCTATTAGATTTCGATAGGCTGTTGTATGATATTCCCAGTTAGTTATGAGGTAGTAGGATATCGTGTCTCTAGATAACGTTCTATCTTAATGGCAGGTGTCATGGAGTGTAGTATTGACATACTGTCGGAGTAGATTCAGTTCTTCCGAGGCTTAAATAAATAACTAACAATAGACGACACAAGCCATGCTTGCTAACATTGTCACAGCCGTGTTGGTATCACATTGCTAGGACAAGCCATGATTGTACGTTGATTGTCAAGAAACTCACCAGGCAGGAGGAGTAAATAAGTTTGTTGTCTATGATGGTGATTAGGCAGGACTGGTAGTGAAATCTTGTAAGTTCACTATATGTTAGGATGGATTACCCACGATGTAGAATTGTTGAAACCATAGAATATAAAGATGGCTAGCGACATGGGTCACAAAGGTCTTCTTTTTCTACAGTGGATTGACTTTTTTACAGGTTTAGACGTTGTTTGTGTCTTCTGCTTTCTTGAGAGGATTCCCATCTCCATTTTGAAGACTAGTTACACGGAGGAGGAGGAGAAGATGTGTGTCCCAGTTGTGGAATAGCTGCCAGGCATGTTAGCACAGTATGTGTTGTTGTGCTCACTATGTGCGCATGGTTTGTATGTGGATGTGAGTAAATGCGTATGCTCGTGTGTGTGGATATGAATGAGCGTGCATGAGGGTATGTATGTGTGTGTTTGTGTTTAATTTAAGTATGCACATGTTCTCATGTCCGTCTAAACACACTATGCTCTCAGATGTAGTCAATTATCGCAGATGAATACCTATATCAGATGAATGTCTATGACAGATGAATGTCTATGACAGATGAATGTCTATGAGTGATGGATGTCTATGACAGACGAAGAAACAAAAACTGCGGGTTTCGTAATTTTTACACTTTGCCAGGGCACTGACCTTACCTGGTTTACTGAGGCGAACTCTAAGCCAGGTCACGTGGTACAGATATGCCAATCTAACAGTGACCTGTGTGAACGTGGGAGTTCCTAGGCACGTTGTGTCGTCTCCATCTGAAACCGGATCTGAAGTCTCATAGAAGGCCAAGTCCTCTGTGGACAAAATGTTTAGTGTAAAGTGTTTAGCTAAACCAGTGAAAATTTACTGTGACATTGTTCGTATAAACTTCGCTTACTTGTAAAGTGATGCTATTTTTGTTCTTTCACAACAGAACATGGTGTGTAGCTACACAACTGGAACGAACGACCGACCGAACGAACGAACGAACTTTATTTTGGACGAATATTATGATATGTTAAAGCAGTTGCGATCCGTATGGCCAAGCCATTGTTTTGCGATCTTAAAGACTTGATAGGCTAAAATTCATAGTCATTAATTATTAATTATCCTGTCAATTGGCTTAGGCATACATGTCTCTCCACAGATCGCTATCGTTGGTGTTCTGGATCGTCTCTGCTGATGATAGTTCTCCGTGACACTATTTTAGTCCAGTTGGCATCATTTCTCTTGGTCTGCTTTTGCCTCTATTCCCCTCGATCTGTCCAGTCATTGCGATGTTCTCCAATGCCTCTCTTCTCATCACATGACCAAAGAAAGCTGTTTGCCTCTTTTTTTATTGTTGTATATAATGTTCTTTTATTTAGCCTTTTTTAGGCAGTCGTTGTTAGTTACTCTGACAGTCCAAGGAATTCGCAACATTCGTCTTAGGTTCCACATTTCGGTTGCTTCCAAGTCCTTCCTATTTTTTTTTTTTCATTTACATTCCAAGATTCACTGCCAAACAGCAAAACTGGTTCTATATAGTACTTCAACACTCTCTTTCTTACATTCAATGATAGTGACTTATATCATAAAATGCTCTTAATTTTCTGAAATGCAGCTTTTGCTTGCCCTACTATGTACTTATTCTCTGTTGTGAAACTTCCATCCGATGTTATAAGTGCCCCTGGGTATTTAAAATTATAAACACCCAGGGGCAATTATAACATCGGATGGAAGTTACACAACAGAGAATAAGTACATAGTAGGGCAAGCAAAATAATAAAATAACCGGCTCCCTGGCCGAGGTGTTAGCAGCTTTCTCCGTTAATCCCGAATACTCTTTGTCGTTAACGTGAGCGCACGAGAATTAGAAGCGGTTCGAGTTGCGCCAGTGATTTATGAGAGTATGGAGCCGGTCGCTCAGAAAGTAGTGGCGTGCTGATGAGCATAATCTAGCCTAGGAATCAACATACACCTGAAAGATGCTGGTGTTGACCGCAAAATCCTGAAACAAGATGGAAACGCGGGAAATTTTTTTTAAAAATTATCTACATGTTTAAGCTATTTCCCTTCTATTGTTATTTCACATTTTGGAGTCAAATTTTTCTTTGATATAACTATTGCTAATCTTTCCTTGATATCCAAGGAGAGACCTTCTATAAAATTGTTGTAAATTTGTTGCATTAAAATTATCAGCTTGTCGGATTCGGTTTTATGAACGCCTAATGTAACATATGGAGGTCAGTGACAGTTGTTGCATGCTGTTATGAAAGCTGCAGCAATAAACGCAGGGATAAGAAGAGTAGATACAGAAGTCATAACAGAGTACAAGGTGAATTGCAGAGTAACTCCTAACCACATATACCGTAGAAGTCTTACATTTGTTCAATCTAAGAGAAGTTGTATTCAGCTCACTAATCATGTGATGAACGTCTTCTGCCGCCACTCAGATTTACACCGATGACACCATCCACAACATGTCTGGCACTGTCATAACCACATTGGCCGCATATCCAACCTAGTATGGTCTGTGCACAATGTCGCGCTCATCACGGGGCGCCGAGACAAGAGACTTTCGACCTCTTGTCATTTCTACATCCTCATGCCCAATGTGTCGGCAATATGCCGTGTCCATCTTCTACTCCGTCCACGATATTCTAAGAGTTGTGCTGTAACTTTTGAGCTGAAAACCCACATTTTCTTCTTTCCTGTTGTGACGAAATCACCCAGGTCAGCTGTCTGTCGTGCTCGGAACTTGGAGTAACCCGTTACGTCATAGGAAATTCCCCGGTTAAAAATAACGTTTTGGACGAGATCCTATATTTAAATGTCCCTAGGTAGGGGGTAGTTAGTAGAGGTATAGAATCTCGAAGGGGTGTATAGACTTGCAACACGTGGGACTTTGCCAGTGGGTAAGCATCAGTAGGAATAGTGTATCTATCTGTCCAACCCCTGGGGTAAGTATACACGTGAGTGACTGGGATACCTCGGGGCTCATTTGACATCAACCTCATTGACATCAACCGAGGACATCCTGTTACACTCAGCTTAGGTGGGGGCCCGTCCGTTATCAAATCCCGGCTGTGCTCATCAGTCCGATTTCTCTATTACGGTGCCTACATGTTGTAGGATCACTGGCTTAGGTCTATCACTACGCTCTACTTTAGATCTACTACTAACTTACTTATTCTACCACACAGTCTGACAGACATTTGTGATGTGATGTTCTTAGTTAGTACGGTTAATTAGTCATTGATTGTATTGATTGACACACACACACAAACATCTTGTCACATCTCGCAATTAACATGTCAACCAGAGAGTTAGACCTGTCCACAGTTCACGCAACAGGGCGTGAGTTATGACTAGAGGGAGAGAAATTGAAAACCTATGTTCAGGAGGTGGAAAGAGAATTTCGCCAAGAAGAACGAGATAGAAGAAAAGCAGAGTTAGAATTAGAGGCTCGAAAAGTGGCACTGGAAGAAAAGAAGGTAGAAGCAGCTCGTGATACTATACGACTGAAGATGGAAGCAGACAGAAAGAAACGAGAACATGAATTTCGGATGAAGCAACTTGAAACTAAAGCACAGGTTACTGGTGCAACTGAGGGAGCTGTTGGAGGTGTGGCACCTCCAGACTCAGAAGCGGCCAGCCGACATGACTATTAATCTATTAAGTGGCCTTTACCTCCTTGGAAATCGGAGAGAGATAGGGTAGACCAGTTTCTTGAAAAATATGAAGCGATGGCTACAGCATTGGGCTTAGACGAAGGTAAATGGTGTTTGAAACTTTCCCCAGAAACTTTCCCAGGCACTTCGAGGCGCTTCTTATGAAGTATATGCACGCTTACCACCGGGTATGCAGAATGATTACCCGGCTTTAAAAGCTTTTCTTCGATAGGGTGCCTTGCACCGAATATGCACTTGTGCAATTTCTTGGGCAATCAATGTCCGTTTATACACCAACGGTTGGTTCTCTGCACTATGTCTTGAAAAGTTAAAGATTTTGACATCGTAGGTGCAGAATTCTGGTGGAAATTTTAATGGTAGAGAAAGGTAAGAGTGGGTTTTGTTGATTCATGCCCGGCCTTAGACTACGAATCTCTGGTGTCTCGACTGGGAAGACGAATTGGCGAAAAGCCAGTCGTACCATATCGGGAGGGTGTCGACAGCTGGCCAACCCAGCTAGGCGTCTTATTCTTGGCCTAGCCTTGGAACTAATCTGAGCACTATATTTCACTCGATGATTTTGATTGTTCTTGGCAGCAGATGGGTTGTTATTATCTTTCTTCCTACAACTAGTCAGCTTTAATGGAATATAAGCATGATATATCTACTGTCTGCTGGAATGAAAGAAGGGCACCGTGGGGACGGGCACCAACCACTTATGTTCTATTTACCTATGGCGGAAGAAGGTCCGCACTGTGCTATTTCTTTCATCTTTTAGCAAATATGGTAACCAGGTGTACCAAATAGGCATGGATCGTTAAGATGATTCCAGTGAGAGAAATAGACCACTTCATCTCACTGGGAATAACAATAAATCATTGAAACAAATTCTTTTATGCGAAGCACAGCCTCTGCATTGCGGCGACGGTTCAGACGAGAGCAGCGGCCGGAAAGTGTAGTGTCTTCTTTCCTATTCTTAATTCGGATAGGGAACTAAACTTCGTTCCATAGAGAACCACCAATATACTACTCGTTAAGCGGGAAAAGGGGTTAACTAAAATAACCACAGTGTGACCAAAACCTAGGGCATAGGGGCGGGCACTACCGAATCGTATAAGCCAAAAGATGCTATTAAGTAGGGTTCCGAAGATGGGTCCCGAGAACACTGAGTATGATCTACAAGTTTCACTACACATAATAAAGGAGAGGGGGAACACAAATAATTACCCACACACCCCACAAGAGCTTTGTCGTGAGAAAAGCAGGGTTTGCAAGTGAGAGGGAAGCCAGGAAACGAATGTGCCCAGTAATAATAAAGGCATGGCATGAGAGAAGTGAGTGAATCTTGTATGAAGAGAGGATGTAATGTTCCTAGGGTCAAACGACAGGAACTATACAAGCTGGAGGCCTAGTCTAGAAAGGACGTAGCCAATCCAGGGGCTACCTGACAGGTCAGGCCCTTTCACTCGGGCCTCCTATCTAATTATTTTAGTGAGGTATATGATGTCAAATTTATTGGACTGAGGCCCATATTGGTCCTGAGGATTGCGGTACTTGAATCAGCCCGGAAGCTCACTAATCTCTGTCCTCTCCATGGTCCTCCTGGAAGTGAAAGGAGCAGAAGGTATCTGCAAGGCCACGAGATAGTCACCTGACGCAATTCTCAAGTGAACCATGGACTTTCAAGTTATTGGCCATACCATGCAAAATGCACCCTCTAATGGAAAGAAGCACGACTAGTCCTGAACGACTGACAATCCTCAGTGCTAGCTCAACGCAAGTCATCTCATCGACATAGGGTCGAGTGATCGTATATTCTTGGCTGTTCATACACCTGTTTTTTCAGTCATCACAATCCTTGTCAGTGACAGCAAAAGGCACATACCCATTCCATACTCACGAACTGTTCCCCTTGTGTCCATTCTTACCCAAAAGAGTGCCAGGGGAATCCACGTGGCTTCAAAGCACAATAGACCGAATACGCAGAGATGTCCCCAAAAACCAGGAAGCCAGGTTCTACAGCGGCTGGTTGTTCTCACCACTTACCTGGAAGGACTGATGACACACTCCGTGAGATTGATGTGGTCTGAAGGGACAGTGTCTTAAGCCTGGGTCTATGATGAAAATAAATATGAGACTCTGTGTCTGGACTGAAAACCTTACCCCTGTTCGTATGTAGAGAACTATCTGTTTCAACTGTCTTAATCTCTTCCTGTGCTGTCCTTTAGTAAATTATTAAATCGTCATATTACTATGACGATGGTGACGTTATCTGTTGTCAGCCAGAAAGACACCTCAGGGAGTAGGTCCTGGGGTCAAAAGAGAGAGTGACAGTGAGTCCGGGGAACGGAGGAGGGTTGGCAGACATCGACCTATTCCAGCCAGGGCTAAAGAATAATAGGGTAGTATTGTGACAGGGGTATTTGGAACCCTCCACGTAACTTGTTACACCATCCTGATTTTGGTCTTGAGCATTGTAGAGGCCGCCATCTGAGGGTGAGTGAATGTATATCCTGATCACGAAAGGCATATTTCAGTAGAAGTGAAAAGTATATTCCAAAGAGGGTGGTAGCTAGTGCACAACCTTGCTTAACTCCACTCTTGATGTAAAACTCTTCTGAAGTTGCACCATCAAACTTGATTATACCCTCCATGCCTGTGTGGAACGATTCCACAATGGATAGAAGAGTTGGCGGGCAGCCAATCTTCTTTAGTGCCTTGAATAGACCCTCACGACTGACCAAATCAAATGCCTTTGTGAGGTCGATGAAGGTGATACACAGTGGTTGATTCTGTTCACGGTATTTTTCTTGCTTTGTCGCAATGAGAATATCATATCAATGGTAGACCGATTCTGGCCGAAGCCACACTGTGATTGGGAGCAGACATGATCTCCCAGGACTTGTTCGCACAGTGATATCAATTGTTTACCGTGGTAATGTTAAATGGATTATCATGTCTTTCTGTTTGCTCAAAATTGGCCTGTGTAGATTGATCATTATGGCTTCTGCAAACTTTAACAAACGACTATTTTTTGTATGATATATTTCAGCTTTTATGATGATTCTAGTTATTTTACTCTACGTTGTGTGACTTCTGCAGTATATACCTGACGAGATGCAGCGAAATATGCCAGGCAATAAATCATACAATTTATGGTTTTTGTCTTTGTTATTTAAATTTACTATGGGAAAACATTGTTTTGATTTTTAGGATTACTCGAGCGAAATTCTTGCCTCTATTGCTGAGTAGGGAAATGCCGCGATAGTTGTTGCAGTCGCTTCTGTGAGCATTGGTCATTCTAAATGGTAACAATGCTTACGACCCTCATATCTTGTGGTACTGATTTTTCTTTCCTGTAGAGCAAAAGTATTGCATACAGTTCTGGCATGATTGTTTCGTTGCCACATTTTAAATTTGCAGGTGGAATACTATCCTTGCGGATATGAACGTGTTTAGTGCTGCGATGATTTCTGTGAAGTACGGTTCATTATCCGGATCATGCATGGCAGACCACTGTTCAATGGCTTCCAGAGCTTCTTCTCCGACACTGTTCTTCACTGAGTATAACTATGAGTAGTGTTCTACCCAGCGATCCATTTGTTTCGCACGAAATTTTATGATTACCCCCTCTGTTGATCGTAAAGGGGCCATCTTATTTGTTGATGGACCGACAGCTTGCTTGATGTCCTCGTACAGTCCTCTTCTATTTCCAGTGTCTGCATAAGTTTGAATATATGCAGAGAGTTGTAGCTAATACCTGTTCGCACATATTCTTGCCGTCTATTGAACTTTTTTCTGGACGTTTTCTCTGAAGGTGATGTTTTATACACTGAGAATGCATGTCTATTTATATCCAGGACTGGGAGCATCTCTTCAGAATGTGCTTCAAACCAGTCGGCTGACTTAGTTTTCTTCTTGCCAAATGTTGATAGTGCTGTGTTGTTGATGGTGTCGCGCAGATGACTCCATCTCTCGGAGGCAGTTCGATTTGTGGGACCAGGCAGTCTCCGTCAGAGCCTCGGTGAATGTGTTGAACTTCTCTTTATTTTGGGTGCAGCTAGTGCCGATGTGTAGTCTTACTTCTGTTTTGTTTTTGTAGATTTTCTTGGGCTTTATCTTCACCTTGCTGGAAATGAGTGAATGATCGGTGTCGCGATCAGCACTATGATAGCTACGAGTCAAACGTACGTTGCAGAGATTGCTGCGTTTGGTGAGCACCATATCGAGTTGGTGCCAGTTCTTTGATCTGGGGTGGCTCCATGACACCTTGTGTTGTGATTATGTTTCAAAGAGGGTGTTGGTCACGCACAGTTTGTGATGGTTGCAGAATTCCAAGAGATGTTGTCCATTGCCATTGATCTTCACAACGCCAGACTGTCCTTGACATGAAGGCCAAGATTTGTGGTCGGAGCCGGCTTTGGTGTTGAAATCCATTAGGATAAAAAAATAAGATGTTGTTTCTCTGGTGTCTCACTGACTTCTTTGCTAAGGTCGTCATAATATTTATCTTTAGACTGCTGCTGCAGTTAGTTTTGGGGCGTAAACGCTTATAATACTAACTGGGCCTGCCTCTGTCTGGAGTTAGAGCTTCAGTATTCTTTCAGTGCCTTCGCTTGGTGGTATGATGGACTTTAGCAGCTTGTTTCTGATAGCGAAGCCAACTCCAAGCTCCCTGGTCTCTCTCCGCACGGCTTGCCATGCCAGTAGAAAGTGAAGTCCCTCTCCTTGATGTTTGCAGATTCTGAGAGTCTGGTCTTTTTCAGGGCAACAATGTCTATACCCAGTCTGAGTTGTTCATTGTTTAACACTGCAGTTTTGCGGGCATCGACAATCTCGTGTAGATCACCTGAGATGTCAGGGGTCATAGTTCTTACGTTCCATGTTTCCAGCCTTAGGGCCGGTTGTTATTTTTTCTTTCCTTGTTACCACGTGTATAAATTGCGGTCCACGAGTCAGGATTGTGTCCCTAAGCTCCACACACCCTCAGAAGCAGGTGAACTCTGGTGAGACGGCAACTTACTGACTGGGGGTTTCAGCTTATTCGGGCGGTGGTTGTCAAGTCAGATACGATGATCTCTCCCACCGTTGGAAGCAACCCCTGGCGTCTTGCTCTACGCAAATCGAGCATTAAGACTTATAACCGGTAACTGCTGCTTCCCGTGTTGTGTCACCGCTTTACACGGTGCTGAAGTGACCTCTCCAGGGCTCAATTCTAGGCAATGGAATTCGGGTAACCAGCTGTTGCCCAGTAGCAAGTTCCCCCTGTCCACGTCGCCGATGTTGACCAAGATAAAGACAGTAGTCAATGCAACTTGATGTCGGTGACGTAGCAGGAGTTGCCAGAACTATGTTGTTTACAACATGGAACTGCCTTAGGGACTCCATCTCCGGATTTGTCCTCAGGGTTTACTTTCCCATATGGGTATACCCGCAAGACAGCGTAGGTTTGAGATTTAGAGTGTCCGTTTTTAGAAGAGGTACCAACAAAGGCTGACGAGCTTCCTCTGCCCGAGAATCAATAAGGAGGGAAGTCTACCATTCTTCCTTCCTGGTAGAAACCATACTGATGAGGTGACAGTAGCCATCGTGTCTATTGAGAGATCCTCTGCCCACCGTCACTGACATAAAACCATAACCAACAACTACCTGTCGGCTGCTCCAAAGCCCGATCCACCACCTGCTCACGTGGCTTCACGTTACCCTGTTTGGGTTTGCGCCTTGTCCAAGGGTGTCCAATAGGCTAGCGGAGGGAAGGGGGCGCCTTACTTCTCCTTTGATAAGAGATATCCCTACCCCGCTACGCAGACATAGTAGTACGTCTATTTTTTTTTTTTTTTTTTAATTCGCATATCCTTTACGGGACATCGCTGTCAACAGCAGCATCTTTCAGCTGTCTGTTGATTTCTTGGCAAGATTACGCTCAATAGTTTGCCATTGCTTTCTGAGCGGCCGGCTCAGTTATCCCGCAAGTCACCAGCGGGGGTCGAACCGCCTCCAGCTCTCGTCCGCTACGAGACTCTGTGTGATAAACGGGATTACGGAGAAAGTGTTGTAACCCCTCGGCCAGAGAGACCGGCAGTACATCTATACATATTATATTATTACGCCACAATAGCGGGTCAACCGGGTCCTACAGCAAGGTTAGGTAACAGACATAATTTAGAGGTAGGACAGTAATGACGTCACAATAGCGGTTCAGTCGGGCCTTACAACAAGTTTAGGTAACAGACATAAGTTAGAGGTAGGACAGTAATCTCTGGGCAGAATATGTCTCACCATCAATCGTTATTCAAACGTGTGTCGACATTCAGTAAATAAACATAAATAATCGAAGTCTTACCGTACTGACAGGCCGGACCGAACCAGCCTCCCTTACACGGAACACCATGTCCACAGACACCCTCAGTGGTGCATTTATTGTCGTCACATCGGCACTTGTACTGACACAGGGATCCGAACCACCCAGGGATGCAGTCTGAGACATCATTTATTTCAGCTTCTACACCAGCTTATTTGTTACATTGTTATTGCTATACATACATATAAAAATGTGCATATGGTAGAGGTGGTAGAAAAATTCGAGTATCTTGTTTCACTGATTACCACCAACTGTGACACAATGAAAGAAACTAAAAGACGAATATCTATTGCTCTTCAAAGACTAAAACAACTGAATAAATTGTAGAGTGGACAGATAGAATTACACAAATAAATTTTTAAGAGCATGCATATTTCCCATTGCAACATACGCCTGTGAGACCTGGACACTTACTAACAATCTTAACTGCGCATAAATGTCTTTGAATAAAAATGTTATAGACGAGGTCTAAGAATATCATGGATAAAGTAAAGAACAAATGCATCCATACTTCAAGAGCTAAATATTGAAGAAGGTTTGCTATTAAAGACGATAAAACAAAGAAAATTGAATTATTTTGGCCATTTGAAACGTTACGAAAGCTTGGAGAGAACAATAATGGAGGGGTATATGCCTGGGAAGAGAGGAAGTGAAAGGTCAATGAGAAGATGGGGGGGGGGGGGGGGTAGGATGTGGCGGATGATCTCCAGATGGGTGTATCAGACGCGGGAAATCTTGCTTGTGATTGAGAGTTTTTCCGGAAGGTCGTTATGGGGCGAGGACACATTACTGAACGAATGAATGAGTGAATATATATATATATATATATGTATGACAGGTGTCAGGTCTTAGTCAGATATGACTGAGCTACCGTATAACAGTAGACGGTACTACCTGCTTTCTGTTAGCGCCGAACGTTGAGCGACGCTTACCAAACCCGACTCTCCACATTGTGCCAACGGCTTCGGGCGGAAGAGCGCAATTGGGAGGGTACAAGCCTTACCCTGGTGCGAGGAAATGCAACCTAAGGACAAAATGTCATGGCAGGGCAGACCAGGCCCTAAGCCTTGGTTGGCTGCTGGTCTAGGATCGAAGCTCCGACCTTCGGACAATTAGAGCATGGCTTAGCTGATCCGGCGGCTTCTGAAGCTTGCCTTGTTCCAGATGTAGGGGTGTTACCTTTCCTCTGGAGTGAGCTAGCCAGTCCGAGAGAGGGATAATGCCGCATGGGCAACACATGATCTCCATATTTTAGCCCATGCTTTGTGCTATGGAGAGGCAATAACTCCATCCCTGGCCTTAACCGGTCTCGGAATCAAAGCGAGAGGCAACTGTTACGGGTTATAAGTCCCTCTCAGTTTGCGTAGATATAGGGCGCCACGCGTTGCCTCTGACGGTGGGAGACACCTACAGGTGTCACTGATCAGCTACCGCCCGCCTCAAGCTGGGCAGACCCCGGCCAATTGGGTGCTGATCTGCCACAGCCTGTCTGCTTCAAAGGGTGCTTGGGGCTAGGACAAAATTTGAATCGCAGGATGTAAACCCATGCACCAGGTACTAATAAAAAGAAAAATAGAAACCTCAAGCTACAGTTTGCAACCAGGAACGTGAGAACCATGTGTCCAGGATTTTCCACTGACGTGACAAATATTGACGATGTGAGAAAAACGGCTGTGATTGATGCCGAACTCAATCGTCTTAACATTGATATTGCTGGCCTGCAGGAGACTCGCCTCGCTGAGGAAGGGTCATTCAGGGAAAACAATGACACCTTTTTGTTGGAAGGGTAGAGGGCAGGCAGAAAAAAGGCAACACGGTGTGGGCTTTGCAGTGCAGAATTAGCTACTGGGAATGATTGAAATTCCAGCAGGAGGAAATGAAAGACTATTATCCCTACGCTTGGCAACCTCTTGTGGTTTTGCCACCATTATTGTTGCATATGCACCGACACTCGATTCCTCTGATGATGTGAAGGATTCGTTCTATGAAGAGATAGACTCCATGATCAAGGCAGTTCCAAAATCTGACTACATTTATATGCTCGGTGATTTCAATGCTCGTGTGGGCAAGAACTCGAGTTCATGGCCAGTGTGCCTTGGAAAACACAACATCGGTCGCATGAATGAAAATGGGCTAAAGCTGCTGGAGCATTGCACCAGAAATGACCTATGTATTACAAACTCCTTTTTTAAAACAAAAGAGATGCTTAAGGTCACATGGAAACATCCAAGATCCGGCCATTGGCACCAGCTGGACTTCATCATCACACGGAGACAACATCTGAACCATATATCATTGACTCGAAGTTAGCACAGTGCTGACTGTGATACGGATCATTCTTTGATTGTTGCAAGGGTTAGACTGAGACCAAAGAGAATCTACACAGCTAAACACAAATCTAGCCCCAGGATTAATATTATTAACACTCACGATCCTGAAAAGTGCTTTCAGTTTCAACAATAGATCAACACGAAGACGCTTTCACTGATACACTAGACAATTGTACAGCAAATGAAAAGTAGGGTCAATTTAAGGAAACTCTTTATAAAACTGCCGTAGGGGTTTACGGCACTGTGGATCATAAGAGGCAGGATTGGTATGCGGCAAACAGCCAGACTATGCAGCCCTTGATTGATTTCTTTCTTAAGAAACAAGGAATGACAAACGCGTAACACTCTGGGTGAGCTAAAGCAAGCTAGGAAGGGTGTGCAAAATGCTGCCAGGCAGTGTGCAAATGAATATTGGATCACGTTATGTGAGTCCATTCAAATTGCAAGTGATAAGGGAAACATCAGAAGCATGTATGAAGGATTAAAGAAAGCCTGTGGTCGAATGATTAAAATAAGTGCACCATTGAAAACCTTGACTGGAGAAATCATAACTGATAAGAAACAGCAGATGGACAGATGGGTAGAGCACTATTTGGAGCTTTAATCAAGTGAGACCAAACTAGCGGATGATGCCCTCAACGCCATAGAGGCTCTACCAACTCTTGACCAACTGGACACACTTCCCACCATAACAGAAGTTAAGTGTGCTATACATGAACGTGCATCTGACAAGGCTCCAGGTAAGGATGGGATTCCAATAGAGGTTATCAGGAGTGGGCAAGACACACTCACTCTACAGATCCGCCAGCTAATAGAGCTATGCTGGCGAGAAGGACAAATCCCACAGGATTTCAGATATTCAATCATCATAACACTGTACAAGAATAAGGGCCATCAGAGCGACTGCAACAACTATAGGGGTATCTCACTTCTGTATATTGTTGGGAAAGTATTTGCCAGAATTGTTCTGCGCAGTTCTGTGACGAAGCCTTGTAACAAACTTTTGAGAACAAAATTTTAAGGCGCATCTTTGGACCCATTAGGGATACACAAAGTGGAGAGTGGAAAAGAAGAAGTAACAAAGACATTTATGACCTGTTTAAGTCCCCGCTAATCACTGGTATCAAGAAGGCTAATAGACTACAATGGCTAGGGCATGTAGAAAGAATGGAAGATAATAGGGAAACAAAACTCGCTTACACTCAGGAAATAAACGCTGAAGAAGAAGAAGAAGAAGGTCTGTGTGATGGCAGATAATTGTAGTTGGTGTTTTCTACATGTGTCATTAGGTGACATCAACATCGACCTTTATATTCCCGTTCGTCGGGTGACACTAATTGTCTCATGCGCATGAGCAGCGCATAAACTAAATGGCCACTGTACTTACGGAGTGTAAAACCAAAGCGCAACGTGCTGTTGTGCGTTTTTTGTGTGTGTGTGGGCAAATGGACAGCTTGCAAAGGACATTCATAAAGAAATGCTTCCTGTTTATGCTGACAAATATTTGTCGCGTAAAGCATTGCATAACTGTGTAGAAAATTGTCTCAAGGACGCTCGACAATTGTTGATGACATCCGATGCAGTCGTTCTGTTGAGACTGCAACAGAAGCATCCGTGCAGAGGGTGGAGGAGATGATTAGAGGTGACAGGCGAGTAAATGTGACAATGTGAATTCTGAATTGCACTGTGAAGTTCTATCAATGATTCATGATGCAATTCGAAGAAAACGTCCAGGACTGATGATTAGAGGAGTATTGCTTCTTCATGACAATGCCAGACCATATACGGCTCGATTAAGACAGGAGAAAATTAACCAACTAAGGTGGGAAGTTCTGGAACATTCAAATTATAGCCCCGACTTAACCTCTAGCAATGTCAACCTGTTTGGTCCACTGAAAACCCATCTTGGCGGGAGACATTTCGCGAATGACGCCGAAGTTGAATGTCTAGTGGAAACATGATTTAGAAGACAGAGCACACAGTTCTATGCATCCCGTTTGGGAGGACTGACAAAACGATGGGATAAGTGCATCAATGTTGGTGGAAATTATGTTGAGAAATAAATGGACAATGCATGATTGAAAATAAGCTGGTTTCAAGTTGTTATCCTATTTAGTTATTTTTCTACAGCCATGTGTGACTTACTTATGGATTTCCTCTCATCGCTCGAAAGCATTTAACTGATTCAGTGACAAACAAAAAACGTAAGTTTGGACTAAACATAGTGCGTAGTCAAATGAACAAGTATTATAATGTACATTTAAGTTCACTGGGGATTGTCTTTGCGGAAGATACCACGAAACAACACAAATAAAACGATGACCCTGGTATCGCGAAATATCGTCCTTCTATCTAAATGGTAGTTCACATTTGGCGATATATTATCCTTCTGCACGGAATCAGCGAAGTATGAGCAGCACAAACTGAACATCGCGCGTACACGACATCTCAGTGGTAGCAGTCATCGGCGCTGTCAGCTCGCCCTGTTGTACGCTTGTGTATTCTGAGAGCAACATATGTCATGTATACATACCTGCTTGTGTATTCTGAGAGCAACATGTGTCATGTATACATACCTGCTTGTGTATTCTGAGAGCAACATGTGTCATGTATACATACCTGCTTGTGTATTCTGAGAGCAACGTGTGTCATGTATACATACCAGCTTGTGTATTCTGAGAGCAACATATGTCATGTATACATACCAGCTTGTGTATTCTGAGAGCAACATGTGTCATGTATACATACCAGCTTGTGTATTCTGAGAGCAACATATGTCATGTATACATACCTGCTTGTGTATTCTGAGAGCTACATGTGTCATGTATACATACCTGCTTGTGTATTCTGAGATCAACATGTGTCATGTATACATACCAGCTTGTGTATTCTGAGATCAACATGTGTCATGTATACATACATGCTTGTGTATTCTGAGATCAACATGTGTCACGTATACATACCAGCTTGTGTATTCTGAGATCAACATGTGTCATGTATACATACCTGCTTGTTTATTCTGAGATCAACATGTGTCATGTATACATACCTGCTTGTGTATTCTGAGATCAACTTGTGTCATGTATAAATACCTGCTTGTGTATTCTGAGATCAACGTGTGTCATGTATACATACCTGCTTGTGTATTCTGAGATCAACGTGTGTCATGTATACATACATGCTTGTGTATTCTGAGATCAACATGTGTCATGTATACATACCAGCTTGTGTATTCTGAGAGCAACATGTGTCATGTATACATACCTGCTTGTGTATTCTGAGAGCAACATGTGTCATGTATACATACCTGCTTGTGTATTCTGAGTGCAACATATGTCATGTATACATACCTGCTTGTGTATTCTGAGATCAACGTGTGTCATGTATACATACCTGCTTGTGTATTCTGAGATCAACGTGTGTCATGTATACATACATGCTTCTGTATTCTGAGTGCAACATATGTCATGTATACATACCTGCTTGTGTATTCTGAGAGCAACACGTGTCATGTATACAAATCTGCTTGTGTATTCTGAGATCAACGTGTGTCATGTATACATATCTGCTTGTGTATTCTCAGAGGAACACGTGTCATGTATACATATCTGCTTGTGTATTCTGAGATCAACGTGTGTCATGTATACATATCTGCTTGTGTATTCTCAGAGGAACATGTGTCATGTATACATACCAGCTTGTGTATTCTGAGAGCAACATGTGTCATGTATACATACCAGCTTGTGTATTCTGAGAGCAAATTGTGTCATGTATATATACCTGCTTGTGTATTCTGAGATCAACGTGTGTCATGTATACATATCTGCTTGTGTATTCTGAGATCAACGTGTGTCATGTATACATATCTGCTTGTGTATTCTCAGAGGAACATGTGTCATGTATACATACCAGCTTGTGTATTCTGAGATCAACGTGTGTCATGTATACATACCTGGTTGTGTATTCTGAGAGCAACATGTGTCATGTATACATACAATCTTGCGTATTCTGAGTGCAACATGTGTCATGTATACATATCTGCTTGTGTATTCTAAGATCAACATGTGTCATGTATACATACCTGCTTGTGTATTCTGAGAGTATCATGTGTCATGTATACATACATTCTTGTGTATTCTGAGAGCAACATGTGTCATGTATACATACCAGCTTGTGTATTCTGAGAGCAACATATGTCATGTATACATACCTGCTTGTGTATTCTGAGAGCAACATGTGTCATGTATACATACCAGCTTGTGTATTCTGAGAGCAACATATGTCATGTATACATACCTGCTTGTGTATTCTGAGAGCTACATGTGTCATGTATACATACCTGCTTGTGTATTCTGAGATCAACGTGTGTCATGTATACATACCAGCTTGTGTATTCTGAGATCAACATGTGTCATGTATACATATCTGCTTGTGTATTCTGAGAGCAACACGTGTCATGTATACAAATCTGCTTGTGTATTCTGAGGGCAACATGTGTCATGAATAAATACCTGCTTGTGTATTCTAAGATCAACGTGTGTCTTGTATACATACCTGCTTGTGTATTCTGAGAGCAACATGTATCATGTATACATATCTGCTTGTGTATTCTGAGATCAACGTGTGTCATGTATACATATCTGCTTGTGTATTCTCAGAGGAACATGTGTCATGTATACATACCAGCTTGTGTATTCTGAGATCAACGTGTATCATGTATACATATCAGCTTGTGTATTCTCAGAGGAACATGTGTCATGTATACATACCAGCTTGTGTATTCTGAGATCAACGTGTATCATGTATACATATCAGCTTGTGTATTCTCAGAGGAACATGTGTCATGTATACATACCAGCTTGTGTATTCTGAGAGCAACATGTGTCATGTATACATACCAGCTTGTGTATTCTGTGAGCAAATTGTGTCATGTATATATACCTGCTTGTGTATTCTGAGATCAACGTGTGTCATGTATACATATCTGCTTGTGTATTCTGAGATCAACGTGTGTCATGTATACATATCTGCTTGTGTATTCTCAGTGGAACATGTGTCATGTATACATACCAGCTTGTGTATTCTGAGAGCAACATGTGTCATGTATACACACCAGCTTGTGTATTCTGAGAGCAACTTGTGTCATGTATATATACCTGCTTGTGTATTCTGAGATCAACGTGTGTCATGTATACATACAAGCTTGTGTATTCTGAGAGCAACATGTGTCATGTATACATATCTGCTTGTGTATTCTGAGATCAACGTGTGTCATGTATACATATCTGCTTGTGTATTCTGAGGGCAGCACGTTTCATTTATACATACCAGCTCGTGTATTCTGAGATCAACATGTGTCATGTATACATACCAGCTTGTGTATTCTGAGAGCAACATGTGTCATGTATACATATCTGCTTGTGTATTCTGAGATCAACGTGTGTCATGTATACATATCTGCTTGTGTATTCTCAGAGCAACATGTGTCATGTATACATACCAGCTTGTGTATTCTGAGAGTATCATGTGTCATGTATACATATCTGCTTGTGTATTCTGAGAGTATCATGTGTCATGTATACATACCAGCTTGTTTATTCTGAGAGTATCATGTGTCATGTATACATATCTGCTTGTGTATTCTGAGAGCAACATGTGTCATGTATAAATACCTGCTTGTGTATTCTGAGAGCAACATGTGTCATGTATACATACCTGCTTGTGTATTCTGAGAGTATCATGTGTCATGTATACATACCAGCTTGTGTATTCTGAGAGTATCATGTGTCATGTATACATACCAGCTTGTGTATTCTGAGAGTATCATGTGTCATGTATACATACCAGCTTGTGTATTCTGAGAGTATCATGTGTCATGTATACATACCAGCTTGTGTATTCTGAGAGTATCATGTGTCATGTATACATACCAGCTTGTGTATTCTGAGAGTATCATGTGTCATGTATACATACCAGCTTGTGTATACTGAGAGCAACATGTGTCATGTATACATACCAGCTTGTGTATTCTGAGAGCAACACATGGCATGTATACATACCAGCTTGTGTATTCTGAGAGTATCATGTGTCATGTATACATACCAGCTTGTGTATTCTGAGAGCAACACATGGCATGTATACATACCAGCTTGTGTATTCTGAGAGTATCATGTGTCATGTATACATACTTGCTTGTGTATTCTGAGAGCAACATGTGTCATGTATACATACCAGCTTGTGTATTCTGAGAGTATCATGTGTCATGTATATATACCAGTTTGTGTAGTCTGAGAGCAACACGAGTCATGTACACATACCTGCCTGCACGGAGACCAGGAGGGCCCCTACTGCCAGCATGAGGACAGCGATCTGTCTGAGGTCCATCTTACTTGACATGACGCAGACACGCGACTTCAGTTTCTGGTCCTAGCTCGTTGTGCAGCTCTGGGTAGATACTAAGATAGACAGACAGAAATAGACACGCTATCTAGACTAACAGAGACTATCAGACACGCATACAGCAGACACTCATATGGGCAAACAAACAGACAGACAGGAAGAGTTGCAGACATCAGACAGACAGACATATTAACGACAGACAGCTATATAGTCATTCAGACATTCAACAGACAGACAGACATCTATATTAACCGACAGACAGACAGGCAAACAAACTTAGAGGCAGAGAGACAGACATCCGACAGACACACAGATCCTCGACAGACAGACAGATCTTCAAAAGACATACATGTTAACAAGCAGACAGTCAATATACAGACATAAAGTCACACAGACAGACATAAGGAAAGGGGAAGAAACAGGGCGGTAGACAGGGCAACCGACATTAGACAGGCAATCAGGTAAATAAACAGCTAGACAGAAAAGCAGGCTGACATTCAAAGGCAGGCTGTGTTCATGACCGACCAATATCATGGAGGAGCAACCTCACGTGCGATAGAAAGACAGCCAGACAGACAGGGAGACAATCTTGGCGACAGACACAGAACCAGACAGACAAACAGACATATAAGCAAGCTGACAAACAAACGCAGACTGACAGACAGACAGACAATCAGACTGACAGACAAAGTCTGACACACAGACAGACGTACTTACATATGTTTGGCACCGTTAAACCACGTGTTAAAGCAATAAATAACTGAATGACACCATTGCAGATGTCACATAAATATAAACTATTCCTCGCTAACTGGATGTATATACGTATGTGTGCTGAAGTGAATGTATGCGAATCTCTGTGTGTGTGTGTGTGTGTGTGTGTGTGTGTGTGTGTGTGTGTGTGTGTGTGAGAGAGAGAGAGAGAGAGAGAGAGAGAGAGAGAGAGAGAGAGAGAGAGCCTTTTTGTGGGCGAGTACAAGCCTAGTCATGTGAAAGTCTATGATTGTCTGTGATTTCACTTCCTGCTCTAGTTCCGTGGCACAGCTAGAGCTTTTGTGGTTGCATGAAGTGAGAATGCCGTACTCGACACCCGTGACCAATGGGCACTGATATCATCTCTACATGTCTGGGCCAGGAAACTGAACTGTTGTGGCGGCATCAGATATCACGGCTCTTTGGACACAACTGTCATGGCGGGCAGGGTTACTGGAACACGAGGCAACGACCGAGCCACATCATGCCTCTCCAAAATCAAACCCCTCCAACATCACGATCCACTAACATCACAGCTAACAAACATCACGATCCACTAACATCACAGCCACCCAACATCACGGCCCTCGAACATCACGACACGCCAACATAACGGTTCTACAAAATCACGGCCCTCCAAACTCACGAACCTCTAAAATCGCAGCTCTCTAAAATCACGACAAACCAACATGACGGCCCTTCAACATAAAGGCCCTCCAATATCACAACCAACCAACATCACGGCCCTCGAGTATCACGACCCACCAAGATCACACTCCACCACCATCAGACCCACTAGCATCACAGAAAACCAATATCACTACCCTCCAGCATCACGCCCCTCTAACACGACCAACCAATATCACGGTCCACCAAAATCAGAGTCAAAAAACATCACGGCTCACGAACATCACAACCAACTAACATCAGGACCCACCGACAACACAGCCAACTAACATCAGGACCCACCAACATCCCGACCTACCAACACGAACCACCAATAACACCACAGCTCTCCAACACGACGCATCAACACGACCCACAAACATCACGACCAATCAACATCACTACCCAGAGACATCTTTGCCTACCAACATCACCGCTCTTTAGATACAGCTGTCATGGCAGCATGGTTACTGGAAAACGAGGCAACGGCCACCCAACATCACGGTCATCCAACATCACGACTGTCTAACATCATCGCCCATCGACATCACTGCCCACAAACATCACATCCCACCAACGTTACCGCTCACCAACATCATAGTTCACCAACATCACGGTTGAGAGATATTGGGTATACATATGTGTTCTATTGGTCACCCTGCTACGTCATCATTTCTGGTATTGTTCTGACTGCAATATCGCCCCAGAAACAGTCAACCACATTTCCCATCAAACATGCTACATGCTCTTGACAGGGGGATGTCATTAACCCATGTTCATGTAAACAATAAGTCACAACCCATGAGGAAACTAGTAATGTAGACATCTACGAAAGTCACAACCCATGAGGCACCCAGTAATGTAGACATCTATGAAAGTCACAAGACATGAGGTAACCAGTAATGTAGACATCTAACAAAGTCACAACGCATGCGGTAGAACATAATGTAGACATCTACGAATGTCACAACCCATGAAGCAACAAGTAAAGTAGACATCTAAGGAAGTCACAAACCATGAGGCACACAGTAATGTAGACATCTACAAAAGTCACAACACACGATGCTACCAATAAGGAACATGAGGCAACAATATGAAAAGGTGCTAAAGGGAGAAGAGTGCATCTTAAACTGATATACCAATAGTATAAGTGCCACATTGATATATCAGTACTATATGTGCCACATTGATATATCAATACTATATGTGCCTTAATGATATATCAATACTATATGTGCCAGGGTGATATATCAATACCATATGTGCCACAGTGATATATCAATACTATATGTGCCACAGTGTTATATCAATACTATATGTGCCACAGTAATAATTCAATACCATATATGCCACAGTGATATATCAATACTATATGTACCACAGTGATATATCAGTATTATATATGCCACAGTGATATATAAATACTATATGTGCCACACTGATATATCAATACTATATGTGCCTTAATGATATATCAATACTATATGTGCCTTAATGATATATCAATACTATATGTGCCAGGGTGATATATCAATACCATATGTGCCACAGTGATATATCAATACTATATGTGCCACAGTGATATATCAATACTATATGTGCCACAGTAATAATTCAATACCATATATGCCACCGTGATATATCAATACTATTTGTACCACAGTGATATATCAATACTATATGTGCCACAATGATATATCAATACTATATGTTCCACACTGATATATCAAAACTATATGTGCCTTAATGATATATCAATACTATATGTGCCTTAATGATATATCAATACTATATGTGCCACGGTGATATATCAATACTATATGTGCCACGGTGATATATCAATACTATATGTGCCACAGTGATATATATCAATACTATATGTGCCACAGTGATATATCAATACTATATGTGCCACAGTGATATATCAATACTCTATGTGCCACAGTAATATATCAATACTATATGTGCCACAGTGATATATCAATACTATATGTGCCACAGTGATATATCAATACTATATGTGCCACACAGATATATCAATACTATATATGCCAGAGTGATATATCAATACTATATGTGCCACAGTGATATATCAATACTATATGTGCCCCACAGATATATCAATACTATATGTGCCACAGTGATATATCAATTGTATATGTGCCACAATTTTATATAAATATTATATATGCCCCACTGATATATCAATACTATATATGCCCCACTGATATATCAATACTATATGTGCCCCACTGATATATCAATAGTATATGTGCCACAATGGTATATCAATACTCTATGTGCCTAACTGATATATCAATACCATATGTGCCACGGTTATATATCATTACTATATGTGCCACGGTGATATATCAATACTATATGTGCCCCACAGATATGTCAATACTATATGTGCCACAGTGATATATCAATACTATATGTGCCCCACTGATATATCAATACTATATGTGCCACAGTGATATATCAATAGTATATGTGCCACAGTGATATATCAATAGTATATGTGCCACAATGGTATATCAATACTCAATGTGCCTAACTGATATATCAATACTATATGTGCCACGGTTATATATCAATACTATATGTGCCACGGTGATATATCAATACTATATGTGCCTAACAGATATATCAATACTATATGTGCCACGGTGATATATCAATACTATATGTGCCCCACATATATATCAATACTACATGTTCCCCACAGATATATCAATAGTATATGTGCCCCACAGATATATCAATACTATATGTGCCACAATGATATATCAATACTATATGTGCCCCACAGATATATCAATACTATATGTGCCCCACAGATATATCAATACTATATGTGACCCAATGATATATCAATACTATATGTGCCCCACAGATATATCAATACTATATGTGCCACGGTGATATATCAATACTATATGTGCCCCACAGATATATCAATACTATATGTGCCGCACAGATATATCAATACTATATGTGCCCCACAGATATATCAATACTATATGTGCCACGGTGATATATCAATACTATATGTGCCCCACAGATATATCAATACTATATGTGCCACGGTGATATATCAATACTATATGTGCCCCACAGATATATCAATACTATATGTGCCACGGTGATATATCATTACTATATGTGCCCCACAGATATATCAATACTATATGTGCCACGGTGATATATCAATACTATATGTGCCCCACAGATATATCAATACTATATGTGCCACGGTGATATATCAATACTATATGTGCCCCACAGATATATCAATACTATATGTGCCACACTGATATGTCAATACTATATGTGCTGGTTCTGAACATCACGTCGACAGAGTTCCAGCTTCCTTATCTTCCTCTCTTCCCCCATTGCTGACCCTTCCTCCATCCAGTTGTCTTGGCTCCCCGTCACTCCCTTCCCCTCCGGTACATTCAATTAGCCTCTTTACACTAGGAATGGGATGTTATTTACCCAACTACATTCTTCTAGAATGTCACATATTAGCAATGTGCTCTGGAACCTGTTGTGTGTGTGTGTTTGAGGGGGGGGGGGTCGCAGTGTGTCCATCTGTGTGTGTGTGTGTAGGTGTTCAGGAGGATGGTTGGGAATCACATTTTGCGGTGTTTCCCACGTACGGATTTATGTATTGCTACTGGCCAGGCGTGGTGAACAGTCTGACCTCCAGCACTCCGCTAGTCGCTATTAGTGCATTGACCTGACCCCAGAGAACTGGCCTGGAGATGTGGGGATAACAACTGACATTCTAACCTAGGCACGTCAACACTTTCCACTCGATCCCGTCTGTTACAGTTGAGATAGATGCGCCGTCAAACCCCGACTGATGTACCCACATGTGGGGCTAGCACCATGTACCCAACACGATTCAAGGCGTCGAGTGAGGTCCCTGACCTGCCCCAGTTCACTCTGTCCTGACATGGCAGGGTGTCTTATTGGCTGTCGTTAGCCATAACTTTCTCTGCACACCGATATCTTCATAAGTGCTCCACTTTCATCCCATAGAACACAGGGCTAGAGTCTAAGCACAGTGCACGAACTCACTAGCCCGCGAGAAAATAGATCTGTTTGTAGAAGAATCACACCTGATATCAATATTCCTGTTTGCTTGTATTCAGTCGAATTGTGGAACGTTGCATTGGACCTAGGAGATGGGACCTGGGAGAAGGGAGCTAGGAGATGGGAGCTAAGAGATGTGACCTTGGAAATGGGACCAAGGATATGGGAGCTAAGATATGGGAGTTTGAGATATGAGCTATAGTACATCCATATCTCAGTAACCAACTGAGGGAAAATTATGAGATTTAGTATATAACCTTATCATTATGTCCACCCAACAAAAATTTTTTTTGTTCTGGAGATTTTAGAGCAGATTTCAAAGTTTGTTTATATGCGGTAGATAATTTACGGGACTGAGGTGAAATTCATAATTTTAAATGTATTACAGCGTAGCCAGACAATCAGCACTCAGTGTTGAATATTGTTCGTTTTTTTTTCACGGGATTGGCCTTATGCCAACTACCCGCGTTGTTTAAATTAGGACTGTTCATTCAGAGGTGTCTCAAAATGTGGGTTATTTCGTGAAACCTGATTAATATGTGTGTTTTTTTTTTTTTTTTTTAAATCTTACCACTTATCGCTAACATTGAAATGTGTGAATATTTTTCAATGCGATTGAATGCGAAATTACACATTATGAAGTTGTACACATATTTTTGCCAAGGAGCTGATCGCAGGAAACTGTTTTATACTATTACAAATTCCGAAAAAAGAACAATGCATGCATTGTGTTTGAGTAAACGGTCATTTCGTCGACAGCTTTGACAAAGATGTCATAAGGCGAGCTATTATAAAAATACTTTAAAAAGTCGCTTGATATACGACAGCGGAACATGCGGAACCACGAAAAAACGCAAAACACGGATAAAGAAAATAACAAGTTGGTGGAACGCAGAAGTAAAGAAAGCGGTAAAAGAAAAAAAAAAAGGAAAAATATAAAAAGTGGTTGAAGAGCAAACAGGAATGTGATTACAGAGAATACAGAATAGCGAGAAGACATGTGAGTAGAATAGTAAAGAGGGAAAAACAAAAAGACTGGGAAGAGTATGGAGAAACCCTAAATAAACACTACAAGGAGGCAACCAGAAACTTCTACAAAAAGATAAGTGCAATGCGAACCAGAGGTGAACCCTTTGACCCAACTGAAATAATTAACAGCGAAAATGGAGAACCAATAAGTGAACAAAAACAGATCCTAATAAGATGGAAGCAGTATTTCGAACAACTTCTCAACATCCCATCAGATGTCACAGGAATTCAAGAGACCTACACAGATGTCACCGAGGAAATAGAACCAGACATACTAAAAGAAGAAATTATAGAAGCCATCAGATTAGCCCCATTAAACAAATCACCAGGACAGGATGAAATACCAAATGAACTAATTAAAGCAGCAAGGGAAGTAGGAACAGCTTGGCTACATAGACTATTCAACCATGTTTGGGTAGAACAACAGACACCACGAGACTGGGGAAACGCCATAATTATCCCAATTTGGAAAAACAGAGGCAGCAAAAGAGATTGCACACAATACAGAGGCATTTCACTGTTGAGTCATACTGGGAAAATATTTTGCAAAATTCTTGAAAAAAGATTACGAACTACTTTAGAACCCCAGCTAAGCGAAACGCAGCTTGGATTTAGGAAAAACAAAGGATGCACAGACGCCATTTTTGCTCTTAGACAACTTATAGAAAAATCAATTGAATTCAATGAAACACTCTACTTAGCCTTTGTCGACCAAGAAAAGGCATTTGTTAGGGTAGATAGAAACAAGCTGTGGGAAATCCTTAAACAATATGGAGTGAGTACACATATAACAAACCTATGTAGAAGTTTATACAACAACAGTGAATGCATAGTGAGAGCAACTGGAGAACACTCAGAACCCTTCACCATAAGATCTGGAGTACGACAAGGTTGTGTCCTGTCCCCTCTCTTGTTTCATAACATATATAGACAACATATGTAAAGAAACCAGCCAAGCAGAGACAGCAAGAATACCGCATGACGAGAACACAGAAGAAGAACCATCTGCAAATCTAACCATTAGAGAACTCCTGTTTGCGGACGACCAAGCACTAATAGTAAAATCAGAAGCTGAATTACAAGACCACATGAATAGTCTAAACGAAACGTGTAGGGAACATAACATGAAAATTAGCACAAGCAAAACAGAGGTAATGACTATAACTAAAGAAGAACAAACAGCAACAATTCACCTAAACGAACATCCCTTGAAACAAGTAAAGAGCTTCAAGTACCTAGGAAGTATAATATCATCAAATGGCAGATCAGAAGACGAGATCGAAAATAGGTGCAATAAGGCAAATCAACTCATTGGACAAATGGCACCAATACTAAAGAACAAACATGTATCAATAACTACTAAGAAAGCACTTTACAACACAATCTTCCTACCAACTCTGTGCTACCAATGCCAAACCTGGACAATGACAGAACAAGAGAAAAGAAAAATCACAACAACAGAAATGAGGTTCCTGAGAAGAATACTCAACGTATCAAGAAGAGATAAGATCAGAAATGAAGAAATCAGTACTAAAGTGGGGGTTAAAGCTGCTCTAGATTTTATTAGAAAGCAGCAAGTCAAATGGTTTGGCCATGCAAGTAGGCTACCAGTCAACAGCATGCCACAACAAGCAATGATGTACAGACCAGATGGAAACAGAGGAAGAGGCCGACCACGTAAACGTTGGACGGAGGGAATAACAGAATCCATGGGAATGTCGATATACGAAGCCCATAACCGGGCACTCTCACGAAGTTTATACTTCACCTCGACACCGCAAGGTACAAGAGGAACATGATGAGAGAGAGAGATATACGACAGGGTCGACTTCATTGCACCGGGTTCTATCCCATATGGCTCGGTCTCTTTCCGCAGCGCGGAAAGCATCGCACAAAGCACGAACTCCGCAGCTCTAGCGACGACCCACAGAAGTCTCCGAAAAATTTAATTCGTGAATTGAAGGATGCGGCCCGGAATCGAACCCACGACCTTTGGAGCCCGAGTCACGGAGACTCCTAAAATTATAAAATTTTTGCATTTTATAAACAGGATTATCCAGCATTATAAAAATGTTGGATGCTAAAGAAACAATGACTATAAGAAAACTTAGGGTTTGGTTCAGAAAGAACAGTAACATAGAGCTATCCAAAACAACTTTGTGGAAAATTATAAGGACATTATCTTCACTATTTGAAAGTACAAGGGCGTTAGAAATAATCTTTGCGAGCAACCGCATTTAGGAGCCATGAGAAGCAGATACCTACGTGAAATAAGGGAAACGCGCAAAGAAAATTGTGGCGTAGTGTGTTTGGATGAAATGTGGATCAATTCGCACCACACAAGTGATAAGGAATGGCAATCAGTGGATGGACAAATAAAACGATATGTGGCCAGTAGTATAGGACAGCTTTTGGTCATGGCCCATGCTGATAATACGCATAATGGCTTACAACAGAATGCTGGGCTCGTGTTCGTATCAAAGCATACAGACAATAGGGATTATCATACTAAGATGAATGATAATGTATTTAGAGATTGGCTCGAGAATACTGTGCTTTCATCCCTAGATAGACCGTCGTGTCCAATTATGGACAATGCATGATATCAATGTTGTTGCCCAAGAAGACGAAATATCTACAGCATCGAGCACAAAGGGAGCAATAAAGATATGACTCCGAATGGAAAACATACCATTTCCAGAAACGTATTTCTAACTAGAATTGTTGTCCCTTGTAAAACAGACGCCAAAAAGCAAGAAATATCAAATCAACAAGTTGATAGAAGAGCATCGTCATGGGTGCTTGAGACTTCCGCCGTACCATTCTCATTTTATCCCTATAGAACTTGTGTGGGCTAAAATTAAAGGACAGGTGGCAGCTGACAATACTATATTCAAATTGTCTGACGTCAGGATACTAATCCAGTCCGCGCTATTAAATATTGATAAAGGTTACTGGAAAAATGTGAGGACCATGTGTTGAAAGAGGAAGAGGATTATTGGAGGAAGGATGGATTGAATATTTTGCAACCGAGAGCAGTCATCAACCTACTGGAA
This sequence comes from Cepaea hortensis, assembly GCA_963921405.1. Taxonomy (NCBI): domain Eukaryota; kingdom Metazoa; phylum Mollusca; class Gastropoda; order Stylommatophora; family Helicidae; genus Cepaea; species Cepaea hortensis. The sequence continues at coordinate 88,817,821 of OY992895.1, read as the reverse complement.
TCGTCCGACACAGATTAAGCTCTGAGCAGATCGCAGACCTTAATCCACGTACACACCAACTGGGATATTTTGCTACAAATATTCAGAAGAATTGCAGGCCCTAAACATTACAGCATCAGCATAATGTCAATGGCAACAGTTTGTATTCCATAATGATGAATTTTCAATTCCGCAAGCCCTCATCGGTGACAAACAACTGTCTACTGGCAACGCCGATCGCATTCTGGTATGAACATAAGGCCTATCCACGTCAATATGGAAGCACTATACTCGAGTTTCGCCCTCGTTTGAGCTCGTCAGTAGTGCATATCCCTGACCGGATCCGGAAACAGTCCCGGATCACGCGTGTAAAGCGGGTGTGTAACCACGCGGCACACACTGGACACACCAAATTATCACAACAGAATACCACAACGCTACCCATCGTAGGCTATGCTCAAGATTGCCCAATCGCCGCGACCGACGTCCGTCAATCGATGGGACCCGAACGGATCCGGTCAGGGATATGCACTACTGACGAGCTCAAACGAAAGCGAAACTCGAGTATAGTGCTTCCATATTGACGTGGATAGGCCTTAGGTTCATACCAGAATGCGATCGGCGTTGCCAGTAGTGGGTTGTGCTCAATATTTAAATTTCAAATCCCGAAACAACCACATAATCAATTGATTATTGCTCACTGGATTTAGGAGGCCTGGTGTTCCTTGCCAGTGAGAAGTCCTGATCGTTCGGGTCCCATCGATTGACGGACGTCGGTCGCGGCGATTGGGCAATCTTGAGCATAGCCTACGATGGGTAGCGTTGTGGTATTCTGTTGTGATAATTTGGTGTGTCCAGTGTGTGCCGCGTGGTTACACACCCGCTTCACACGCGTGATCCGGGACTGTTTCCGGATCCGGTCAGGGATATGCACTACTGACGAGCTCAAACGAGGGCGAAACTCGAGTATAGTGCTTCCATATTGACGTGGATAGGCCTTAGGTTCATACCAGAATGCGATCGGCGTTGCCAGTAGTGGGTTGTGCTCAATATTTAAATTTCACATCCCGAAACAACCACATAATCAACAAACAACTGTATTGAAAACACACACACACACACACACACACACACACACACACACATCACACAAACACACACTCAAACACACACACACACACACACACACACACACACACACACTAAACGCATTGAATACCAACAGAAGAGTAATATTGCGGTGGAAACTGACATATTCTGACATAACAAGAAACGTGAGAGCAAAGACGTTGTAAAATTAGGAGACAACACACGTGCATACGAATCAATCTATAAACTTCAATGAAACGAGGACCAACATCTTGGTCGTTAAGAAGAAAGCCCACTACAGAGACACTGAAAAATATTTTCATAGTGCAAAACAGGTAATCATGTTCCGTCTCTGAACGGTAAACAGCAGAGTAGACTATCTTTCACGAAGACTCAAAGCGGGTCTGTCACCCATGTGTACGTGTGAACAAACTACACAGACAGCTGAACAGATCCTTAAAAATGGAAACATGATGACTAAATTGTGGTATCATTTCTGGTCACTCCATACGCACATTAACGCACAGCTATTCGGAAGCTTTCACGAACTCAATATTAAAAGCTAACACGAATACTTGTGTACACATTATTAACCATCCGCTGAAGAAACAAGAAGGAAATGAAAAATAAGGTAAGAAATATATTCCTTCTACTTCCCTGTCAATTTACAAATTATTTACCGCATGCCTCTGTAAATTCTCTGTCTTTACTAATATTACACATTGCACCCCTCTCGGGATTCTCCGTGGTGAAGTGGTCAAGCCGTTTGACTCGGGCTCCGAAGGTTGTATGTTCGATTCCGGGCCGCGTCCTTCATTTCGCGAGTGAATTTTTTCTGAGACTCCCGAGGGTCGTCGCTGGAGGTACGGAATTCGCGCATTGTGCGACGCTTTCCGCTGCGGAGAGAAACTGAGCCATATGGGATAAAAATCCGTTGCAATGCAGCCGACCCTGTCGATTTTAAGCTACTTCTGTCATTGCACCCACTCCCATACGAATACGGATACGCCTTGTGTGTCATCTGAATTGGCGGGGCTTTCATTACTGTAAACATAAATTTGTTAGCGAGACATCACTAGATTTTCAGCAAAACATCAAATAAATGTCGCCGCTTTCGATGATTTAACTTGTTTTTGGACCTATCAAAGACATATTCCTTGGGTGGAGGTAAATATAAGACGGCTGGAAAAATTTCATAACGATGCAACAGACAGTTTTCAAAATAATTGATCGTGAATGAAGGCATTCTTTGCGGGACATACTATAAGATATGGGAGTTGGAGATATGAGCTAAGATATGAGAGTTGAAGATGGGAGCTAAGACATGGGACATAGGAGATGGGACCAAGGTGATGGGAGCTAGGAAATGATTAATTTGATTTGATTTGATTTGATTAAACTTTATTTTCGAAGGGTCACAAATTGGGCACGCAGGCCCGTCTTACATTCGGCCCTTCCAATCACTCATGTTTCGTTTATCAATACTGCGTGTTGCATTCGCATTAGAAAAAAACATTGTCAAATGAATGTTGTAATCATGCTCAACATGTACAAAAATGGAGAAGAGATGGCTCCTAGAATATAGCTGGAAGACGGATCTATTACACCAGCACCAGACAGGATAGTGTCATTTGTTCCATGGATCAACTACACCAGCACCAGACAGGATAGTGTCATTTGTTCCATGGATATACTACACCAGCATCAGAGAGGAGAGTGTCATTTGTTCCATGGATCTATTACACCAGCACCAGGTCAGGATAGTGTCATTTGTTCCATGGATCTATTACACCAGCACCAGACAGGATAGTGTCATTTGTTCCATGGATCAACGACACCAGCACCAGACAGGATAGTGTCATTTGTTCCATGGATCTACTACACCAGCATCAGAGAGGAGAGTGTCATTTGTTCCATGGATCTACTACACCAGCATCAGAGAGGAGAGTGTCATTTGTTCCAAGGATCTACTACACCAGCATCAGAGAGGTGAGTGTCATTTGTTCCATGGATCCACTACACCAGCAGCAGAGAGGATAGTGTCATTTGTTACATGGATCTACTACACCAGCACAAGAGAGGAGAGTGTCATTTGTTCCATGGGTATACTACACCAGCATCAGAGAGGGGAGTGACATTTGTTCCATAGATCCACTACACCAGCATCAGAGAGGAGAGTGTCATTTGTTCCATAGATCTACTACAACAGCATCAGAGAGGAGAGTGTCATTTGTTCCATGGATCTACTACACCAGCATCAGAGAGGAGAGTGTCATTTGTTCCATAGATCTACTACACCAGCATCAGAGAGGAGAGTGTCATTTGTTCTATGGATCTATTACACCAGCACCAGACAGGATAGTGTCATTTGTTACATGGATCAACTACACCAGCATCAGAGAGGAGAGTGTCATTTGTTGCATAGATCCACTACACCAGCATCAGAGAGGAGAATGTCATTTGTTCCATGGATCTACTACACCAGCATCAGAGAGGAGAGTGTCATTTGTTCCATGGATCCATTACACCATCATCAGAGAGGAGAGTATCATTTGTTCCATGGATCTACTACACCAGCAAAAGAGAGGAGAGTGTCATTTGTTCCATGGATCTACTACACCAGCATCAGAGAGTAGAGTGTCATTTGTTCGATGGATCAACTACACCATCATCAGAGAGGAGAGTGTCATTTGTTCCATAGATCCACTACACCAGCATCAGAGAGAAGAGTGTCATTTGTTCCATGGATCTACTACACCAGCATCAGAGAGGAGAGTGTCATTTGTTCCATAGATCTACTACACCAGCATCAGAGAGGAGAGTGTCATTTGTTCTATGGATCTACTACACCAGCATCAGAGAGGAGAGTGTCATTTGTTCCATGGATCTACTACACCAGCATCAGAGAGGGAAGTGTCATTTGTTCTATGGATCTACTACACCAGCATCAGAGAGGAGAGTGTCATTTGTTCCATAGATCTACTACACCAGCATCAGAGAGGGGAGTGTCATTTGTTCCATGGATCTACTACACCAGCATCAGAGAGGAGAGTGTCATTTGTTCCATGGATCTACTACACCAGCATCAGAGAGGGGAGTGTCATTTGTTCCATGGATCTACTACACCAGCATCAGAGAGGGGAGTGTCATTTGTTCCATGGATCTACTACACCAGCATCAGAGAGGAGAGTGTCATTTAATCCATGGATCTACTACACCAGCATCGGAGAGGGGAGTGTCATTTGTTCCATGGATCTACTACACCAGCATCAGAGAGGAGAGTGTCATTTGTTCCATGGATCTACTACACCAGCATCAGAGAGGAGAGTGTCATTTGTTCCATGGATCTACTACACCAGCATCAGAGAAGGGAGTGTCATTTGTTCCATGGATCTACTACATCAGCATCAGAGAGGATAATGTCATTTGTTCCATAGATCTTCTACACCAGCATCAGAGAGGAGAGTGTCATTTGTTCGATAGATCTACTACACCAGCATCAGAGAGGAGAGTGTCATTTGTTCCATGGATCTACTACACCAGCATCAGAGAGGAGAGTGTCATTTGTTCCATAGATCCACTACACCACCATCAGAGAGGAGAGTGTCATTTGTTCCATAGATCCACTACACCAGCATCAGAGAGGAGAGTGTCATTTGTTCCATGGATCTACTACACCAGCATCAGAGAGGAGAGTGTCATTTGTTCCATGGAACTACTATACCAGCAATAGAGAGGTGAGTGTCATTTGTTCCATGGATCTACTACACCAGCATCAGAGAGGAGAGTGTCATTTGTTCCATGGATCTACTACACCAGCACCAGAGAGGATAGTGTCATTTGTTCCATGGATCTACTACACCAACATCAGAGAGGAGAGTGTCATTTGTTCCATGGATCTACTACACCAGCATCAGAGAGGAGAGTGTCATTTGTTCCATGGATCTACTACATCAGCATCAAAGAGGAGAGTGTCATTTGTTCCCTGGATCTACTACACCAGCATCAGAGAGGAGAGTGTCATTTGTTCTATGGATCTACTACACCAGCATCAGAGAGGAGAGTGTCATTTGTTCCATGGATCTACTACACCAGCATCAGAGAGGAGAGTGTCATTTGTTCCATAGATCTACTACACCAGCATCAGAGAGGAGAGTGTCATTTGTTCTATGGATCTACTACACCAGCATCAGAGAGGAGAGTGTCATTTGTTCCATGGATCTACTACACCAGCATCAGAGAGGGAAGTGTCATTTGTTCTATGGATCTACTACACCAGCATCAGAGAGGAGAGTGTCATTTGTTCCATAGATCTACTACACCAGCATCAGAGAGGGGAGTGTCATTTGTTCCATGGATCTACTACACCAGCATCAGAGAGGAGAGTGTCATTTGTTCCATGGATCTACTACACCAGCATCAGAGAGGGGAGTGTCATTTGTTCCATGGATCTACTACACCAGCATCAGAGAGGGGAGTGTCATTTGTTCCATGGATCTACTACACCAGCATCAGAGAGGAGAGTGTCATTTAATCCATGGATCTACTACACCAGCATCGGAGAGGGGAGTGTCATTTGTTCCATGGATCTACTACACCAGCATCAGAGAGGAGAGTGTCATTTGTTCCATGGATCTTCTACACCAGCATCAGAGAGGAGAGTGTCATTTGTTCCATGGATCTACTACACCAGCATCAGAGAAGGGAGTGTCATTTGTTCCATGGATCTACTACATCAGCATCAGAGAGGAGAATGTCATTTGTTCCATAGATCTTCTACACCAGCATCAGAGAGGAGAGTGTCATTTGTTCCATAGATCTACTACACCAGCATCAGAGAGGAGAGTGTCATTTGTTCCATGGATCTACTACACCAGCATCAGAGAGGAGAGTGTCATTTGTTCCATAGATCCACTACACCACCATCAGAGAGGAGAGTGTCATTTGTTCCATAGATCCACTACACCAGCATCAGAGAGGAGAGTGTCATTGGTTCCATGGATCTACTACACCAGCATCAGAGAGGAGAGTGTCATTTGTTCCATGGATCCACTACACCAGCATCAGAGAGGAGAGTATCATTTGTTCCATGGATCTACTACACCAGCACCAGAGAGGATAGTGTCATTTGTTCCATGGATCTACTACACCAACATCAGAGAGGAGAGTGTCATTTGTTCCATGGATCTACTACACCAGCATCAGAGAGGAGAGTGTCATTTGTTCCATGGATCTACTACACCAGCATCAAAGAGGAGAGTGTCAATTGGTTCCCTGGATCTACTACACCAGCATCAGAGAGGAGAGTGTCATTTGTTCTATGGATCTACTACACCAGCATCAGAGAGGAGAGTGTCATTTGTTCCATGGATCTACTACACCAGCATCAGAGAGGGAAGTGTCATTTGTTCTATGGATCTACTACACCAGCATCAGAGAGGAAAGTGTCATTTGTTCCATAGATATACTACACCAGCATCAGAGAGGGGAGTGTCATTTGTTCCATTGATCTACTACACCAGCATCAGAGAGGAGAGTGTCATTTGTTCCATGGATCTACTACACCAGCATCAGAGAGGAGAGTGTCATTTGTTTCATAGATCTACTACAACAGCATCAGAGAGGAGAGTGTCATTTGTTCCATGGATCTACTACACCAGCATCAGAGAGGAGAGTGTCATTTGTTCCATAGATCTACTACACCAGCATCAGAGAGGAGAGTGTCATTTGTTCTATGGATCTACTACACCAGCACCAGACAGGATAGTGTCATTTGTTACATGGATCAACTACACCAGCATCAGAGAGGAGAGTGTCATTTGTTGCATAGATCCACTACACCAGCATCAGAGAGGAGAGTGTCATTTGTTCCATGGATCTACTACACCAGCATCAGAGAGGAGAGTGTCATTTGTTCCATGGATCCATTACACCATCATCAGAGAGGAGAGTATCATTTGTTCCATGGATCTACTACACCAGCATAAGAGAGGAGAGTGTCATTTGTTCCATGGATCTACTACACCAGCATCAGAGAGGAGAGTTTCATTTGTTCCATGGATCCACTACACCATCATCAGAGAGGAGAGTGTCATTTGTTCCATAGATCCACTACACCAGCATCAGAGAGAAGAGTGTCATTTGTTCCATGGATCTACTACACCAGCATCAGAGAGGAGAGTGTCATTTGTTCCATAGATCTACTACACCAGCATCAGAGAGGAGAGTGTCATTTGTTCTATGGATCTACTACACCAGCATAAGAGAGGAGAGTGTCATTTGTTCCATGGATCTACTACACCAGCATCAGAGAGGGGAGTGTCATTTGTTCCATAGATCCACTACACCAGCATCAGAGAGGAGAGTGTCATTTGTTCCATAGATCTACTACAACAGCATCAGAGAGGAGAGTGTCATTTGTTCCATGGATCTACTACACCAGCATCAGAGAGGGGAGTGTCATTTGTTCCATAGATCCACTACACCAGCATCAGAGAGGAGAGTGTCATTTGTTCCATAGATCTACTACAACAGCATCAGAGAGGAGAGTGTCATTTGTTCCATGGATCTACTACACCAGCATCAGAGAGGAGAGTGTCATTTGTTCCATAGATCTACTACACCAGCATCAGAGAGGAGAGTGTCATTTGTTCTATGGATCTACTACACCAGCACCAGACAGGAGAGTGTCATTTGTTACATGGATCAACTACACCAGCATCAGAGAGGAGAGTGTCATTTGTTGCATAGATCCACTACACCAGCATCAGAGAGGAGAGTGTCATTTGTTCCATAGATCTACTACACCAGTATCAGAGAGGGGAGTGTCATTTGTTCCATGGATCTACTACACCAGCATCAGAGAGGGGAGTGTCATTTGTTCCATGGATCTACTACACCAGCATCAGAGAGGAGAGTGTCATTTAATCCATGGATCTACTACACCAGCATCAGAGAGGGGAGTGTCATTTGTTCCATGGATCCTCTACACCATCATCAGAGAGGAGAGTGTCATTTGTTCCATGGATCTACTACACCAGCATCAGAGAGGAGAGTGTCATTTGTTCCATGGATCTACTACACCAGCATCAGAGAAGGGAGTGTCATTTGTTCCATGGATCTACTACATCAGCATCATAGAGGAGAATGTCATTTGTTCCATAGATCTTCTACACCAGCATCAGAGAGGAGAGTGTCATTTGTTCCATAGATCCACTACACCAGCATCAGAGAGGAGAGTGTCATTTGTTCCATGGATCTACTACACCAGCATCAGAGAGGAGAGTGTCATTTGTTCCATGGATCTACTACACCAGCATCAGAGAGGTGAGTGTCATTTGTTCCATGGATCCACTACACCAGCATCAGAGAGGAGAGTGTCATTTGTTCCATGGATCTACTACACCAGCATCAGAGAGGGGAGTGTCATTTGTTCCATGGATCTACTACACTAGCATCAGAGAGGAGAGTGTCATTTGTTCCATGGATCTACTACACCAGAATCAGAGAGGGGAGTGTCATTTGTTCCATGGATCTACTACACCAGCATCAGAGAGGGGAGTGTCATTTGTTCCATGGATCTACTACACCAGCATCAGAGAGGAGAGTGTCATTTAATCCATGGATCTACTACACCAGCATCAGAGAGGGGAGTGTCATTTGTTCCATGGATCTACTACACCAGCATCAGAGAGGAGAGTGTCATTTGTTCCATGTATCTACTACACCAGCATCAGAGAGGAGAGTGTCATTTGTTCCATGTATCTACTACACCAGCATCAGAGAGGAGAGTGTCATTTGTTCCATGGATCTACTACACCAGCATCAGAGAAGGGAGTGTCATTTGTTCCATGGATCTACTACATCAGCATCAGAGAGGAGAATGTCATTTGTTCCATAGATCTTCTACACCAGCATCAGAGAGGAGAGTGTCATTTGTTCCATAGATCTACTACACCAGCATCAGAGAGGAGAGTGTCATTTGTTCCATGGATCTACTACACCAGCATGAGAGGAGAGTGTCATTTGTTCCATAGATCCACTACACCACCATCAGAGAGGATAGTGTCATTTTTTCCATAGATCCACTACACCAGCATCAGAGAGGAGAGTGTCATTTGTTCCATTGATCTACTACACCAGCATCAGAGAGGAGAGTGTCATTTGTTCCATGGATCTACTACACCAGCATCAGAGAGGAGAGTGTCATTTGTTCCATAGATCTACTACAACAGCATCAGAGAGGAGAGTGTCATTTGTTCCATGGATCTACTACACCAGCATCAGAGAGGAGAGTGTCATTTGTTCCATAGATCTACTACACCAGCATCAGAGAGGAGAGTGTCATTTGTTCTATGGATCTACTACACCAGCACCAGACAGGATAGTGTCATTTGTTACATGGATCAACTACACCAGCATCAGAGAGGAGAGTGTCATTTGTTGCATAGATCCACTACACCAGCATCAGAGAGGAGAGTGTCATTTGTTCCATGGATCTACTACACCAGCATCAGAGAGGAGAGTGTCATTTGTTCCATTGATCCATTACACCATCATCAGAGAGGAGAGTATCATTTGTTCCATGGATCTACTACACCAGCATAAGAGAGGAGAGTGTCATTTGTTCCATGGATCTACTACACCAGCATCAGAGAGGAGAGTGTCATTTGTTCCATGGATCCACTACACCATCATCAGAGAGGAGAGTGTCATTTGTTCCATAGATCCACTACACCAGCATCAGAGAGAAGAGTGTCATTTGTTCCATGGATCTACTACACCAGCATCAGAGAGGAGAGTGTCATTTGTTCCATGGATCTACTACACCAGCATCAGAGAGGAGAGTGTCATTTAATCCATGGATCTACTACACCAGCATCAGAGAGGAGAGTGTCATTTGTTCCATAGATCCACTACACTACCATCAGAGAGGAGAGTGTCATTTGTTCCATAGATCCACTACACCAGCATCAGAGAGGAGAGTGTCATTTGTTCCATGGATCTACTACACCAGCATCAGAGAGGTGAGTGTCATTTGTTCCATGGATCCACTACACCAGCATCAGAGAGGAGAGTGTCATTTGTTCCATGGATCTACTACACCAGCATCAGAGAGGAGAGTGTCATTTGTTCCATGGATCTACTACACCAGCATCAGAGAGGAGAGTGTCATTTGTTCCATGGATCTACTACACCAGCATCAAAGAGGAGAGTGTCATTTGTTCCCTGGATCTACTACACCAGCATCAGAGAGGAGAGTGTCATTTGTTCCATGGATCTACTACACCAGCATCAGAGATGGGAGTGTCATTTGTTCCATGGATCTACTACACCAGCATCAGATAGGGGAGTGTCATTTGTTCCATGGATGCACTACACCAGCATCAGAGAGTGGAGTGTCATTTGTTCCATGGATCTACTACACCAGCATCAGAGAGGAGAGTGTCATTTGTTCCATGGATCTACTACACCAGCATCAGAGAGGGAAGTGTCATTTGTTCTATGTATCTACTACACCAGCATCAGAGAGGAGAGTGTCATTGGTTCCATAGATCTACTACACCAGCATCAGAGAGGAAAGTGTCATTTGTTCTATAGATCTACTACACCAGCATCAGAGAGGAGAGTGTCGTTTGTTCCATAGATCTACTACACCATCATCAGAGAGGAGAGTGTCATTTGTTCCATGGATCTACTACACCAGCATCAGAGAGGAGAGTGTCATTGTTCCATGGATCCACTACACCATCATCAGAGAGGAGAGTGTCATTTGTTCCATAGATCCACTACACCATAATCAGAGAGGAGAGTGTCATTTGTTCCATGGATCTACTACACCAGCATCAGAGAGGAGAGTGTCATTTGTTCCATAGATCTACTACACCAGCATCAGAGAGGAGAGTGTCATTTGTTTTATGGATCTACTACACCAGCATCAGAGAGGAGAGTGTCATTTGTTCCATGGATCTACTACACCAGCATCAGAGAGGGAAGTGTCATTTGTTCTATGTATCTACTACACCAGCATCAGAGAGGAGAGTGTCATTGGTTCCATAGATCTACTACACCAGCATCAGAGAGGAAAGTGTCATTTGTTCCATAGATCTACTACATAAGCATCAGAGAGGAGAGTGTCATTTGTTCCATGGATCTACTACACCAGCATCAGAGAGGAGATTGTCATTTGTTCCATGGATCTACTACACCAGCATCAGAGAGGGGAGTGTCATTTGTTCCATAGATCCACTACACCAGCATCAGAGAGGAGAGTGTCATTTGTTCCATGGATCTACTACACCAGCATCAGAGAGGAGAGTGTCATTTGTTCCATGGATCTACTACACCAGCATCAGAGATGGGAGTGTCATTTGTTCCATGGATCTACTACACCAGCATCAGATAGGGGAGTGTCATTTGTTCCATGGATGCACTACACCAGCATCAGAGAGTGGAGTGTCATTTGTTCCATGGATCTACTACACCAGCATCAGAGAGGAGAGTGTCATTTGTTCCATGGATCTACTACACCAGCATCAGAGAGGGAAGTGTCATTTGTTCTATGTATCTACTACACCAGCATCAGAGAGGAGAGTGTCATTGGTTCCATAGATCTACTACACCAGCATCAGAGAGGAAAGTGTCATTTGTTCTATAGATCTACTACACCAGCATCAGAGAGGAGAGTGTCGTTTGTTCCATAGATCTACTACACCATCATCAGAGAGGAGAGTGTCATTTGTTCCATGGATCTACTACACCAGCATCAGAGAGGAGAGTGTCATTGTTCCATGGATCCACTACACCATCATCAGAGAGGAGAGTGTCATTTGTTCCATAGATCCACTACACCATAATCAGAGAGGAGAGTGTCATTTGTTCCATGGATCTACTACACCAGCATCAGAGAGGAGAGTGTCATTTGTTCCATAGATCTACTACACCAGCATCAGAGAGGAGAGTGTCATTTGTTTTATGGATCTACTACACCAGCATCAGAGAGGAGAGTGTCATTTGTTCCATGGATCTACTACACCAGCATCAGAGAGGGAAGTGTCATTTGTTCTATGTATCTACTACACCAGCATCAGAGAGGAGAGTGTCATTGGTTCCATAGATCTACTACACCAGCATCAGAGAGGAAAGTGTCATTTGTTCCATAGATCTACTACATAAGCATCAGAGAGGAGAGTGTCATTTGTTCCATGGATCTACTACACCAGCATCAGAGAGGAGATTGTCATTTGTTCCATGGATCTACTACACCAGCATCAGAGAGGGGAGTGTCATTTGTTCCATAGATCCACTACACCAGCATCAGAGAGGAGAGTGTCATTTGTTCCATGGATCTACTACACCAGCATCAGAGAGGAGAGTGTCATTTGTTCCATGGATCTACTACACCAGCATCAGAGAAGAGAGTGTCATTTGTTCCATGGATCTACTACACCAGCATCAGAGAGGAGAGTGTCATTTGTTCCATAGATCCACTACACCAGCATCAGAGAGGAGAGTATCATTTGTTACATGGATCCACTACACCATCATCAGAGAGGAGAGTGTCATTTGTTTCATAGATCCACTACACCAGCATCAGAGAGGAGAGTGTCATTTGTTCCATGGATCTACTACGCCAGCATCAGAGAGTATAGTGTCAATTGTTCCGTGGATCTACTACACCACTATCAGAGAGTAGAGTGTAAATTGTTCCATGGATCTACTACACCAGAGTCATAGAGAGGAGTGTTATTTGTTCCATGGATCTACTACACCAGAATCAGAGAGTTGAATGTCATTTGTTCCATGGATCTCTACACATGAATCAGAGAGGGGAGTGTCATTTGTTCTATGGATCTACTACACAAGATTCAGAGAGTAGAGTGTCAATTGTCCCATGGATCTACTACACCAGCATTAGAGAGTAGAGTGTCAATTGTTCCATGGATCTACCACACCAGAATTAGAGAGTAGAGTGTCAATTGTTCCATGGATCTACTACTCCAGAATTAGAGAGAAGAGGGTCAATTGTTCCATGGATCTACTACACCAGCATTAGAGAGTAGAGTGTCAATTGTTCCATTGATCTACTACACCAGTATCAAAGAGTAGAGTGTCATTTGTTATATGGCTGTACTACACCATCATCAGAGAGTAGAATGTTATGTGTTCTATGTATTTACTACATCAGGATCTGAGAGGGGAGTGTCATCTGTTTAATGAATCTTCTACACCAGAATCATAGAGAGGAGTGTCATTTGCTGCATGGATCTAGTACACCATAATCAAAGAGTTGAATGTCTTTTGTTCCATGGATCTCTACACATGAATCAGAGAGGGGAGTGTCATTTGTTTTATGGATCTACGACACAAGATTCAGAGAGGAGAATGTCACTTGTTCCATGGATCTACTACACAATAATTAGATAGGAGAGTGTCATTTATTCCATGGATCGACAACACCAGCATCAGAGAGAGAGAGACAAGTGTCATTTGTTCCATGGTTTTACTACACCGGCATCAGAGAGTGCCAGGAAATGATCGGTATTGATTACTGCTAGCGTCACGCTCTGTAGCTCTACGGATTCAAACGTCTTATAAATAATTGTCACGAAATGACAAGAGGTCCTCTCCTAATTCATTATATTCTGGTAAGGGAAACCCCAGTGCTAAAAATAGCCAGGAGAACCCCGTTCAGAAACCTCTCTTCGGGTACCTTCTCGGTCCTTCTAGAAGTTAGTTCTCGGGGTTACTTTTGCACTCAGGTCTAACTACAGGGTAAGATTTCATCAGTCGCACTTTTCTTGGGGGTCAAACCCAGGGAAGTTGACTTGCACGGAAAAAGGCGGTGTTCATCTGACTAGAGACTGCTCACGGGAGTCGGAAGTTAGCCCTGTAGCTCAGTGAAGGGCAGTTCGCTACTAAAAGTTGTGGTACAAGCTTCGTGTTGCAGCCTCCTGTCTTGATGAATCTCAAAGGGTTTTGACCATGTAAACATGGCAAATGTGAGCTGTGTTTCAGATTGATAAGATAAGGGAAGTCCATATTATTTCCTCGATGCGGTTGACCGACGAATAACTTTCTTGAGGCGAGGGCGGACGGTTCACCTGTCGAGATAAGGTCGCGATTGGCACAGTAATGAGAAGCTATCGATTTCGTGTAGTGGGCCTGTAGGATAAGCTTTACTGGGTTTCGAAGGGGCTTTAAACGGTCGCTATTGATCACTGATAACCCCACGGCCTCTACCGACTGTTTATTATAACCCCTCTTTACTCTCCTCTAATTTGAGTATATGCATGGCATATCCACCTGACATAAATGGTCAGGGGACTCTTCCGTGGCGAAGGGCACACAAACACTTATTCTGTCTGTAAATACTGTGTAAATAATCATAGACTGATTATATCAGTCTATCTCGGGGAAATACGAGGAGATTGTCGACACCGGGAGGAAGACCTCAGACATCGGGTGAGCCAACAACAACGACCAGACGCATAGACAGGGGCGAGATCATCTACTATGATGATCTCGCAGCGCTGGCTACCTGACGGTTAACTTATTGATACCTTTCCTATTTAGATGCTATACCCACTGCCTCCCACTACACCTGTTGTCTCCGGGACTATTTGGTTACATTACAAGTTTGAATTTAGCATGATGGTCTTAGAGTTGAGTTGTGTTGGGGAGAGACCCTAGAGGAGTAAGTCCACCGGTAGGAAGAGAATGTAATTGCACAGTGCAGGGGCCTGGGGGGTCTGAGCCGAGTGCATCCACCTGGTCTAGACCAGAATCTATCCTGAAATATAATTGTACCTACATATATCAGCCGACCCCACGAATATCGGTACAATAATGAATGTAGGCCTCCCAGATTTGGTGAATTAAGTTATTCCCTGAGGGCAGCCCAATTGCCGATTTCATCATCCTTAAGTGGCGCTTGTTAATATCTCAGCATGTTGATTGGCCATATAGATTGGTTAACTACTCAACTGCGACGGACACAACACAACTATTGATAATTCAACTCCAACGACGGTTTTTCAAAGCTTTATTAGTATAAACACGTAACACAATACATGTATTCAATTTCAATAGTCCGACGAAAGTAATTAACATTTTTACATGAACATTCTCCTAAACTAGTGGCCGTACAGTTTGTGGAAATCACTACTTGAAACGAGAACCAGGTCCGCACTTGACCGTGGCTCAATACCTATACATCTGACATGGATCCAATAAACTATACATCTGACATGGATAGTATAAACTATAATCTGACGTGGATAAAACAAACTATAATCTGACGTGGATAATATAAACTATACATCTGACATGGATACAATATCTATACATCTGACATGGATACAATATATATACATCTCACATGTGCCATGGATATAATATCTATACATCTGGTATGCATATAATATCTATACATCTGATTTACATTGGCACCTTGCCGTCTTGACAGACGATAGTTTGTGCTTCAAAAAGGCATAATAACTTTTACCCATGACGGAGTGAATGTGACTGATAAGGCCAATTGGCGCTGTAAATGTTCGTTCACAGTGGGTGCAGGTGAATACAATATCTATACATCTGACATGGATACGATATCTATACATATGACATGGATACAATATCTATACATGTGACACGGATGAAAGGGTACAATGGCTCTATGTGCAAAGTTTAACGTAAATAATGGGGAAATTGTAAATTGTACCCAATAAGTAGCTGTTCTGGGTTGATAATTGCTAATGAAGAAAGAATTCTACCTCCGTGAGTGTTATACTCCATTCTCACTCATGGATATCAACATTCCATTCCCCACTCCAGTAGATCTATATTCGATTCTACAATACTGAATTGCTTCAGGAGATCCCTGTTCAGTTCATCACTCCAGCACTTCTACACTCGATTTCCAATCCAGCCAATTCGTGCTCCACTATCCACTCCAACATTTTCATGTTCCAATCTCCACTCCAACATTTCCATGTTCCACTCTCCCCTCCAACAGTTCTAGGTTCCACTCTCTTCTACAACAGTTCTACATTATATTCGTATCGTATCAATCAGTCAATCAGCCAATAAGTCAATAAATCAACGAAGGATCATTTAATCTACAGGGTCCTTCCGTCAGTCAATCAATTTAAGTGTATCTGCAAACTCAGGACAGTTGTGTGTGGTTGTGATATCATTGTTGCTGCCATCCACAACAAATTCAGATGGACTGGCCAGA
Source organism: Cepaea hortensis (assembly GCA_963921405.1). Classification (NCBI taxonomy): domain Eukaryota; kingdom Metazoa; phylum Mollusca; class Gastropoda; order Stylommatophora; family Helicidae; genus Cepaea; species Cepaea hortensis. The sequence goes on along the minus strand of OY992895.1, from coordinate 88,801,515 downwards.
TTATCACCAGATTCCTCATACAGTAAGGTCACACAATCATCATATGACTGAAAAGCACAGTCGTATCCAAACATGTCCTCAGACTCGATCTTCCCCTGTGATCTTTTTAGTACCGCCCTCTGGGTCACTGCAGTGGAAACTCCAGGAGTGGCTTGTCCGCCGTCTGTTATGGAATAGAGAAGACATTCGTTAGCCAGGCATGATTATAGAGATGCTTTAGGGCAGTGTTTCCCAACGTGGGGCTCACGCTTCATAGGGGTGGAGGGGAGGGGGGGAATTTGATTTTTAAGGGGGGGGGGGGATTCGAAAATGGACTCGTCCAGAGTGTGTAAGTTAACGGTATGGCGACTCTCAGTCGCTACTCGAGCTGGGTAAACGCCCAGTATAAGTAACTTCTGTCCGCCATGATAGTAGCCGTGATTTCATTGTTAGACGTTAGAGTTGAACTACTTTATACTGGTCCGGCACCAGTGTTGCCATCTCCCTTTGATGAAAAAGCACCAACATCGACCCAAAAAAGCACTAAAAAGCACCAAATTTTTTTGGAAAGCACAAACAAAAAAAATAAGCACCAACTGTTTTTATTACAAATGTAACAAGGTAGCAGGTTATAATTTATTATTATCACTTCATATTACAATGAAGTTTATTCCAGATCCGCCAAATCCCAGTCAGAACTACTTTCGAGCCAAAAAAGCACTCAATTGCAATACTATTATTTGGGAAATCATTAAAACAAGCACTGGTGGTATTCATTCAAAATGTTATAAAGTAGTACATTATAATTTATTATTATCACTGAATATTAGAATGAAGTTTATTCCAGATCTGCCAAATCCCAGTCAGACAACTCCTCTTCAGTTTCTGTAGCTATTTCCTGCTGTATTTGCTCTTGCAATGATGACGATGATAATTGAAAGAAACGTGTATATGATTACTGTGATCCAAATTTTCGCAGAATATCCTTAGGTAGTTTATAATCATGTCAGCATTTGCCATATCTCTTCACTCCTTATCTAATAGTCAAAACAGCTGTCACACTCTTGATGCTCAGTCTGTTCCGCAATTTTGATTTTATAACTCCCATCTGACTGAAAATACGCGCCACGTCAGCATTAGAATGAGGTAAAATGAGCACAGTTAAAGCTAAATCTGTAAGATCTTGGAAAGGATTTTCACCGGTGGTATCCCTGTATGCGGCTATTTCTGCCCACAGTCCAAGTGTGTCAGAGGTCTGTGTCCACTGCATATGATGAAGTTTTCTCCACTGGAAATCGATGCGGGTGAGAGTAGCTGCATCTTCTACAAACATTTTAGCAAGATACAATATGCAGTGCTTCATTGGCTGTAGACATTCACTTCCACTAATACATGACATGGACTGCAACACTCGAACGTTATCCGGCAAACGTAAACGCAGCTGTGTCAATAACTCTATTAAAAACTGGATGCACCTTCCACGAATTTCTTTCTCATCAGGAAACTGGTAGCCTGCTATTTCTTTCTCAACCTCATAACCTAGATTGGGATTAGGATCTAAATAATCTTGAATAGCATCACTTTCTGTTATTTTTTCCCCAGGAATAGCAATCTTTGAACTGATAGAATCTGTAAGTCGGACAAGATCGCTGAGTTGTTTTGTTGGATCCTGTATATCTGCTTCGAATTTCTTATTCACACTTTGATCGTCTCCGAGAATATGCTTGAGAAATATGAGATACACATAGTTTTTCATGTCGCTAAACATAGAATGTAGAAGGTCTGCTGTATAACAGCGCTCGATGAGTCTTGCTAAATCAAAATGAGTTCTGAGCTCGACCCACTGCTGCAATATTCTGACAATGGCAGATTGAATGGACATGCGTCGTGTCTGGCTTAATTGAACAACCTTCAGCGGATTGTGTCCATCATTTAATAAAACAAAAAGCTCCCTATACTTTGCTTGACGAAGACTTGAGTGAACTTGAGTGAGAAACCAGTTAAATGTTTCTCTAATTATGAACTCCTGGGCAGACAAGCAGCTGCAGCCTGTGACACTTCCAGCTGAAGGGAATGACATACACACCTAAGTAGTACCAGCTGAGGAACTACGGATTTTAATTTTGTATATACTCCATTGTTTACACCTTTCATGACAGACGGATTGTCAGTGCCTAGTGCAACTAGTCTTTGCAACTCAAGTCCATTCTTGTTTAAACAATCATATAACGCATTACATATTGCCTGCGCTTTGCAGTCACTCACTTCAACTAAATCGTATTAAAGGGAGTTAAATTACTTGAATATTGCACGGTAATGTACTAAGACTGTTGTACTCCCTCGCTTCAGTTCAAATTCGGCTTTTTAGTGTACTCAAAATGATTTTTTAAAGTAAGTTGTACCCACCCAAAAAAGCACTAAAAAGCACCAAAAAAAATTGTGAAGCACCAAATTAGCGCGGCGGCGCTAAAGGCAAAATTTTGGCACTAAATGACTTGAAAAAGCACTAAATTTAGTGCGAAAAGCGTCAAAATGCCAACACTGGCCGGCACTAAGCATTCCGCGCTATTTGTTCTGAATGGCGCGAAATGCTTGGTGCCGGGATCTCAGTTTCTGTAGTGTTTCGCAGCAACCCTCAGCATTCAACGTTGGTGATAATTTGAAATAAGCGTCCGTTAAATTATTGTAAAAGTTTCGTTGTTTTAAAACGTGTATACATTGTAGAAATATAAGTGATATATAAATGGTATGTAAATTCAATTGGTAATTTTTATTAATTTCATTTTCAGAAGAATAATTTTCCAGAAAAATTTGTCAAATGAAAATGTATGTTTTTTTTGCGGTGGGGTAAATGTGCCATACATATTTACATTTGCATTTTTAGTCTACGTTGACTCCAGTTCATATGATTCTTGTTTTTTTTTTTTTTGTTAAGTTTTTAATTGATCTTATATTTATTTATTTCAGCCCATAGCGAAATAAGTGGTGGAAGCAAGAAACAAACGTGTCAGTACTCGGAGGAATATTTAAAATTTGATTTCATACCCGCTGTCCACGATGAACAGTCACATTTTTGTCTTTTGTGCCAACAATGTTTGACCAACGAATCAATGAAATTTGGTCGTCTTGAGGCACATTTGAAGGCGAAACATGATGCTCATATTAATTCAGATTTGAATTACTTTCAAACTTTAAACAAAAATGTAGAATAAAGAGTAACATTAAAGTCTCTATTTACTGCTCATGATTATTTTTTCCGCGTTTCCATCCTGTTTCAGGATACTGAGGTCAACATCAGCATCTTTCAGCTGTATGTTAATTCCTAGGCTAGATTACGCTCATCGGCACGCCATGACTTTCTGAGCGACCGGCTCCATACTCTCATAAGTAACTGGCGCGACTCGAACCACTTCTAATTCTCGTGCGCTGACGTCAACCACGAGAGTATTCGGGGTTACAGAGACAGCTGCTAATTCCTCGACCAGGGTGACCGGCACTGCTCATAATGCAACTATCAATTGTACTCTTGAGGCTAGTTATAAAATTTCTTTATTCATCTCTAAATCTGGGAAAAAGTCATACTATGGGGGAGAATTTAATCAAACCATTAATATCAGCATTTGTTAAAACGGTTCTTGAAAAATATGACGAAGACGTTAAAGCTATGCCACTAAGTAACAATACTGTTAGCAGAAAAAAATAGACGAAATGAGTGATGATATTGAAATACAACTTGTCGAAAAGCTGAAAACAAGAAAATTATCAGTGCAAATGAATGAATCAACTTTGAGAGGCAGTGAGACCGTACTTATAACTTACATAAGATATATTGATAAAGGTGATTTTGCAGAAGAAATGTTATTCTGTAAATCATTAGAAAGCACCACTACCTCCAAATATATATTTAGTAAAGGGCTGCAATTCCAGCCCAAGGGAAACCATTGAGTCGAGCAGGACCCGAGTAATCTAGACCCTTCTCGAAAAAGATGGTCCCCAAGTCCATGATTCCGTGGACACTGATATGGCCCGCCTAATGCGGGGTCCACGAGGAACTCGGACAGAGTTACCGCCCGTGTCGAGTTAGGACACGCGGAGACCGGCAGAGGACAGACGGACTTGAGAGAGGCAACAGGGCCTGCCTTTGAGGGACTCTATAGATATCAATAGATATATAGACATAGGCTAGATAGTTTGCTAGACTGTTAAATGATACTTATGTGTTTGATGTTTACTATTTGGGAGATGTAATATAGCGCGGGTCTGTTTACCCACTGCGCCAACGCATACTGTATATGTAAATACAATAAATATTCGATCTCATAACGAACAGATTTATTGTTGCCTGTATGAACCCAAGTTTAGTTACCTAGATACGAGCAAGACTATGACAGGCTTTTTGGGGGCTAGTTTTCCGGTTTTGGCATAGAATGTTTTCTTAAAAACCTATTAAATGCCATGTAAAATTAATTGTTTAATCATATCACGCTGATTTTTGATAAAACATTGAATTTTGGTAACACATTGATTTGTTTAAATCAAAGAAATTGTTAACGTTGTAAGTTTACATAAAACTAGTAGCTATCTAGCAGTAACATAGAAATAATCTGAGTCCCTCGGCAATGTCTCACCATTGCCTCCACAGCGCCTCTTTATTTTGATTCTGTAAACAATTTTTTTTTTGACATGTTACTATTTTGACATTTTTTTTTGTGACAGTCACTAATGTGTTCTCGCTCCACGAGCAGATTGTTCCGCAACAAGTGCCGCGTCCAACCGATGAAACCTTTCCCACAGTAACGAGAGTGCAAGATAACATCGAGGAGCTTCAAAATTCAGAGCTAAGTTTCACCTCATACTCATTGTACTTCTAAGCTGTACTTCTCATGTTTCATCAATGTATTATGTTGTTTCATATTGATTTGGTTGCATATTCATGAACTTTTCACCAACATAACCTTGCATTTTGATTTACACATTAATAAGTAAGGGAGTTAACAAAAATTTTCGAGTACACAAGATTTTTTCTAAGGGATTTAACTTTAGAAACATTACATACAAGTAAAACACAAAATGTCTTCCTTAGATAAATGCATTGAGCAAGGAATAAAGTTAGGTTATAAAGAAGAGAAATTGTCAGAATGGGCACAGAAAACACACGCAGAAAACATTGCCCGTGAAGAAAGAGCCATAGAACGAGAGGAAAGGAAACTTCAAATGGAAGCCGAAGAAAAGAAATTGCAGATGCAAGCAGATGAAAAGAAATTGCAAATGCAAATGCAAGCAGATGAAAAGAAATTGCAAATCGAGGCCGATGAAAAGAAATTGCAGATGCAAGCAGAGGAAAAGAAATTGCAAATAGAGGCCGATGAAAAGAAATTACAGATGGAACTTGAGGCCGCCGCCAAACAGGCCCAGTTGAATGCCGAGACACAGATTAAACTAAAACAGATGGAAATGGAGTCCAACACAGAAATATCAATAAATAAGTTAAGAAGCAAAGAAGAGGAACAAAAATATAATAAATATAAAGGTCTCGTGAAGGCTTTCTGTTCTGGAGATTCCATCTCCGCTTACTTAGAAAATTTTGAGTGTCTCATGTCTCATCATAAAATCAGTAAATCAGATTGGGCATTTATTCTAATGAGAAATTTGGCTCTTGAACCACTGAAAGTAATAGAAACAATACCACAGGAAATGCGAAAAGACTATGAGTACCTAAAACAACGCATTCTCCAACATTTTTCTTTAGACACTGCAGGTTACCAACAACAATTCGCCAAATTATCTCCACAACCAAACCAAACCTTCATAGATTATGTCAGTACAGTCCAAGACATATGCACAAAATGGATTAACTCGGCTAAAACCAACAATAGCCATGATAAACTTAAGGAACTAATTATAATAGATAAAATAGTTAGCACCATCCCCACACCTTTTGCCAAGTTCTTAAAACAAATGGATTGTAAGAGCATTCAGGAAATCTAGGCGAAAGGAAATGCATTTTTTACAGCAAATAGGGATATTTTTCAACATAATATAAGTTACAATGATACAGCAGCTGCAGTAGTGAACACCAAATACTCCAAACAATCACAGAGCAGATTTAAACCACGATCCAATGTCGGTAAAGTAGTAAGGTGCCAATATTGCAATTTTCATCACGACAGTTACGGTATGTGTGACAAATCACCCACCTACCCTGAACACCTCAAAAAGATGGTAGAGAAGCAAACAGCTAAACGCATGGCTTACCACAGAGCAATTAAATGTTATTTCTGCAATAGCTGGGGTCACTATAATAAAGATTGTGAAGGCCGAAAGTTATTGAAACAGGCCAATGCGGCATTAGTAGAAACGTCGTCTGACGAAGAGCTTCAGTCACTAAATGAATGTGAAAATCAACACGACAATGAAAGCGAGCTTGGGAATGCTGTACACGTCATAAACACCATAACAGACAGTAATTGCAACATCTGTACGAAGTTCCAACGTGACACAACACTACATTGTGGTCACATAATCCCAATTGCAAATGAATTAGCTAACGCTGCCTTATCATCTACAGGCAAGCTAGTTTTTTATACAGGGTTTGTTAACAACAAAAAGGGCACGTTAATTCGTGATTCCGGCGCAACTCTCTGTGGAGTGAGGAGAACATTAATAGACGCTAAAGACTACACAGACAAACATGTGACGTGTCGCACATTTTCAGGTACAACAGAGAAATACCCCCTTGCTTTGGTCGAAATTCAAACACCGTTCATATCGGGGCGAGTATTGTGTGCTATCCTTGAAAATCCCGTCGCGGATATTATACTTGGTAATTTACCCAACATACATCCATGCTCTGAAACAGAGATCAAGAGGTGGAAGCAAAAACACGGCATCCACCACAGAAATAGCAACACGAAAGAGAAACACCATTCTTGCTTGTCTCAAACTGCCAAAAGACCAAGGGAGACAACCACTGAGGTAATTCAGAAAGAATTCACGGAGGTGTACAATGCAGGGGCGGTCGAATCTGTAAGCGATACGACCAAATTAAAACCTCGAATTGAGGATGCTACTCATGTACCAAATACCAAGCCTGTAAATGTGCAACAAAACACACAACACACAAACGCAATAACACGACAGACAACCCACAAAACCAACACCGACCAACTACAGGAATCATTAGAAATAGTAGCGCCAAACTCAACTAACATCACTTTTGGTAATGAACAAAAAGCAGATACAACTCTAGCACCATACTTTAAGTTAGTAGGCCTTAAGCCAAAATTAACAAAGAACGCCTCGTGGACATTTAGGCTACAGAACAACATCTTAACGAGATTTTACACAACAAACCAGACCACGACACAGCAAATACTGTTACCACAAGCACATCGAAACAAAGTTCTAAAAATAGCTCATGACTCCCCTTTTGGAGGTCATATGACATACGAAATGACCAGGGCTATTGTCCTGACCCAGTTTTATTGGCCAAAGTTCGACAAACACATTAAAATCTTTTGTACATCTTGTGTTATATGTCAGAAAATGGTCAACAAGGGGAATAACCCTACTGCATTCTCTTTAAATAGAAACTTGAAATTATCCCATATAAATATGTTGAACCCATATTATGTTAGACAGAACAATGAGACAAATGAACTGACTCAACGAACTGGTGACGGAGACGAAACGACAATTTCTCAACGAAATGACACCTCGACAAACGAAGCATCGTTAACGACACAATCTTACGACGACGAAAACGACAAAGACATATGTACATTACCGACAATCTGTGATATCGACAACGACAACAAATGTGACGAGATATTGACAACGATTGATCTCAACGACGACGACAATGACATTGAAGACAATGTACAAACAGTGGCATCTGTGATAAATCAGACAGACGTGGACAACATGGAAATCCCTGTACCAATCATGACTGACGACGGATTTAATGACGTAGTTGCTTATATTGATGATATATGCATCCATTCTTCTGATATGACTTCTCACTTACTCACCCTTAAACAAGTCTTCCACCAAATCTCTCTTTTTGGACTTACTATCAAACCTTCCAAGGTTGAAATAGGTTATACACAAATAGACTTCCTTGGACATAGAATTTCTGAAGGAAAATTATTGACTGATGATAAAATTGTTTCTAAGATCCTTAACCTAGAAGTACCTACCACAAAGAAGCAAGTTAGAAGTTTACTAGGTCTGATTAACTATTATTCTAAATTTATTCCACATTGGGCAGAACTAACCTCAGTTTTTTCTGATATGTTAACTAAAAATCATCCATCAAAAATTTGTAAAAGTACCAGCTTAGATGATGCAATGTGTAAATTGAAACATATTTTTTCTAATCCACCAGTCTTACGATTACCCAACATAAATTTACCCTTTATTTTGACCACAGATGCGAGCGCTATCGCAATAGGAGGATGCTTGATGCAGGAAATGGATGGCATAAAACACCCAATTCTCTATGTAAGCCGCAAACTAAAGAAGGCTGAGACTCGGTATGCCACAGTTGAATTAGAGTGTTTAAGCCTAGTGTTTTGTATATTGAGATTATCGAAGTTCCTCTTAGGGAGTCACTTTGTGGTCCTCACTGACAGTTCGCCATTATTAGTCCTTAACCAGGGGTCGCCTAAAAACCATCGGCTACAAAGATGGTGTCTTCTACTTCAAGATTTCGACTTCGAAATCCGCCACATCAGAGGCACCGACAACATTGTGGCTGACCTTTTGTCACGGCAGGTGAATGCGCCAGTAGAATGACTCTAATCACATCGACCATTAACCATACTATAAACTGTGATACTTTTAGTCGGTTGCATATTACAGTGGAACTCTACACCTGCTAGAGTACTCTCAGTGATTAGTTGAATTACGACACCCAAGAACATGATACGTTACGTTGAGAACTATACCATCAAGTGCCTAAGCGCTAGAACGATTCCAGCAAGAAACAGTAACTGTGTTTGTGTCAACCAATAAGATCAACCAACGAACTAACTCCGAATTCTGTAAGAACTCGTTATATAGAACATTAAGAACATGCCATACTTGCTGTTACTACGTAACTTTACAAACAGCCGAAACAGAACCCCATCGACTACGACACTCAAGAGACAGCCATACTAGCTTTACCATTCATGGCATAACACGCTAGCGACAGGAGGACGACGCGCACATCATCGTTGGATTTAATTAATTAATTAGTTTAGGATTAAATATGTATTATATTTCCATTATTGTTGTATATAAATTGTATTCACCTGTAATTTGTACATATTCGACATTAATATTACAGGCGGTACCATTCCTAAGCTAAAGAACCGTCCTATACAATTGTCTCTATTTAAATTATAACCCATTTGTGAGTCATCGTACAAGAAGTACGTATTTTCTTAAAGAGCAAATATCGCCTAGCCCAATTTTTCTAAGGGCAATAACACTTACCTCAACTTTAATTATATATTTTAACCAAATACTATTTTTAATGAAAAATGAGTGAATGACTGTGTGAATGGATTAAATGAGAGAACGATACACTTGGCGGACAAATTGTACGCAAACCGTATTTATTTTAATTTGTCTGCGTCTTTCATGTAAATTGTATGACTTGTCTAATTTGTGAATACATGTGTAGTACTTAGTTTAATAGTGAGTTAATATACTTAGTTTAGCAGTTAGGATACATCTAAGCACCACTACTTGGAATGCCTGTTCATGTATTGCACACAGTGCAGTAGTTCATGATTGAGGTTATCCCAACTCGTGACACTTGGAAATACGCCACACATTCAGCGCACACAGTACACAAACCTCAAAACTCAACACTATCAAGTTAAAATACAGTCACTTTATTAGAAACATCAACTTATTAGTCAAAGCACACTAACAAGCCAACAGGGACACTTGTAGTATCAGGGGGATAAAATAACAAGGTAACTACATATTTAGCATTATATAACATACGGGAGTAAAAGTGTATAGAAATACACACACAGATCAAGATTTGAAGGTGTACTTATTTAGCCAAGACTTCGGTCTTGTTAACCCTCTATTATATAGGGGTTATTTGTCTGGGTACCATTTTGGGTACTATGAGAAGGGCAAGTTGTAAATACAACTACTAAAATGCCACGTAACTTCGGTCTGATAAGCATATTTAAGCACACGAGAGACAGGGATCTCTGCACCAAATCAGACAAGTGTTGTATGGTAGAATACATGAGTTTTTAGTGCTAATAGGTAGGTTGCCAGGTTACTATCCACCAAACTACAACACCAACTGTATGTGATTCGGTGACAGAATTAGAACGGATCTAATTCCCAACAACAAATCATGTCACGGGGGAGGAGGGATCCTGTCACCGCCTCACTTGCACATTTAGTAAAGGGCTGCAATTCCAGCCCAAGGGAAACCATTGAGTCGAGCAGGACCCGAGTAATCTAGACCCTTCTCGAAAAAGATGGTCCCCAAGTCCATGATTCCGTGGACACTGATGTGGCCCGCCTAATGCGGGGTCCACGAGGAACTCGGACAGAGTTACCGCCCGTGTCGAGTTAGGACACGCGGAGACCGGCAGAGGACAGACGGACTTGAGAGAGGCAACAGGGCCTGCCTTTGAGGGACTCTATAGATATCAATAGATATATAGACATAGGCTAGATAGTTTGCTAGACTGTTAAATGATACTTATGTGTTTGATGTTTACTATTTGGGAGATGTAATAGAGCGCGGGTCTGTTTACCCACTGCGCCAACGCATACTGTATATGTAAATACAATAAATATTCGATCTCATAACGAACAGATTTATTGTTGCCTGTATGAACCCAAGTTTAGTTACCTAGATACGAGCAAGACTATGACAACCTCCAAATATATATATATATATATATGTGTGTGTGTGTGTGTGTGTGTGTGTGTGAAGCTAAAACATTGCTTAGATGTCAAAAATATACCAATGCAAAATATAAAATCTTGTGCTTCAGATGGTGCTCCTAATATAATGTAGAAGGAAAATGGTTGCTTAAAATTGATGAAAGATGAGAATCCAGAAATGCTTCTTGCGCACTGTGTTATTCACAGAAAAAACCTGGCATCTAAAAACATTTTGCCTGTTCTAAATAAAGTACTAAATTTAGTTATAAAGTTTATCAATGCTATTGAAGCTAGTGCTAAATGTGAACGTCTCTTCAAGTTATTTTGTAAAGAACAAAATGAAGACCATGTGAGACTTATACTTCACACTGAAGTAAGATGGCTCTCGAAAGGGAACTGCTTGAAAAGATTTATGGAACTATTTGATACTCTTAGTGATTTTTTAGGTCACAAACCTGAAATTAAAAATATGTTAACGGTCGATGGTAAGGCATGTGTGAGTTATTTAGACGATATCTTTGACAAACTAAATGTATTAAATAAACAACTTCAAGGAACAAATAAAACTCTTGTCGATGCGCAAGCGAAGATATTTGGTTTAATTACCTTTATTAAATTATGTCAGACATATAGTTACAACAACAATTTTGAAAGTCTCATTGGCTCCACATATGTGAAGTGACTGATACCGCTATGTATGTTACTGTCGGTCTTCTTAAAATTTTATCGGCTGATTTAAAAGGAATATTTTCTGATTTGAAACAAATTGATTTCCCACTTGGATGATGGAGCCAACGTTAGTAGATTTGTCTAATATTTCAAATATGTAGTATCAAGAAAACTCACAGAAATGCAAAATGAGTCAATTAAAACGTTATTTAAAATAAAAGGAGCGATTGCGTGGCTCTGTGAGGAAACCGTAATCAAATATCCAAATGCAACCAAATGTGCAAGAGAACTATTGTTACCGTTTCCATATTCATATGTAACTGAATGCGGATTGAGTGCAATAAATGATTTGCTGCTAAAAACAAAACAAAAAACAAAAAAAAACAAAAAAAAAACAAAAAAAAGGAAATCGGCTGAATATAACAAAACTGGGAGACTTGATACTGAAGTTAACTAAATTGGAACCTGACATAAGATCTCTTTGCAGCAAGCATCAAGGGCAAGGATCTTACTAAATTTAAATAATAAATAATTACTAATAATTAACATAATTTAGAAAAATCTTTGATTAAAATTATTTTGTACTGGAATTTCAGTTCTCCATTATTTGTGTTGAAAATTTACTTACTGTGTTTGTTCAATAGTTTCCCAGTGATTTCTTCCTAAAACCTATCATTCAAGTTTCTTTAGTGAACATTTCAATTTTTGAATATTAAAAATTATGTATATGTTCGGGAAAGGGGGGGGGGGCATAAGAATTTTAGAAAGGCTTAGGTGGGGCATAGCGCAAAACAGGTTGGGAAACACTGCTCTAGACATTAAAGATAACTACGTGCCTTAACTAAGAGTCCGACCAACGGGTAAATATGTCCACAACCTAGCTACTGTACTGGCTATCCTAATGTAGCCATACATTCTGTGTAAATGGTTATGGTAGTCTACATATATACTAGGCTATGAAATATGAAGTGGACTGTACAGTTTCCACATTTCTTTAAAAAACGATTTCAAAAACATATTCATTCCAACTCGACGCTCTATCGAGAAGAAAAGATCACAAACTGACAGAGCAGAGAATGGCTCGCACTTAAACTGCCTCTAAACAAACATAAGATGTATGCAGCCAGGAAGAAGAAGACAGAGACGTGGAAGACTGATAGGACTGCTGATCATGTAGCGACACACAGAAGTTCCACTCCTACACCAGCTGAAGCTGTTCCTGACAAACAACCGACGCCAGAGACCACAGCTGAAAGTCAGCAGCAGCGGTACAGTTCAATACAACCACACCAAGGAGAATCCAAACAGCTCACCAAGGTCCCCCGCACAGGACTACAGCACAACTGATGACTTCATCGGCAAAATCCTGCTGGAGCAAGCAAGCGTTCGGGAGGCCAAACTATCGGCGCAACCAAAGATACTCAGTCTGTTGGACAACGAGCTGAGAAGACATGGCATGGCCCATGTTCACAAGACATAGGATAGTGTAGTGGTCTCCATTAACAAGACCACAAAGATAACCGCACTATTGCATAAACTGGCACAGCCAGAGAAAGCCGACATCAAGCTACACCACGGCATCTCAGTGGAAACTCCCCAGAGACGTGGATCAGCTCAGCGTTCCTGTCTCGACCATGCCATGTGGCCAAGCCATCCAGGTATTTACGTCTCGGTTTTTCCCTTGGTCTGTTCACTTCGAATTTACCAGATGTCACCAAGTTCTTCAATCCATTTCTTCTCATAACATGTCCAAACAATTTTGACTTCTACGTCTAATTTCTATAATCAATTTGCGATTTTCATTTGTCTCCTGTAGTACTTGGTCATTGGTTTTTCTGTCTGCCCATGGTATTCTTTGCATTTTCTTCAGAAACCAAATTTCTGCATCCATCAGATGTTTTTTCAGCTTGACTGCTCATTGTCCAAGTTTTACATCCATATGTATGTATGTGTATGTGTATATACAAACACCAACATCTGTATCAGCATGAGTGGACATCTCAGAAACTGCTACATTTAGTCAGCCTTCACTTTTCCCTCACTACAGTCTAAGAGTACTAACGTCACTGGTGAACATTGACCTGCGAGTTCATCGCGCTATACAATTCAAAACCACAACATAAAACAGCACAGCGGGAGTGAGTGTGTGTGTGTGTTTGTGTGTGTGTGTGTGTGTGTGCATGCTTGAGAGGGTGCGTGAGTGCGTGCATGTGCGTATAGTGTGCGTTTGCGTGTGTGTGTGTGGGTTGTTTTTCCATCAAGAATGATGATGACCATTCGTTTCATCCAGTGGGGTTGAAAGTATTGAGTCGTGAGTTCTAAGATGGCTGGTAAGGCCTATTTTGGGTCGAAATGTTCTTTGACAATGTGGACAAAGAATGCTTGACGTTCCAGGAGCAGGATCTCCTGCAGTGTATTTTCTGTCCAGCCTTTTCTTCGCAGCTCTTGCAGTCCAGGTTGCTTCACAGGTGACTGCATCCTTATGTAATGATGTACGCCACGAATTACGGTCTTTAGCAGCAGTCTCCCGGGTGTCAGAATGAATTCCAACAGGTTTAAGTAAGATTTTCAGTGTCTTTAAAGCCTCCCTGGGAGCGTTTATCACAACGCAGCTCACCGTAAAAAAAAAAAAAAATTGTTTAGGGAGCCTGTGATCTGGCATACGAGTTAGGTGGGTGTGTACACACCTGACAGAGTTCCATGGACCTTGCTGGGGTCATTACTTGACAAAGGAATGTTGTCCTTGGACATGGCGGGCAAGTCGCCGCGTGTTTCAGACTTGGTTGTCTGGCGTCGCCTGTGAACACAGATTCATTTTTAATCTTAAAAGAGATAACATCATATGATATTTTGGTTGTGTTTGTGTCTGCTGTATTATGTGGATGTAAATGACTATGTTGAATTCACTTCATGATCCTGCTGTGATCAATTTAGTCGTATAACTGAATGTCATTGTCTGCCAAGTCTGTGTCAAGATAGTTATGCTCCGTTCCTGTGCCAGTGCTTGCTTGCTTGTGTTCGTTGGCTTGAGCTCCAACGCGAAGTCCTGTATGTCGGATGAAGGCATCCTGTTGTCCAACATCAGTGTGATGTCATATAGGACCTGAGATTTGCGTGAGTATCCGTTGTCTCATGTCTGGCTTATTGGTGTGCAGACTGGTGGTTCCTCGCGGAACAGGCAGACACTCTCCGACTTCGGAGGAATCGGCGATCCTACTGACTTTAGCCAGGACCCCGAAGGGACCTGTTGCCCACGACGCTCGACGAGGACGCGTCAATAGGTCTTGGCCAGTATATAACCCGGTTCTGGTGCCTTGGAAACACCTCTACGTCCCCTTGTGCCAGTGAATATCACACGAAATGCACCTCAGTGCCCTGTGTAAAAAGTGGAATAGACAGGAGTTTCGATAAACCAACAGCCCATTGTACACCGTGCATAATGCCGCCGTGAGAATGCCAACACAAAAGTCCTCCAAGGAAAATACAGTTCATCGTCGATGGAAGCGGCAGTCACTAGAAAACCAGCAGCCACACATTAGTGCAGTAAATGTCGAGAGGATCGACTTCATTGCCCCGGGATTTATCCCATATGGCTAGGTACAAATTAACTTTAATAGATTATTAATATATTATTCATACGATTTATTTTAATTGCACGCATTGATGCGCAACTCATAGAGGTAGTTAGAGATAGATAGATGGATGGGTAGATAGATAGATAGATAGTAGATAGATAGATAGATGGATGGATGGATGGATGGGTGGGTGGGTGAGTGGGTGGGTGGGTGGGTGGATGGATGGATGGATGGAAGGATGGATGGATGGATGGATAGATAGATAGATGATAGATAGATAGATAGATAGATAGATAGATAGATAGATAGATAGATAGATAGATAGATAGCAACACGGACACACAAGAACATTACATGGTGACCTAACATGGACACACAAGACATTGTACATTGTATGGTGACCTAACATGGACACACAAGAACATTGTATGGTGACCTAACATGGATACACAAGAACATTGTATGGTGACCTAACATGGACACACAAGAACATTGTATAGTGACCTAACATGGACACACAAGAACACTGTATGGTGACCTAACATGGACACACAAGACATTGAACATTGTATGGTGACCTAACATGGACACACAAGACATTGAACATTGTATGGTGACCTAACATGGATACACAAGACATTGAACATTGTATGGTGACCTAACATGGATACACAAGAACATTGTATGGTGACCTAACATGGATACACAAGACATTGAACATTGTATGGTGACTTAACATGGACACACAAGACATTGCACATTGTATGGTGACCTAACATGGATACACAAGACATTGAACATTTTATGGTGACCTAACATGGACACACAAGACATTGAACATTGTATGGTGACCTAACATGGATACACAAGACATTGAACATTGTATGGTGACCTAACATGGTCACACAAGACATTGAACATTGTATAGTGACCTAACATGGACACACAAGACATTGACCATTGTATGGTGACCTAACATGGACACACAAGAACATTGTATGGTGACCTAACATGGACACACAAGACATTGAACATTGTATGGTGACCTAACATGGACACACAAGAACATTGTATGGTGACCTAACATGGATACACAAGACATTGAACATTGTATGGTGATCTAACATGGACAAACAAGAACATTTTATGGTGACCTAACATGGACACACAAGACATTGTACATTGTATGGTGACCTAACATGGACACACAAGACATTGTACATTGTATGGTGACCAAACATGGACACACACGAACATTGTATGGTGACCTAACATGGACACACAAGACATTGAACATTGTATGGTGACCTAACATGGACACACAAGAACATTGTATGGTGACCTAACATGGATACACAAGACATTGAACATTGTATGGTGACCTAACATGAACACACAAGACATTGAACATAGTATGGTGACCTAACATGGACACACAAGACATTGAACATTGTATGGTGATCTAACATGGACAAACAAGAACATTTTATGGTGACCTAACATGGACACACAAGACATTGTACATTGTATGGTGACCTAACATGGACACACAAGACATTGTACATTGTATGGTGACCAAACATGGACACACACGAACATTGTATGGTGACCTAACATGGAAACACAAGAACACTGTATGGTGACCTAACATGGACACACAAGAACATTGTATGGTGACCTAACATGGACACACAAGACATTGTACATTGTATGGTTACCTAACATGGACACACACGAACATTGTATGGTGACCTAACATGGACACACAAGAACACTGTATGGTGACCTAACATGGATACACAAGAACATTGTATGGTGACCTAACATGGACACACAAGAACATTTTATGGTGACCTAACATGGACACACAAGAACATTGTATGGTGACCTAACATGGACACACAAGACATTGTACATTGTATGGTGACCAAACATGGACACACACGAACATTGTATTGTTACCTAACATGGACACACAAGAACACTGTATGATGACCTACCATGGACACACAAGAACATTGTATGGTAACCTAACACGGACGCACAAGAATATTGTATGGTGGCTAAACATGGACACACAAGACATTGTAAATTGTATGGTGACCTAACATGGCCACATAAGAATATTGTATGGTGACCTAACATGGACACACAAGAACGTTGTATGGTGAACTAACATGGACACACAAGAACACTGTACGGTGACCTAACATGGACACACAAGAACATTTTATGGTGACCTAACATGGGCACACAAGAACACTATATGGTGACTAAACATGGACACACAAGAACACCGTATGGTGACCTAACACGGACACACAAGAACATTGTATGGTGACTAAACATGGACACACAAGACATTGAACATTGTATGGTGACCTAACATGCACACACAAGAACATTGTATGTTGACCAATCATGGACACACAAGAACATTGTTTGGTGACCTAACATGGACACACAAGAACATTGTATGGTGACCAAACATGGACACACAAGAACATTGTATGGTGACCAAACATGGACACAGTAGAACACTGTATGATGACCAAACATTGACACACAAGAAGACTGTATGTTGACCAAACATTGACACACAAGAAGACTGTATGGGGACCAAACGGGATACATGTGTTCCACGTGTTTAAATGTATTGTATGTTGTATGATGTACGATGCATGTTGTAAGTTGTATCCTGGCAATCGAGTTAGCAGGGTTGATAGGGAGCTGCCTTGATGTCGTCATGAGAGCGATCGGGCTAGGGGTCGACCCTTGAGTTCGTCGTCTCGCTAAGTGGGGGGCCAGATTGACTACCTATCCCTCCCCACATTCAGGCCTACAACATATGATGGGTCCCTTGTCATCAAGGACCCGTGGCAGGAATCTGCCTGGGGACAAATTATTATTTCTGATTATTATAACAATGATGGCGCGGCAAGGAGTAACCAGGGCTGATATTCTGGCCAACGCTCTGTACACCCAGAAAAGGCCAGCCGGGCATATAATCAGACTGCTACTGGTACCATTAGTATATGGGACTCTTCGCTGGTTGTTGAAGATAAGGACGGGGCAGGTATGGGAATGTCCCTTGTGATGTTGGTTCTAGACTCGCCTCAACTCATCCGATGGAGACGTGGGACAGAAACCGCACACACGGATGGTATAAACTAAAATGCAGCAGTGACTTCCCCCAAAGATAGCATCCGTGCCTGGTGCCGTGGATGGCTGGGGTTTGGTTCTCTAGTCGTAGTGCTGGCGGTATAAAAACATGTACAGTAGGTTTATCATCAGATGACATCAGAACCAGGTCAAGGATGTGAGCAGACACGCCATTGTGGAGGAGGGGACACTAAACAATGGGCTTTCCGTTGTGGAGATCGGCTACCCTTACACATGGATACCTCAATAGGTGATCATACAAAGCACAAAAAGAGTCACACCAAAGTGCACCAACTCTGTAGCAATGGCAAGAATACGCTTCTATCTCAGTGTGTATGATCGTTTGTGTGTGTTTGTGTGCGTGTTGGTTTATGTGTATGTGTGTATGTGTCTGTGTGTAACAGAATCACACGTGGTGCACATATTTATATGGGTACATTGTCTCATATTGAAGCGACCAGGGCGGCGGCTGCACGACCTACCCTCATCGATGTCAGTTGCCGAAGGTGTTTTAACCTGCGTGTGTGTGTCTGTGTGTGGGTGTGTGTGTGTGTGTGTGTGTGTGTTCCTAGTTGCTCCACTGATCCTAGAAGTCTGGACGTGGTGATGCCTCCCCTGGTGGGTGGACAATATACCATCATGACATACTTGTGTGGCTTCCACTGCCTGATTGGCAACATGTCTGTTTCTGGTAGAAGTGGACGTCCTAGCCGAAGCCAGTCCGCCTCGTATGCGGAATACTTCATAACATTATGTCTTCATGGGCAGAGGTCACTACAGGAGTGCTGTAGCACAAATCACTACAATAGTGCTGTATTACAAATCACTACAACAGATTCATTAATTATACCACGTCCAGCAGTCTCCAGACGTGTTCATGACATGACAACGTACCTCCAGAAGACAACAGCAACCACCACAAGCACCAGCACACCACCGACAACCACGGGGACCACGACAGCAGCTGCATCCATATTGTCATTACTGGGCTGCTCTGGAGAAGATATGATAGTGTCAGGTTACTCAACAACTGTAGAAACAGCCATTCAAAGTCATGTTTCAGTTATGTGTTATTGTGCCTGTGTGTGCATGTGTATGTGTGTGTGGTATGTGTTATTGTGCCTGTGTGTGCATGTGTATGTGTGTGTGGTATGTGTTATTGTGTCTGTGTGTGCATGTGTATGTGTGTGCATGCGTGCACAGAAGCATTTATATGGGTGTATAAGCGCTAATGTAAGTGTGTGTGTCTGGTGAGGGTTGTCTGTACAGCTACTGCTTCCCCCCCCCCCCTACCCAACGATGTACCGTGCTTAAAAAGTAACCTGGAACAGGTGCAGGATGGAATGGATCTGGCCCGTCAGCCAGCTGACAATGGTTGCAGATTGGGAAATACCTACAGACAGTAGCATGAAGGCAACATTTCAAACTGCAGGCTAGACGAACGAGCTGACTATTAATCCTCATTGTTTATGTTTTTTTGTGTGCCTGTCAGTCTACATTATGTGAAGCATTTTACTTGTCAGCCTACGTTATGCGAGGCATTTTGCCTGCCGGTCTACGCTCTTTGAAGTATATTGCCTGACACTCTGCGCTCTGTGAAGCGTTTTACCTGTCAATCTACGTTCTGTGAAACTTTTCCCCTGTCAGTCTACGGTCTATGAAGTATTTTGCCTGTCAGCCTACTTTGTGCGGGGCATTATAATTACCAGAGCGTACTCAGGACGCACACCGTTACAAAATGGACGAGCTATTAAAGAAACATGCGGTATTCGAAATGAGCAGCGGCCATGACGCTCATTGCTGACATTCTTAAGCTGAGTTCTTCCAACATATTCGCTTTCCTGCATTTCTTCCTCGCGGGGTCCTAACACCACCAATCTTCCCCTTTCTGCATTTCTTCCTCGCGGGGTCCAAACACCACCAATCTTCTTCTTCCTGCATCTATTCCTCGTGGGGTGCCAATTTCATATTTTTTCTGTATGCTCATATTTCATATTATCATTTTTACTGTAACTTGATTTTAACATATACTATTATGCACTTCTTATTTCATCATATTTATGTCAATTGTATTAATCATCTTATTGAACTGCATCACTACCTTTTTACGGAACACAATGTATATGTATACATTTGTTTTTCTATTTTCATAATTTTCCCATGTTTTCCAATTTTTTTTCAACTTTATATTCCATTTTTTTTGAGAGGATGCTCACGATAATCGTCAGTGTTATTGAGTGTAAAGTGTGGGAGTTTGTTCATATTAGCTTTTAGTGGTTATGTGAGGCTGGGTGTATGTTTCTAGATGTGTGAGTATGTGTGTGTGGGTGGATGGGTGTGTGGGTGGATGGGTGTGTGTGTGTGTATGTTTGTCTATGTGTGTGTGTGTGTTTATATGTGAGCATATGAGTGCGTATGTGTGTATGTGTGTATATGTATGCGTATATGTGTGCATGTTTGTGTATGTGTGTAAGTATTACGTTTGTGTGTATGTGTGTATGTGTGTATATGTGTGTGCATGTGTGTGTTTGCGTGTATGTGTGTATGTATGTTTATGTGTGTGTACGTGAGTGTATGTGTGTTGATGTTTATGTGTATGTATGTGTATATATATATATGTGTGAGTGAGTATATGCGTTTATGTGTCTACATGTATGTAAGTGTTTATATATGTGCATGCGTGGGTGTATGTTTGTGTGAATGTATACGTGTGTGTATGTGTGTTTGTAAGTGTATATATGAGTGTATAGGTGTGTATGAGTGTATGTGTGTGTACGTGTGTGTGTTTGTATGTGCATATATGTGTGTCTGTTCGTGTATGTACGTGTATATGTTTGTGTGTGCATGAGTGCATGCATGTAGTGTATTCGAGGGATTATGTATTTGTGTATTATTGAGTGTGTGCATAACTGTGAGAATTTGTGCAAATGATGTATATATGTACAGACTTACTTTCAGTACAGTTGAAGCCCTCGTACCCACTCTGACATCCGTGAAGACATGTTCCATTGGTGTTGTCACAGGAATGTGCCCCGGGATCACGGTCTCTCACACAGAACTGGCTACAGGCAAACAGACACCCTGGGCCATAGCTGCCCACGTCACACCCTAGAGTAAGACCACAGATTTGAGTATTGGGCAGTTCGTGGACATCTGGGGCAAGGCTGATCGGACCACATACTGTGGTATAACTGCCAGTAAAATGCAATGCCTAAGTGGGAAACAATGTTTACATCCGCTGTTATTTAAAATGCTTTAGAAATGTGTCTCATGTCCTGTGTTATCAGCTATCCTTGGGAGACCAGACAATCATGACTGAAGTTCTTCTTGAATGAGTTATCCATCGGAGACCAGACAATCATAACTGAAGTTCTTCTTGAATGAGTTATCTATCAGAGACCAGACAATCTTGTCTGAAGTTCTTCTTGAATGAGTTATCCATCGGAGACCTGGCAAAGACCGGTCTAAAGTTTGTCTAGAGATTTTCGGTTTGTAAGTGCATTTTTCAGAAGACTCCTGGGAGTCGTCGCTGGAGCTTAGGATTTCGTGCTTTGTGCGGCGCTTTCGGCGGGTCGCCATGTGGAAAGATACCGAGCCATATGGAATAAAACCCAGGTCAATGAAGTCTTTCTTGTCAGTGCCCATTCCATCGATGATGAACTGTATTTTTTGTGGAGGACTTTTGTGTTGGCATTCTGGCGGCAACATTATGCAGTGCACCTGTACGGGCTGTTGGCTTGCCGAGACTCCAGGCTGTTCCACTTTTCACATTGGACAGTAGGGAGCATTGTGTGTGATATTCACTGGCATATGAACGGAGCATATTGGGGACGACCCGTTGCCGTGAAGTTGGAACCTCGACTAACTAATCAACCAACCAACCAATCAACCAACCAACCAACCAACCAACCAACCAACCAAAAAACCAACCAAATAACCAACTAACCAATAAACCAATCAACTAACTAACTAACTAACTAACTAACTAACTAACTAACTAACAAACCAACTACCTAACTGAGCGACCTACGACCGACCGACCCACCCACCCACCTACAGACCGACCCACCGACTCACCGACCGACCGACCCACCGACCGACCCACTCACCCACCGACCGACAGACCTACCGACCAACCGACCGACCCATCGTCCGACCGACCGACCGACCGACCGACCGACCGACCGACCGACTGACTGACTAACTAACTATGCAAAAGTACCATATCCACGTGACTCTTGTATAGAGCTTCACATCATCTCAGTCCAGTAACCGGCGGGGTAGGTAAGACCGGTGTTGGAACTACGCATCTGATAACGGGCATGGCAGGATATAGCCTGGTCACGGCTCACCACCATGAGTATAGACAGGGAGGGATTGGTCCCAGGTAGGGAGTATTTTCTCGTGGAGTAGTTGTATTGTAAACAGACTAGGACCCAAGGCTTGGGGATATCTTGGTGCTGACTTTGACAACATGGCTGAGTTATATGAGCTGTTCCGATTAAACAGACTTTTGCAGCAATGATCAAACTCGGATGATATATTTCATGTCTGTCAGCAAGATCACAAGTGGTTCTAGATCAAGTTCTCTACCAGGAAACTCCCACAGTGTCCCACAGAGAACGATCATCATCTGTTCCGTGCAGTATGCTCGTCGAATAACCAGTGGCTCGTCGCTTCTTCTGTCGGTTTAAGCAGTTCCAGGACAACATGGCCGGAAGATTTGCTTGCGCTGTCTGAAGGGATGGAGTAACGTCTATTGAGTGTATTTGAACAGACACCCAGAGCTTATCACCAGCTGCAAAAATAGCTAGCACTAAACAAACATGGGAACCTGGCTCAAAGAACGCCAAAGCCACCTTGACCTACATCTCGTTCTCTTCATGTAGGATGGGAGGTTCACTGACCAGGCCGATGTCATCTGTAATACAGGAATGTAACTACAATATACCTGATGAACTGGCAGTACAAGCTAGAGATATCTTGATAACTGCAGCCAAAGATTTAATTCCGACCAAGAAAAAGCAACTTACGCCATGGATTACGTCAGACACGTTAGAATTAATAAAACAACGAAGGGAATTGAAACAGAAAGGAGGCGAATCCGATAACAGCAGGATGAAGTATAAATCTTTAACTCGAGAAATAAGAAAGAACACAAGAAAGGACAAAAATCAATATATACAAGATTGCTGTACCAGAACAGAGCAATATCATAAGACTGGAAGAGATTACTAAATGTTTAAAGAAATGAAGTTATTGACAAGAAATGTTCAACCTCAATTGAATGTTATTTGTGACAAGATGGGAAATACCTTAACAGAATCTAGACAAATTCTAGAAAGATGGCAGGAGTACTGCAGTGGTACTATGATATGAGTGTCAGTGAGGATATGACAGCAGATACAGGACCTGAACCCTAATTAGATGAAATTGCATGGGCAATAAAGAACCTGAAGAATGGTAAATCAACTGGGTGTGATGAGATACCAGCTGAACTAATTACAACGGGATGAGAAGAATGCATACAAATCTATCACGCATTATGTAAAAAGATATGGCCAAAAGATTGGAAGAGAACTATCTTCATTCCAATACCAAAAAAGGGCAACCTGAAATTATGCACCAACTATAGAACTATTGCACTGATCAGTCATGCAAGTAAAATTCTACGAAAAATCATAATGGGAAGACTGCATAAGAAAATGGAAGAAGTAATTAACTTGGTTCAAGCTGGATTTAGACAAGGAAGAGGAAGAGATCACATTCTCAACATGCGTTTAATAATAGTGAAGTGCAGAGAATTAAATGTAAACATATTCTCATGTTTTGTGGATTATTCAAAGGCATTTAACTGTGTACAACATCAGAAACTTTGGGAAATCATGAGGAATATGGGCTTTTCACCACATGTAATACAACTCAAAAGAATGCTCTATCTAGACCAACAAGCAGCGGTTCGAATAGATGGCAACACATCCGATTGGTTTGACATCAAGTAAGGAGTCCGTCAGGGAATTGTGCTGTCCCCCTATTTGTTTAACCTGTACGCCGAAAATATAATGAGAAATGTAAGAGATGATCATAAACAGGGAGCTATATGATGCCCTAAATATCGGCGGTCATGACATACCAGAGATTCGGTGTGCTGATGATACCGTGTTGCTATTGTCGCGGAATTCTTGGAGTTGTCGATCGATGAAAGACTGTCGCGCCATTCGTCTACAGGCAGTCGCCATTCTTTGATGTTTGGGACATACTGTCCTGAAGAGAGTCGGCAAGATCTTTTGTTGTGGGGGAAAGATTTCTCCAGAGCACAAGCCGGCAAGACTTTTTGGAGTACCGGTAACAATTCCCCAGATCAAAGCGGGACAGCCGGCCTGTTGTTTACATCGAGTCGGAAAAGGAGAGAGAAAAATAGTTTCTCGACGACTAGTGTCTAGTCAGATTTGTGACGTCATTCAGACAGTTTTAAAACAGTCTGGACAAACACCTTTGGCGGGAGTCGACCAAATGTTGTGAGGCAACAAGGACGTTTTTGATGTTCCTGTTCTGATTATGGAAAGAGACCACGGTGTCCTATGTTGATTTACGTCGGCGACATTTGTCCATTGTGTGATTTAGTGGTCTCGATTTCAGACGGGAATAAATATATGGTATTTAATTAAATAGACCCAAATTAGATGATTCTTAGGAGTCGAGCGTAGTAATGTGCGTTGTGAGAACTTATTATAGGAGCGTCGGCAGCTGTAGGCTATCTCGTTGCTTAAACTAGCTAGTGTGAGATATCAATTAACTCAGTGAGTTAAGAAGAAGGTAGAGGGATGGTGCTCGGGGGGATAAGGGAAATTTTAAATGTTAGGATCTTCCAGTAGGGTATCTACTGGGTATCTGCGCTTTTCCTTTAGTCTTTCCTTGTCTTACCATGACTCAGACAGATGTGATGAGCTTCTCGGCCTTATGACAGAGTTTAGTTCTCTGATTAAATGTCTGAGTGCAGCCGTCGGCCTACAGTCACCTAATGAAGGTCGGAATTGGGTTGCTCTCACCGGGTGTTCTCTCTTCAACAGGTTCCACTACGTTTTCCAAAAAGCTAGCAGACAAGTCATAGAAGAAGATTATGGCTCGATCATTGAAGGCAGTATTTACTCAGCGGCCTTTGCACTGGGCCCAAAACCCAGAGGGTCTGCAAGAACCTGGCCTCTGCTGAACAGGAACCGACGATCATCTAAGAGTGATTCCTCCGTGGTAGTTCTCATCATATTAGAGTGAAGATACTTACAATACCACCAGTAACAGGGACAATAGTATTTATATAGAGAAATTAACAATTAACATTGCGTTTTCCAAATGGTGAATTCCTGTGAGAAATTAACAATTAACATTGTGTTTTCCAAATGGTGAATTCCTGTGAGAAATTAACAATTAACATTTTGTTTTCAAAGTGACAGTAAACATGTATTTTACTGTACAAGGGTTATCAGATCACAGAACTTTTAGTGACATATTAGTTATACTGTGTGTGTCGGATTCATGATCAGTATTGGACTACATCCACCATTGGTGACCAGGCATCCGGACTATCCAAGAGCCACTGGAGGAAGTCGACACCTGGCCGGAGAGACGCATCATTTGGTGAGGTCCTTCTGTACTTGATCTATGGTGCTGTTGTGTGGCCGGTACTGTGATGAAAACAGACTTTGATCCTGAGCTGTTCGGTCTGATTCTGCATGCATCCTAGATTATACGACAGACATTCTATACACACACTTTGCACATACCTGACACTTTTATTTAATCAATTAATTTATCATTTTTTTAGAAGCTAGTGTTGTGTAGTATGTTTTGGAAAAGAATGAGAGGGGGCATAGTCCAGTGGTAAGAAGAAGAAGAAGAAGAAGAAGAAGAAGAGAGAGAGAGAGAGAGAGAGAGAGAGAGAGAGAGAGAGAGAGAGAGAGAGAGAGAGAGATCTAAAGACACCATGGGGTTTTGTGGACAGAGATCCAGGAGATCCTCAAGAAGATAATGATATGGAATTAAAAGAATGTGGGTGTTGATTCCCCTCACCCCAGGGACGACACTTAATACGTCAGCTATCCACAACACAGAATGGTATAGAAAACCTAATAGCCTCAACCCAGTTTCATAGTGAAAATCACTACTTATATCTTAACATAGCTAACACAAAAATAATGCGTACAGATAAAACTACTATAGAGAAAGAAATATATGTTAATGGGTAAAAGTTGGAAGTGGTGGAAAATTTTGAATATCTTGGGTCATTGATTACCAACAACGGTGACACAATGAAAGAAATTAAACAACGACTATCAATTCCTCTTCAAAGACTAAAACATCTGAATAAATTATGGAGTGGGAAAGACAGAACTACAAAAATTAGATTTTTAAGAGCATGCATTTTTCCCATTGCAACATACGCCTGTGAGACCTGGACACTTACTAAACAAGCTGATCAGCGCATAAACGCCTTTGAATATAAATGTTATAGACGAGTTCTAAAAATATCTTGGGTAAAGAAAAGAACAAATGCATCCATACTTCAAGAGCTTGATATTGAAAAAGGTTAGCTATTAAAGACGATAAAACAAAGAAAATTGAAATATTTTGGTCACTTGAAACGTCACGAAAGTTTGGAGAGAAAAATAATGGAGGCGTATATGCCTGGGAAGAGAGAAAGAGGAAGGCCAAAGAGAAGATGGGTGCAGGATGTGGCGATGATCTCCAGATGGGTGTATCGGACGCGGGACATCTTGCTTACGATCGAGAGGTTTTCCGGAAGGTTGTTATGGGAGCGAGGTTCTGCAAACGACATGCTACTGAATGAATGAATGAACTGCAATATGGAACATAATTCTGTTTAATCCACATTACCTTTGTTTTACTCTGGGACAACAATTACATACAATATGATAGCAAACATACAGTGTTGTACAGACTTACTTTCAGTACAGTTGGAACCCAGGTAGCCACTCTGACATCCATGAAGACATCTTCCATTTGTGTTGTCACAGAAATGTGCCCCAGGATCACGGTCTGTCACACAGAACTGGCTACAGACAAGCTGACACCCTGGACCATAGCTGCCCACGTCACACCCTAGAGTAAGACCACACATCTGAGTATATAGATAGTTCGTTACCATATGGGGCATGGCTGATCAGACGACATACTGCTGCAGAAATACTGTTAAAATTCAATGCCTAAATTGATATACTGTTTATATCTGGTTTTACAAATATGTCTCATGTCATGTGTTATCAGCTATTCCTTGAAGACTAGACAATCATGACTGAAGTTCTTGTTTGATGAGTTATCCATGGGAGACCAGACACAACAGTACTTGCAAAGACCGGTCTATGGTTGGTGTAGAGATCATCAAAGTACTATCTCCTCGGGGACTCTTGTACACAGCTTCACATCATCTCAGTCCAGTAACCGATAGGGTATGCAAGACTGGTGCTGAAACTACGCATCTGATTACGGGCGTGGTACGATAAAGCCTTGTCACGACACACTACGATGAGAATGGACAGGAGAGGAATGGACCCAGGTTGGGAGTGTTTTCTCTAGAAGTTGTTGCATGTAAACAGCCCACGATCCAAGGCTCAGGTGGTATGTTGGTGCTGAAGTTGATAGCATTGCTGAGTTATCTGATCTGTTCTGATTAAACAGACGTTTGCAGCAATGGTCAAATTCGGATGAGCAATACACTGACATGATGTATTTCTTGTCAACCATCAAGATCACATGTGGTTCTAGATTACTTCTCTTCCAGCGAACTCCTATATTATCCCATATAGAATTATCATCATCATCTGTTCCGTGCAGTAAGCTCGTCAAAATACCAGCGACTAGTGCCTCGCCGCTTCTTCTGTCGCCTTCAGCATTTCTAATAGTGGAAGTCCAGTAGTTGAGCATTTGTAGTCTGAAGGGATAGAGGAACACAGAGTAACATGGAGGGTCAAGGAGGAATATGGATTAACGCGTGTTGAGTGTATTTGAACAGAGAACAAGAGTTCGTCCTCAGCTGTAACCACAGCTAGCACAAACACCGGAACCTGGCTCAAAGAACGCCACAGCCACCCTGACCTACATCGCGTTCACTGACCAGGCTGATGTCACCTGTAATACAGGGATGTAACTACATCATATATAATAAAGCGCTTTAACCCACACTACCATGTTGTTACTACGGGACAACAACCACATACCATACAATAATAAACATACAGTTTTGTACAGACTTACTTTCAGTACATGTAGAGCCCTTGTACCCAGTCTGACATCCATGAAGACATGTTCCATTGGTGTTGTCACAGAAATGTGCCCCAGGATCACCGTCTCTCACACAGAACTGGCTACAGGCAAGCTGACACCCTGGGCCATAGCTGCCCACGCCACACCCTAGAGTAAGACCACACATCTGAGTATATAGAGAGTTCGTGGAAGTATGGTAGCTACTCAGAATCTACACACTGCTGTGGAACTACCATCATAATTCAATACCTAAATATGAAATAATATTTATATCTGGTAGTGTCTAAAAGGCTTTACAAATGTGTCTCATGTTCGTGTGTTATCAGTTATCCATGTGAGACCAGACAATCCTGACTGAGTGTAGTGCTTAATGAGTTATCAGACGAGACAACCATGACCGAAGTTCGTGTTTAATGGTTTATCTATGGCAGACCAGGCACAACAGTACTTGCAAAAACAGGAGTAAGGTTGGTCCAGAGATTTGTCTCCCCACCACTCACAACAGTGCCATTTCCATGGCGACTCTCTCGCAGAGCTTCGCCTCACCTCAGTCCAGCAATCGGCATGGTAGGCATGACCGGTGCTGGAATTTAGCATCTGATTGCGGACATAGTAGAATATAGCCTGGCCACGGTTCACCACCATAAGTATGGATAGTGATGGAATGTAGCATATATTCTTGTAATAGTTCACCCCGTACAAGGAGGGAATGATGTGGTATAGTCTTGTAACGGTTCACCCCATGAGTATGGAATGGTAGGATATAGTCTTGTAACGGTTCACCCCATAAGTATGTACCTGATTCAGTGCCAAACAAAAAATGGGTTTTGCCCAAGCAGAAATTGATGGCAGAAAATGGGAAGTAGGGGTGTCTCATAATAATGGTCTAAAAATTGTTAAAATGGTAGTAAATATATTGTATTATATATCAAATTAAAGGACATTCCACAAGGAACACATTGGTATTGCTACTGTTGCTAAAAGTTAGAAATTTAATAAAAATATTATCAGATGTTGTAAAAAAATAAATTGACGACAGAGGTGACAAGTACGTGAAATGTCCACTTACCAAGGCGCTACTGCTTCAACCAATAAAACTTGCTGAATTATGATAACTACACCACTTTGCTACACAAATATCACTAGAACGGCTCCATAACACCAATAAATCACAATAAAAACATACTATTTTGAAGCGCATTATTGTCACATAAAATAGAAAATGTCGGTAAATCACGAGACAGGTTTTGACCGTTTTCTGCTGATAAACACAAAATGTACGCTATTTTTTATTTAGTTATAATTATTATTCTTTTAAATTTAATTATTTAAATACTCCTTAAATACTTTGTGATAGGCAAAGCAAACTTTAGGGGCACAAATGTAGCCCATTAGCTAATTCGACATGATGACAAACTTTCACGGTTAGCGGCTAACCAGCTAAGGTAGCCTGTTACTTTTGTTTACATTCATACACAGTTAATTTTAACCAAACAACCACATTTAACATGTGCAATCAGTTTAGAATCGTTCACAAAGTCCTTTAAATGAGAATAATTACAATCTAAATTGTTTAAAACTATTATCTAATGTAAATATGTGAGGCCGAAAATCAGGGTCGATGCCGTTATCAAATCAGAAATTTAAACAACAATTTAACTAAGAATTTTTCCTCAATATTTCTCAATATTCATCCATTTTCTGCCTCTCGTGGCCTGTGTGTAAATAAAAAAAACTTTCTTCATATGAAAAACGTAATTTAGGGGCATTCAAAGATTGGCAAGCAACCGAAACAAACAAACGAACTGCTAAGATCTTGGCAATACAGTGATCAAGGGGCAAAAAAGTTGAGACTGTTTGGCAACTGAGTGATCGTCGGCATCGAATCAGGTACAGGAGGGAATGGTAGGATATAGTCTTGTAACGGTTCACCCCATGAGTATGGAATGGTAGGAAATATTCTTGTAACGGTTAACCCCATGAGTTTTCACAGGAGGGAATGGTAGGATATAGTCTTGTAACGGTTCAACCCGTGGGTATGGACAAGGAGGGAATGGTAGGATATAGCCTTGTCACGGTTGACCCCATGAGTATAGACAGGAGGGAATGGTAGGATATTGCTTTGTCACGGTTCATCACCATGGGTATGGAAAAAGCATGGTAGATATAGTCTGAGGATTGTTTACCTCCATGAGTATGGACAGGTAGGAATAGGGCCGGTGTTATAAGTGTCTAGGAATAGGGCCGGTGTTATAAGTGTCTAGAGGAATTGTATTGTAAACAGACTACAGCCCAAGACCCACGGGATATGTTGGTGCTGACGTTGACAGCATGGCTGAGTTATCTGAGTTTTTCTCCCCAAGCAGACGGTTGCGGCAATTATCAAACTCGGATGGGCAATACACAGGTATGTAGGAACATGTACTGAGTGTACTGATGTCAGTTCTTAGCTAAACTCAACTCAATTCATATGTTATCAGAGGTTCACTGACCAGACAGAGGTAATCTGTAATACAAGGATGTAACTACAATATGGAACATAATGCTATTTAATCCACACTACCATGTTGTTACTATGGAACAACAATCACATACCATACGATAGCAAACATACAGTGTTGTAAAGACTTACTTTCAGTACAGTTAGAGCCCAGGTAGCCACTCTGACATCCATGAAGACATGTTCCGTTGGTGATGTCACAGAAATGTGCCCCAGGATCACCGTCTCTCACACAGAACTGGCTACATGCAAGCAGACACTCTGGACCATAGCTGCCCACGTCACACCCTAGAGTAAGACCACACATCTGAATATATAGATAGTTCCTGGACGTCTGGGGCATGGTTAATCCGACCACATATTTTGGTAGATATACCATTAGAATTTAATTCCTATACAAGTGACATTATGTTTACATCTGTTGTTATCTACAAGGCTTCATAAATGTGTCTCATTTCCATGAGTTATCAGTTATCCATGGAAGAACAAACAATCATGGCTGCAGTTCTTGTGCAATGAGTTAACCATAGGAGGCCAGACAATCATGGCTGAAGTTCTAGTTAAATGAGTTATTATCAGACAATCATGACCGAGTTTCTTGTTTAATGAGTTATCCATGGGAGACCAGACAATCATAGTTCTTGTTTAATGAGTTATCAATGGAGACCAGATAATCATGACTGAAGATCTTGTTAAATAAGTTATCCATATGAAACCAGACAATCATGAATGAAGTTCTTTTTTAATGAGTTATCCATAGGAGACCAGACACAAAAGTACTTGAAAAGAAATGTCTATGGTTGGTCAGGAGATCATCAAATGTACCTTCTCCTCGGGAACTCTTGTGCACAGCTTCACGTCATCTCAGTCAATTAACTGGCGGGGTATGCAAGACTGGTGCAGGAATTACTCATCTGGTTAAGGGCCTGGTAGGATATAGCCTGTTCACTGTTCACCACCATGAGTATGGACTGGGAGGGATTGGGAGCAGTTTGGTAGTGTATTATCTGGAGTAGCTGCATTGTAAACAGAGTACGAACCTAGGCCTAGGGGATATGTTGGTGCTGAAGTGGAAAGCATGGCTGAGATATCTGAGCTGTTCTGATTAAACAGACGGTTGCAGCAATCAGTAAACTTGGATGCGATCCACAGACATGATACATTTAATGTCTACCTGCAAGATCACATGTGGTTCTAGATCAACTTCCCCTCCAGGAAACCCCCACATGTTCCCATAGACAACGATCATCATCTTGTCCGTGCAGTATTTTCATCAAAACACTAGGGACTAGTGGTTCGTACCTACTTATATTGATTTAAGCAGTCCCAAGAAAAGAACACAGAGAATTGGGCTGTTGTTTGATGAAGGAATGGAGGAACATGGAGGAACATGTACTGCGTGTATGTAAACAGAGACAGAGAAGTCGTCTTCAGCTGCAAACACAGCTAGCAGATTGATTGATTGATTGATTGACTGATTGATAGATTGATTGATTGACTGACTGATTGATTGATTGATTGATTGATTGATTGATTGATTGATTGATTGAGGAACAGACATCACAGCATTCGGAGCATTTCCATAAGCGCTCCGTCCCCATCCTCAGCAGCCAGCGAAGAGTTCCAACACCAATAGTTCCAGTCTGGTTATATGTCCGTCTCGCCATTACTCTGAGCGTCGATCGTCTGCCAAATCCCCTCGTAACTCCTCGCTGCCTCATTCTTGAAAGACTATGGTGATCAATTTGCTCTTCCGAGGTGTACACGTACTCCCACAAGGCCGCAACCACGTCTGTCTTGGCATGCATCAATACTCCACCAAGTTTTGCCGAGCCAGCCAATCTGTCCGCCTGTTCATTCCCCAGCACACCGGCATGCCCCAGAGAAAAGATCCAGACGATGCTTGTCACCTTTGACCTCCGAAGCGAAGCAAGCCACTCTGCACGAAGCCTGCCTGTCCTCACCCTCCTCAGCATGCTTTCTGAGTCAGTTACAATCACGATGTG
Source organism: Cepaea hortensis (assembly GCA_963921405.1). NCBI lineage: Eukaryota > Metazoa > Mollusca > Gastropoda > Stylommatophora > Helicidae > Cepaea > Cepaea hortensis. The sequence goes on along the minus strand of OY992895.1, from coordinate 88,768,435 downwards.
TGTATGTATCGTATTCTCCATCCAGCGGGAAGCTGCATTAGACGCTTCCATCTCAATTCTTAAACTAGATGTTGTTGTATCATATGCCAGGCTCTCTTGCACCGAACGTCGACCATTAGCTTTTGCTTATAATCCCCAGGCACTTCTCCTACCTCTCAACACCGATCATCTGTGTAGATAATCATATCACCCGGGCGAGCATCATCCTAAATTAGTTGCTGGATTTCCACTTCCGTGGCCCCTGCTGGCCAATCGCTGCACTCCCGGCTGAATATGAATATAACTCTCCACACGTCTGACTGCTCCGCTGGAACTCTGACCCACTCCTCTCCTCACCTAATGTTCTCCAAGATGCACACCTGTCTGATCGTATCCTCCGCCTGAGCCATCCATGATTTCCCTTTTATCAGTCTCTGACCCTTAACTTCGTCCAGCGCCTCATGCAACGGATGATCTGTGTCTCCAGCTACTCTGAGGTACGCCTTTGCCTGCATCACCTTGAGCCTACCAGCAACAGTAGCAGACCAAGGATGTAACGCATACACACCACTGGGGTGTCTCTGGTGCATCCCAGAGTGACCCGCATAGCTTCCTTCTGTATGCGCTCTAATTTCACCAGCTGACACTTTGAGACAGTGAGCTGTCCTAGTGCATAATCAATTACTGAGAGGGACAAGTGCTGGTATAGTGTGAAGTGCAGTCTCTGCTCTGTGTCAATTGCAGCCATAGTTTTAAGTGTATTGAGTCCCTTTTGAGATCTTGTCACAACCGTCTCCACATGGTCGTTGAAGGACAGACTCCTATCAAATGTGATTCCCAGATACTTCAGTTTGCTCTCTCTGTTGGCGCTTCTACCATCTATCGTGAGGCTTGGGACATCAGCTCTCACAATCCTGTTGTCCAGTGAGCACCACAAAACAACTGCCTTTTCCGGGTGATGAATGAATCACCCAAATAAACGAGAAGTAGATTGTGAGCTTTACTGAAACACGACTACAAGAGACAAATTGGACGTTGCGGCCAAAGCCTTCGTCAGCACAGGACAAACAAATACAAACCAACACAAAACTACATGAAACACACTATGACAATATTAAACTATTAAACTAATTAAAATTGAATGTACTCATCTGAATACCGTGTCCTAGCTTGGAAGGTCTGACACACGTAGGGCGCCAGTGGATCAATAGACCGGATGTATGGTACACGGGTCAAAGGTCAAGCGGGAAGGGAGTGGGGTGGAGACGCGCCCATGTGTGCGGAAAAGTGAAATTAGAGACCAGCAAAGATGTTACGGACGCAGATGACAATTAGCAATTATCGTTAAGCGCTCGAAACACCGCTGTGGAAACCTATATAGTGTTAGTACACACAGAGAGGCATGAGTGGCGGTCGTTCAGAAAATGATGGCAAAACACCGAACGTAAATCCGCCAAGAGAGTTGACTGTGATGTCATATAAAGGATCTGCACGTACCCAGATGGTGGACTGTAAGCTCGGGGTTGGACGGTGGGGTGGGAAGTTAAATGAAGCTGTGTTGGACATTAAGGCCGTGAGGGGAGAGTGTGCCCAACTGGAAGATGAGACGGTGTTCCAATGTCTTCCGATCCCGTTCGTGGGATGCGCATGATTTGATGGCCGTGACCTGTATGTCGGCTACGCCATGGTGGTCAGGACTGTTGAAATGTATGGATACTGGTTTCTGGGCGCCGCTGGTGATGTCAGAAAGATGTTGTCGAAATCTGTCCCCAAGACGTAATCCTGTCTCACCGACATATCTCATGTCGCAACGTGTGCAGGTAATCGCATAGATGACGTTGCGACTGATGCATGAGAAACCCTCACGGATGTGGAAGGTCGTCTTAGGGAATGTCAGACTCTGGGTTTGAAGTACGTATGGACAGGTCTTGCAAACCGATCGAAGACACGCCACCGTGCCAGGAGGAGACTGGTGAGGTTGGGGTAGCCTGCTATGGACCAGCACATCTCTGAGGTTACGATCCCGCTTATATGCCACTAGAGGAGCCTCTGAGAAGACATCACGAGTGGTCGATTCCGCCCGGAGAATGGATAGATGTTTCAAAAGGATATTCTTGGCAGCAATATTGTGGGGATGATAAGTAAGTGAGAGGACAGGTCTATTGTTTCGTGGTTTCGGCCTGGAGGAGAGAGCCTCAGTGCGACTGATAGACTGGCAGCGGTGAAGAGCTGTAGATAGAACATTATCAGGATAGCCACGAAGGCGAAAGAAATCAAGCATCTCGTGGGCTTTTTGATGGAAGTCGTTGTTATCCTGGCAAAGTCGTCGGAGACGTAACAGTTGGGAGAAAACTTGGCTTTGAATGGTCCTTGAATGGTTTTGGGAGAGGGATGAGATAGCTATGCACATAATCCTGCGGTACTGATGCAGTCCTAATGCTCTGGTTAAAGCAGTCGGTCATCTCCTTCAGGTCTGCATCGCTCAAAACCTTCATGTGGCCATACCTAACACCATCGGGCCCTGGTGCCTTGTCTTTTGCATTTTCCGGGTGGATGACAGCACTCATTTCTGTGCACCAGTCAATAACTTTATCTACTGTCGCCTGTAGCTCGTGGGCTGTTTGCTCCCTATCTCTCCCCTGCCTATATGCAAGAATATCATCTGCAAATGTTAGTATTATTCCAAACCCTGGTGCTTCTAGGTTTGCAATCTTGCTTGTATACACATTAAAGAGCACCGGTGGGATTGCAGATCCCTGTGGCAGTCCCGGGGTTAAAATATCCATGCACCCAGACGGAGAGCAACCCGACGAGAATGCAGGAGGGCTGCTATCTAGTTCACCAACCAGGGATTGACCCCCTTCTCCATCAGTGCGGTCATCAAAATATCATATCGAACTCTATTGTACGCATCCTCGAGATCAAGCTCTGCCGCCATTGTTTCCTGTCTACTCTGTAGCCCCTCATAAACATCAAAGGCAAAAGTGGCTGCATTTGACCAGGTATCTTTTCCTGGCCTGTAGCTCCCCAGGCCTCTTGGAAGAAGCTTCCCCCTGTCCAAAAACTCTTGCAGCTTGACAGCGACTATCTTCTCTAAGACCTTCATAAATGGATTTTGAAGTTTGATGATTCTAAAGCCACTAAGCTTTGAATGATCCTTGAATGGTTTTGGGAGAGGGATGAGATAGCTATGCACATAATCCTGCGGTACTGATGCAGTCCTAATGCTCTGGTTAAAGCAGTCGGTCATCTCCTTCAGGTCTGCATCGCTCAAAACCTTCATGTGGCCATACCTAACACCATCGGGCCCTGGTGCCTTGTCTTTTGCCTTTTCCATAATATGTTTAACATCTTCAACCCGTATGATGTCTTCATAATGCATATTCTCCATGGTGCCAGATAATTCCTCTCTAACTGCATACCTGGTGTCCGCATCATTATGATTGGTCTGCTCTAAAAATCTCTGGAGAAACGCCTCCCCTTTCTCTTTGTCTGTTGTCACGCGCACACCATCCTCTCTATAAACTGTCATAGGCCGATCTTTTCTTTGCATTTGCCTGTGCAGTTTCCAGAATTTTTGCAGTGTTTTATCACCTCCAATCTCCTTCATAAAACATTCCCATTTTACGTTCTTGGCCTCTGCAGCACAGAGCTTGAAAACCTCCACCTTGTCTTTCTTGACAGTTTCCGCTGTATCCACTTACTCTCGTGAGCTTCGGAGTGTCTGTCGCACTTTCTTTAGCTGCTTCACTGCAGCTCTCTTTGCTTTCCAAGCATGGTCTACTTCTGGGGTCCACCATGGGGGGCTGCAAAAAAGGAGTTTTAACAGTCATGCTGCATTCCCCCTGTCTAAGGCGTCCAAGAAGGCTGTCGGTCCACTCATACTGGAAGGTCTTGTACGCTCTCCCAGCCTTAACTTTCCTGGATTTAGATATCAGGACTGAGCATGGCATGTGATCACTCCCATGAACATTCAAAACAGTCCACTTTACATCAAGGACTGATGACTGGGAGACAAGTGCCAGGTCAATAGCAGTGTCTGCATCGCCAGGCCTCATTGCTATTCCAGTCGGCCTACCATCATTTATGCAGACCACAACGAAGTCCACCATGGCATCCGCAAGGGCAATTCCATGTCGGTTTTCTCCACTAGCAGAAAACACCAGAACCTAGCTCAAGGAACACAAAAGCCACCCTGACCTACATCGTGTTCTCTTCATGTAGAATGAGAGATTCACTGACCTGGCTAATGTCACCTGTAATACAGGGATATAACTACAATATAAAAAAATAACGCTGTTTAATCCATACTACCATGTCGTTACTACTGGACAACAACCACATATCAAAACATACAGTGTTGTACAGGCTTACTTTCAATACAGGTGGAGTCCTGGTAGCCACTCTGACATCCATGAAGACATGTTCCATTGGTGTGGTCACAGAAATGTTCCCCAGGATCACCGTCTCTGACACAGAACTGGCTACAGACAAACTGACACAATAGTCCATGGCTGCCCACGTCACACCCTGGAGTAAGAAAACACGTCTGAGTATACAGATAGCTCTTTTGCATCTGGGTCATGGCTACCGACGTCACACCGTAGAGTAAGGCTACACATCTGTTTAAGTAGATGCTGGGCGTCTGGGACATATCTGCCCACGTCACACCCTTGAATAAGACTGCACTTCTTAGTATATAAATATTTCGTGGACATTTTGGGCCATACGTACCATCATAATTCAATGTCTAAATACGAAATCATGTTTCTATTCGGTTTTGTCTAAAATGCTTTACACACGTGTCTCGGGTCCATGTTTTATCAGTTGTCAATGGCAGAACAGACAATCATGACTGAAGTTCTTGTTTAATGATTTACCCACGGGAGACCAGACAATCATGACTGAAGTTCTTGTTTAATGAGTTATCCATCGTAGAGTAGGCATTGCTTGCAAAGACCGGAGTAAGGTTAGCCTAGAGATCTGCCTCCCGACCAGGCACAACAGCATCAACATCATGGCGACTTTCTCGCAGAGCTTCGCGTCATCTCAGTCTAGTAAGCGGCGGGTTAGGCAAGACTGGTGCTGGAATTTACCGTATGATTACAGGCATATTAGGATATGGACTAGCAACAGTTCACCACCATAAATATGGACAGGTAGGAAATGGGCCCAGGTAAGAAGTGTTTCCACTAGGTGAAATTGTATTGTAAACAGATTACGACCCAAGGCCCAGGGGATATGTTGGTGCTGAAGTTGACAGCATGGCTGAGTTATCTGAGCTGTTCTCCCAAGACAGACAGTTGCAGCAATCAGTCTACTCGGATGGGCGATCCACAGATCTATGTCACGACTACCAGCAAGTTAACAAGCAGTTCTAGATCAACTTCCCTTACAAGGAACTCTAGCATTTTCCAAAAGAGTACCATCATTTTCTGTTCTGTGGATGATGCTCGTCAAAACAATATCGACTAGTGGTTCGCCTCTTATTCTATTTTCTTAAGCTGACCCAAGACTAGAAGGCAGGGAGTTGGGCTTTCATTGTCTAAAAGGATGGAGGAACACGGAGAAACATGTATTGAGTGTGCAAGAACAAACACCGGGAATTTATCCTTGGGACAATCATAGCTTGCAGAAAACACAGGAACCTGGCTCAAAGAACACCACAGCAACCCTAATCTACATCGCGTTCTCTTAGTGTAGGATGAGAGGGTCACTGACCAGGCTAATGTCATATGTAATACATATGGAACTAAAATATGGAACATAACGCTGTTTAATCCACATTACCAAGTCGTTACAATGGGACAACAACCACATATTATACGATATTAAACATACGTAATGTAGAGACTTACTTTCATTACATTTGGAGCCCTGGTAGCCACTCTGACATCCGCGAAGACATGTTCCATTGGCGTTGTCACAGAAATGTGCCCCAGGATCACCGTCTCTCACACAGAACTGGCTACAGGCAAGCTGACACCCTGGGCCATAGCTGCCCACGTCACACCCTAGAGTAAGACCACACATCTGAGTATATAGATAGTTCCTGGACATCTGGGACATAGCTGTACACATCACACCATAGAGTAAGGCCACACATCTGAGTATATAGATAGTTCCTGGACGTCTGGGACATATCTGCCCTCTTCACACCCTAGAGTAAGGCCACACATCTGAGTATATAGATAGTTCCTGGACGTCTGGGACATATCTGCCCACGTCACAGCCTAGAGTAAGACCACCCATCTGAGTATATAGATAGTTCCTGGACGTCTGGGATATATCTGCCCACGTCACAGCCTAGAGTAAGACCACACATCTGAGTATATAGATAGTTCCTGGACGTCTGGGACATAGCTGCACACATCACACCATAGAATAAGGCCACATATCTGGGTTCTCTTCTTTGTCGTAAGATAAATATCTGATCTCTTGTAGATCTGTTTTGTCTAAAACCCGCCTGGTAGTCACCTAATATGTCTTCTGAATATGGTTGTCTATTTAGTAATACCTCGGATAGTATCTCATAGCTTGTGGACAGTAGTGATATTCCTCTATAATTTTCACATTGGAACTTGTCTCCTTTCTTAAAGATAGGTACAATAATGACTCTTTCCAGTCATGGGGTAATTCTTCTGTCCTCCAGATTTTTATTATTAGTTCGTATAGCTTTAGATGTAATGCATGGCCACCCGCCTTTATAAATTCAGCAGCAATTCCATCAGTCCCAGTTGCCTTATAGTTTTTAGGTCGTGTTATTACATATAGGATTTCTTCAAAAACAGGTTTTTCAATTTGTGGTTCGCACGTTAGAACATCTTCCTGTGGGAAAGTGTTACTTGGAGCTTCACAATTTAGTAATTCAACAAAGTATTCTTTCCATGTGTTACACATTTCCTCATTGGTATTTATCATATTCCCATTTTTGTCTTTTAAACCATATGTGTTGTGTTGGTGCCCTCGTTTCATTGACTTCGGTTCTTTAAAAAACTTTCTAGATTCGTTTTTCTAGTGATTAGTTCCCATATCTTTGATTGTATTGCTCATATATTCACGCTTCAGCTGCCGAACTATTTTTGTAGCCTCTTTACATTCAGTTCTATATTGCTCTTCATTTTGGATGTTGTTGATGTCATTTAACCACAACTGTCTGGCATTCTTTGTCCTAATGACTGCTTCTTCACATTTTTTATTGAACCATATGTTCTTTCTATGCGTGGTTAACACACCGAGACATTCTTCTGCGGTAGATTGAAGTGTATTCTTGATGTTCAACCAAGTTTGTTCAACGCTTTCCTCCAAAGGGGTTTGTAGAATTTCAAGTTTACCTTTTATTTCATCTGCAAATTTCTGTTTGATTGTAATTTCTTTTAGTTTTTCTCTGTTATATGTTGGGTGTATCCTTTGAAGTTTAGAATAGAAAGCTCTCTTCAGTTCTATTTTAAATTTTGCCCCAACAAGGAAGTGGTCGCTGTGGCACTCAGCTCCTCTATAACTTCTAACTTGTTGTTTGTTTGATGCATGTTTGTTGTTAATTAAAATGTGATCTATTTGATTATAGGTTCTCTTGTCACATGATTTTCAAGTTTGTTTATGTATAGCCTTCCTTTGCTGTCTGGTAGTGCTGATCTGCAGTCCTTTGGCTTCTGCCAGGTTTATGACTCTCCATCCATTATCATTTGAAGTTGTATGCAGGCTTTCCATACCGGCCACTTTTTTATGAGTTTGCTCTCTACCTATTTTTGAACTGAAGTCTCCCAGTACAATCAGAATGCCCTGTTTGGCGGTTTCTTCTATGACATCTTCCAGATCATTATAAAAGTCTTCTTTAATATCATCTTCTTTCTCTTCAGTAGGTGCATGTACATTAATCATCGTTATATTTTTCCATTTACTTTTTATTCGTAATTTACTAATCCTGTCAATCTATCAGTCATGCTCAGGCTCTTTCATCCAGGCCGAAACCACGAAATAATAGAACTGTCCTCTCACTAACCTACCATCCCCACAATATTGCTGCCAAGAATATCCTCCTGAGACATCTATCCATTCTCCGGGCGGACCGGACCACTCGCGATGTCTTCTCAGAGGCCCCCCTCCCCCCTGGTGGCGTACGGGCGGGATCGTAACCTCAGGGATGTGCTGGTCCATAGCAGTCTAACCCAACCTCACAAATCTCTTCCTGGCACGGTGGCTTGTCTTCGATCGCGATGTAATACCTGCCCACATGTACTTCAAACCCAGAGTCTGACATTCTCTAAGACGACCTTCCACATCAGTGAAGGTTTCTCATGCACGAGTCGCAATAGTATCTATGCGATTACTTGCACACGTTGTGACATGAGATACATCGGAAAAACAGATTTACGTCTTGCTGACAGACTTAGACAACATCTTTATGATAACAACAGTGGCAACATGTCACGGCGATCAAATCGTGCAAATCCCACGAACGAGATTGTCAAAGATTGGAAAACCGTCTCATCTTCCAGTTAGGTACATTTTCCCCTCACGGCCTCAATGTCCAACACAGTTTAATTTAACTTCCACACCCCACCCCTCCCACCCCACCCCCAGTTGTATAGTCCACCATAAAGGTTGTTACATGTCCTTTGCAGGACGTCGCAGTCAACCCCAGCATTACATTTGCTGTTTGGGATTTCTTGGCAGGTTTGCGTACGGTGGTTTGCAGTTGTTTTCCGAGTGACCGCCACTCATGCCCCTCTGTGAGGACCAATGCAATGGTATCTTCCGCAACTGTTTTGAGCGCAGAACGAGAAATTTCCAATTGCAAATTTTTAACTTTTGCCCACATGGGCCCCTCTCCACCCAACACCCTTCCCGCCGAGTTGTTTAGCCAATACCTGAGCTTCTGACGGTTTTGACCTTTGACCCGTTGACCAAACATCCGGTCCATACAATCCACCGATAGTCGTCAAACGCGTGTCAGTCGTCAGTTACTCCAAGCTAAGATACAGATTCAGATAAGTACCCTTAATATTGTCATGTAGTGTGTCTCGTGTAGTTTTATGACGGTTGTTGTTTGTTTGTTCTGTGCTGACGACGGCTTAGTCCGCAACGTCCAATTTGTTTCTTGTGATTGTGTTGTAATAAAGCAGACAATCTACTTCTCGTTTTTTGGTAATCCTGTCAATAACAGCTTTAAAGTTTAGAACGTTCCCCCATAATTCTTTTTTTTTAAATGACAAATCCTGTTCCTAATTCATGTTTATTTTGGGGTTTTCCTCCATATATTACAATCATTCCATTTTTCTCTAAAGTACCCTCTCCTGGCCACCTTATTTCTTGAATTGCTGTTATATCCATGTGATATTCAACCAGCTCCCAGGTTAGTTCTTAGGCCGATCCTGGTGGATATAGCGTCCGTACATTCCATGTTCCAAATCTCAAAAGTCCTTTAACGTTCCTAGGTAATTGTCCAAATAAGTCAGTCCGAAGTCGAGGCTTAATTATCTCTTTCGTAACATAATAGCACATACCAGTTTAATATCAAAATATACAGTAAGGATCGACTCACTTTGCCTACAGGTGGAGCCCAGGTAGCCACTCTGGCATCCAAGAAGACATGTCCCATTGGTGTTTTCACAGAAATGTGCCCCAGGATCACCGTCTGTCACACAGAACTGGCTACAGACAAGCTGACACCCTGGACCATAGCTGCCCACGTCACACCCTAGAGTAAGACCACACATCTGAGTATATAGATAGTTCCTTGACATCTGGGACATAGCTGTACACATCACACCATAGAGTAAGGCCACACATCTGAGTATATAGATAGTTCCTGGACGTCTGGGACATATCTGCCCTCTTCACACCCTAGAGTAAGGCCACACATCTGAGTATATAGATAGTTCCTGGACGTCTGGGACATATCTGCCCACGTCACAGCCTAGAGTAAGACCACCCATCTGAGTATATAGATAGTTCCTGGACGTCTGGGACATATCTGCCCACGTCACAGCCTAGAGTAAGACCACACATCTGAGTATATAGATAGTTCCTGGACGTCTGGGACATAGCTGCACACATCACACCATAGAATAAGGCCACATATCTGGGTTCTCTTCTTTGTCGTAAGATAAATATCTGATCTCTTGTAGATCTGTTTTGTCTAAAACCCGCCTGGTAGTCACCTAATATGTCTTCTGAATATGGTTGTCTATTTAGTAATACCTCGGATAGTATCTCACAGCTTGTGGACAGTAGTGATATTCCTCTATAATTTTCACATTGGAACTTGTCTCCTTTCTTAAAGATAGGTACAATAATGACTCTTTCCAGTCATGGGGTAATTCTTCTGTCCTCCAGATTTTTATTATTAGTTCGTATAGCTTTAGATGTAATGCATGGCCACCCGCCTTTATAAATTCAGCAGCAATTCCATCAGTCCCAGTTGCCTTATAGTTTTTAGGTCGTGTTATTACATATAGGATTTCTTCAAAAACAGGTTTTTCAATTTGTGGTTCGCACGTTAGAACATCTTCCTGTGGGAAAGTGTTACTTGGAGCTTCACAATTTAGTAATTCAACAAAGTATTCTTTCCATGTGTTACACATTTCCTCATTGGTATTTATCATATTCCCATTTTTGTCTTTTAAACCATATGTGTTGTGTTGGTGCCCTCGTTTCATTGACTTCGGTTCTTTAAAAAACTTTCTAGATTCGTTTTTCTAGTGATTAGTTCCCATATCTTTGATTGTATTGCTCATATATTCACGCTTCAGCTGCCGAACTATTTTTGTAGCCTCTTTACATTCAGTTCTATATTGCTCTTCATTTTGGATGTTGTTGATGTCATTTAACCACAACTGTCTGGCATTCTTTGTCCTAATGACTGCTTCTTCACATTTTTTATTGAACCATATGTTCTTTCTATGCGTGGTTAACACACCGAGACATTCTTCTGCGGTAGATTGAAGTGTATTCTTGATGTTCAACCAAGTTTGTTCAACGCTTTCCTCCAAAGGGTTTTGTAGAATTTCAAGTTTACCTTTTATTTCATCTGCAAATTTCTGTTTGATTGTAATTTCTTTTAGTTTTTCTCTGTTATATGTTGGGTGTATCCTTTGAAGTTTAGAATAGAAAGCTCTTCTCTTCAGTTCTATTTTAAATTTTGCCCCAACAAGGAAGTGGTCGCTGTGGCACTCAGCTCCTCTATAACTTCTAACTTGTTGTTTGTTTGATGCATGTTTGTTGTTAATTAAAATGTGACTATTTGATTATAGGTTCTCTTGTCACATGATTTTCAAGTTTGTTTATGTATAGCCTTCCTTTGCTGTCTGGTAGTGCTGATCTGCAGTCCTTTGGCTTCTGCCAGGTTTATGACTCTCCATCCATTATCATTTGAAGTTGTATGCAGGCTTTCCATACCGGCCACTTTTTTATGAGTTTGCTCTCTACCTATTTTTGAACTGAAGTCTCCCAGTACAATCAGGATGCCCTGTTTGGCGGTTTCTTCTATGACATCTTCCAGATCATTATAAAAGTCTTCTTTAACGTCATCTTCTTTCTCTTCAGTAGGTGCATGTACATTAATCATCGTTATATTTTTCCATTTACTTTTTATTCGTAATTTACTAATCCTGTCAATCTATCAGTCATGCTCAGGCTCTTTCATCCAGGCCGAAACCACGAAATAATAGAACTGTCCTCTCACTAACCTACCATCCCCACAATATTGCTGCCAAGAATATCCTCCTGAGACATCTATCCATTCTCCGGGCGGACCGGACCACTCGCGATGTCTTCTCAGAGGCCCCCCTCCCCCCTGGTGGCGTACGGGCGGGATCGTAACCTCAGGGATGTGCTGGTCCATAGCAGTCTAACCCAACCTCACAAATCTCTTCCTGGCACGGTGGCTTGTCTTCGATCGCGATGTAATACCTGCCCACATGTACTTCAAACCCAGAGTCTGACATTCTCTAAGACGACCTTCCACATCAGTGAAGGTTTCTCATGCACGAGTCGCAATAGTATCTATGCGATTACTTGCACACGTTGTGACATGAGATACATCGGAAAAACAGATTTACGTCTTGCTGACAGACTTAGACAACATCTTTATGATAACAACAGTGGCAACAGGTCACGGCGATCAAATCGTGCAAATCCCACGAACGAGATTGTCAAAGATTGGAAAACCGTCTCATCTTCCAGTTAGGTACATTTTCCCCTCACGGCCTCAATGTCCAACACAGTTTAATTTAACTTCCACACCCCACCCCTCCCACCCCACCCCCAGTTGTATAGTCCACCATAAAGGTTGTTACATGTCCTTTGCAGGACGTCGCAGTCAACCCCAGCATTACATTTGCTGTTTGGGATTTCTTGGCAGGTTTGCGTACGGTGGTTTGCAGTTGTTTTCCGAGTGACCGCCACTCATGCCCCTCTGTGAGGACCAATGCAATGGTATCTTCCGCAACTGTTTTGAGCGCAGAACGAGAAATTTCCAATTGCAAATTTTTAAATTTTGCCCACATGGGCCCCTCTCCACCCAACACCCTTCCCGCCGAGTTGTTTAGCCAATACCTGAGCTTCTGACGGTTTTGACCTTTGACCCGTTGACCAAACATCCGGTCCATACAATCCACCGATAGTCGTCAAACGCGTGTCAGTCGTCAGTTACTCCAAGCTAAGATACAGATTCAGATAAGTACCCTTAATATTGTCATGTAGTGTGTCTCGTGTAGTTTTATGACGGTTGTTGTTTGTTTGTTCTGTGCTGACGACGGCTTAGTCCGCAACGTCCAATTTGTTTCTTGTGATTGTGTTGTAATAAAGCAGACAATCTACTTCTCGTTTTTTGGTAATCCTGTCAATAACAGCTTTAAAGTTTAGAACGTTCCCCCATAATTCTTTTTTTTTTAAATGACAAATCCTGTTCCTAATTCATGTTTATTTTGGGGTTTTCCTCCATATATTACAATCATTCCATTTTGCTCTAAAGTACCCTCTCCTGGCCACCTTATTTCTTGAATTGCTGTTATATCCATGTGATATTCAACCAGCTCCCAGGTTAGTTCTTAGGCCGATCCTGGTGGATATAGCGTCCGTACATTCCATGTTCCAAATCTCAAAAGTCCTTTAACGTTCCTAGGTAATTGTCCAAATAAGTCAGTCCGAAGTCGAGGCTTAATTATCTCTTTCGTAACATAATAGCACATACCAGTTTAATATCAAAATATACAGTAAGGATCGACTCACTTTGCCTACAGGTGGAGCCCAGGTAGCCACTCTGGCATCCAAGAAGACATGTCCCATTGGTGTTTTCACAGAAATGTGCCCCAGGATCACCGTCTGTCACACAGAACTGGCTACAGACAAGCTGACACCCTGGACCATAGCTGCCCACGTCACATCCTAGAGTAAGACCACACATCTGAGTATATAGATAGTTTATGGACGTCTGGGACATAGCTGCCCAAGTGTTACCTTGAGTAATACCACACATCTGAGTTAGTTAATTAGTTAGTTAGTTAGTCGAGGTTCCAACTTCACGGCAACGGGTCGTCCCTATTATGCTCCATTCCTGTGCCAGTGAATATCACATAATGCTCCTCACTGTCCAATGTGACAAGTGGAACAGACAAGAGTCTCGGCAATCCAACAACCCGCACAGGTACAATGTAGGACGATCCGCCGAAAGCGACGCACAATGCACGAACTCCGTAGCTGCAGATGTTATGAGCAGAAATGGATTGGCAAGATCGAAGGGAACAGACCAAAGGGAAGACCGAGAAGTAAATACCTGGATGGCTTGACCACATGGCATGGTCGAGACAGGAACACTGACCTGATCCACGTCTCTGATGATCGAGTGAAATGGCGAGTCATTACCATCCACGCTTTTCGGCATGGCACATGATTGATTGTTTGATGTGTGGATGTGTGGATGTGTCTGTGTAGATGTTATGTGTGGATGTGTATGTGTGGATGTGTATGTGTGGATGGATCGATGGGTGGATGGTCGGATGGATTGATTTAGTGCGTTTGTGAGAAAATATATGTGCACGTGATGAATTGTGTATTTGCGTGTTGTCGTGTGAGTGAATAACTGACCACAACAACACACTTGTTTGTTATCATGGTAACCGGGCTACACGAACAGCTTGTATGTTACCATGGCATCTGGACTACAAGAACACACATGTATGTTACCATGGTACATAGACTACAAGAACACACATGTATGTTACCATGGTACATAGACTACAAGAACACACATGTATGTTACCATGGTACATAGACTACAAGAACAAACATGTATGTTATGATTGTACCTAGACTACAAGAACATACATGTATGTTACCATGTTACATAGACTACAAGAACACACATGTATGTTACCATGTTACCTGGACTACAAGAACACACATGTATGTTACCATGGTACCTGGACTACAAGAACAAACATGTATGTTATCATTGTACCTAGACTACAAGAACACACATGTATGTTACCATGTTACATAGACTACAAGAACACACATGTATGTTACCATGGTACATAGACTACAAGAACACACATGTATGTTACCATGTTACATAGACTACAAGAACACACATGTATGTTACCATGTTACATAGACTACAAGAACACACATGTATGTTACCATGTTACATGGACTACAAGAACACACATGTATGTTACCACGGTACATAGACTACAAGAACACACATGTATGTTACCATGTTACCTGGACTACAAGAACACACATGTATGTTACCATGGTACCTGGACTACAAGAACACACATGTATGTTACCATGTTACCTGGACTACAAGAACACACATGTATGTTACCATGACTACAAGAACACACATGTATGTTGCCATGGTACATAGACTACAAGAACACACATGTATGTTACCATGGTACCTGGACTACAAGAACACACATGTATGTTACCATGGTGCCTGGACTACAAGAACATACATGTATGTTACCATGGTACATAGACTACAAGAACACACATGTATGTTACCATGGTACATAGACTACAAGAACACACATGTATGTTACCATGTTACCTGGACTACAAGAACACACATGTATGTTACCATGGTACCTGGACTACAAGAACACACATGTATGTTACCATGTTACCTGGACTACAAGAACACACATGTATGTTACCATGTTACCTGGACTACAAGAACACACATGTATGTTACCATGTTACCTGGACTACAAGAACACACATGTATGTTACCATGGTAGCTGGACTACAAGAACATACATGTATGATTCCATGGTAGCTGGACTACAAGAACATACATGTATGTTACCACGGTACCTGGACTACAAGAACACACATGTATGTTACCATGGTAGCTGGACTACAAGAACATACATGTATGTTACCATGGTACCGGGACTACAAGAACATACATGTATGTTACCATGGTACCTGGACTACAAGAACACACATGTATGTTACCATGGTAGCTGGACTACAAGAACATACATGTATGTTACCATGGTACCGGGACTATAAGAACACACATGTATGTTACCGAGATCTCGGAACTACAAGAACACACATCAATGTCGCCAGGTAAACTTACTTGTCCCGCAATCCTGCCCCAGAAAGCCAGCAGCACACCCAGAATGACATCCTCCAGTGCTGACAAAGCACGACTGACCCCCAGCACAGTGACATGTGTGCTCACACTCTCGTCCGTACTGTCCGGGCTGGCAGGCCGAGTCTGGTCATGAGAAAACATCTCTAGTAATATTAACTGTCATCTTCTATAACAGTGTTGTCGTTAGCTTGAACATTTATGCACATGTTATGTCTGTTTATCTACACATATTATGTCTGTCTATTAACGGTATATTATATCTGTCTCCATAGAAACATATGTGTCTCCCTACACATATTATGTATTTCTCCGTACACATATTATGACTGTCTCCGTACACATGTTTATTCTGTCTCCCTACACATATTATGTCTGTCTCCTGTATAAATTATGCCTGTCTCCCTACACATGTTATTTCTGTCTCCCTACACATGTAATGCATGTTTCCCTACACATATTATCTATGTCTCCCTACACATGTTATATCTGTCACCCTACACATATTATGTATGTCTCCCTACACATGTTATATCTGTCACCCTACACATATTATGTCTGTCTCCCTACACATGTAATGTATGTTTCCCTACACATATTATCTATGTCTCCCTACACATGTTATATCTGTCACCCTACACATATTATGTCTGTCTCCCTACACATGTAATGTATGTTTCCCTACACATATTATCTGTGTCTCCCTACACATGTTATATCTGTCTCCCTACACATATTATGTCTGTCTCCTTACACGTGTTATGATTGTCTAACTACCCATATTATGTATGTCTATTAACCGTTTATTATATCTGTCTCCCTACACATATTATGTTTTTCTCCCTACACATAAATAATTTGCGTAGGGAGACATACATAAAAAGTGTAGGGAGACAGCCATAACATGTGTAGGGAGACAGACATAATATGTGTAGGGAGACAGACATAATATTCATAGGGAGATACACATAATATGTGTAGGGAGTCGTAAATAATATGTGTAGGGAGACAGACATAACATGTGTAGGGAGACAGACATAATATTTGTAGGGAGACAGACAAAACATTGTAGGGAGACAGACTTAATATGTGTAAGGAGAAAAGCATATTATGTGCAGGGATACATATATAATATGTCTAGGGAGACCGATATAATATACCGTTGACAGACATACATAATATGTGTGAGGAGACAGACATAATGTGTGTTGGCAGGCATGCATAATATGGGAAGTGTGACATACAAAAATTGTGTCTCCCTACAATGTGTTGTCTGTCTCCCTACAAATATTATGTCTGTCTCTCCACATATGTTATTCTCCTTCCGACACATATTATGTCTGTCTCCTTACACGTGTTAGATCTGTCTCCCTACACATTTTATGTCTATCTCCCTACAAATATTATTTCTGTCTCCATAGACATATTATGTCTATCTCCCTATGAATATTATGTCTTTCCCCCTACACATATTATATATGTCTCCCTAAACATATTATTTATGTCTTGCTATACATGTTTCGTCTGTCTCCCTGCACATATTATATCTGTCTCCCTACACATATTATGTCTATCTCCCTACAAATATTATGTCTGTCTCCATAGACATATTATGTCTATCTCCCTATGAATATTATGTCTTTCCCCCTACACATATTATATATGTCTCCCTAAACATATTATTTATGTCTTGCTATACATGTTTCGTCTGTCTCCCTGCACATATTATATCTGTCTCCCTACACATATTATGTCTATCTCCCTACAAATATTATGTCTGTCTCAATACACATATTATGTCTGTCTCCTACACATATTATGTCTGTCTATTAACGGTGTATTATATACGTCTAGCTAGAAATATATCTGTCCCTATACACATTATGTCTGTCTCTCGATACATATTATGTCTGTCTCCCTACACATCTTTTGTCTGTCTATCAACGGTATATTATATCGGTCTCCCTAGACATATTATATATGTATCCCTGCACATAATATGCTTTTCTCTTTACACATATTAAGTCTGTCTTCCTACAATGTTTTGTCTGTCTCCCTACAGATAATTGTGTCTGTCTCCCTACACATGTTATGTCTGTCTCCCTACACATATAATGTATGTCTCCACACACATGTTATGGCTGTCTCCCTACACTTGTTATGTATGTCTCCCTACGCAAACTATTTATGTCTCACTACACATGTTATGTCTGTCTCACTATACATATTAAGTCTGTCTCCCTATACATATTATGTCTGTCTACCTACACATAATATGTCTGTCTCAATAAACATATTATTCTGTCTCCCTACACATGTTATATCTGTCTCCGTGCACATATTATGTCTGTCTCCCCAAACATATTATGTCTGTTTCCCTACACATGGTATTCTCCTTCCGACACATATTATGTCTGTCTCAATACACATGTTATGTCTGTCTCCCTACACATGTTATGTCAGTCTCCCTACACATATTTTGTCTGTCTCCCTACACATATGATGTATGTCTCCCTACACATATTATGTCTGTCTCCCTACACATATTATGTCTGTCACCTTACACATGTTATTCCTGTCTCCCTACACATATAATGTATGTCTCCACACACATGTTATGGCTGTCTCCCTACACTTGTTATGTATGTCTCCCTACGCAAACTATTTATGTCTCACTACACATGTTATGTCTGTCTCCCTATACATATTATGTCTGTCTACCTACACATAATATGTCTGTCTCAATAAACATATTATTCTGTCTCCCTACACATGTTATATCTGTCTCCGTGCACATATTATGTCTGTCTCCCCAAACATATTATGTCTGTTTCCCTACACATGGTATTCTCCTTCCGACACATATTATGTCTGTCTCAATACACATGTTATGTCTGTCTCCCTACACATGTTATGTCAGTCTCCCTACACATATTTTGTCTGTCTCCCTACACATATGATGTATGTCTCCCTACACATATTATGTCTGTCTCCCTACACATATTATGTCTGTCACCTTACACATGTTATTCCTGTCTCCCTACACATATTATGTCTGTCTCCCTACACATGTTATGTCAGTCTCCAAACACATATTGTGTCTGTCTCCCTACACATGTTATGTATGTCTCCCTACACATTTTATGTCTGTCTCCCTACACATATTATGTCTATCTCCCTATGAATAGCATGTCTTTCTCCCTACACATATTATGTATGTCTCTATACAAATGTTATGGTTGTCTCCCTACACATGTTATGTATGTCTCCCTAAACATATTATTTATGTCTCTCTACACATGTTATGTCTGTCTCACTATACATATTATGTCTGATGATATGACTGTCAATAATCTTTGCACGCTGTCTTCCTCTATCCCTCTGTCCGTAAATCTTTCCAGTTGTCACAACATATTCCAATTTGTGTCTTCTCATAACGTGACCCAAAAACGATGACTGCCTTTTTCTGACGTCTGTGATAAGTTGTCTTCGCGACTCAGCTTCCCTTAAAACGTCCTGATTACTCTACTTCGCTGTCCAACTAATTTTTAGCATTCGTCTATAAAACCACATCTCTAAGTCTTCCAGTGATTCTTTCGCCTGTTTACTAATTGTCCAGGATGCGCAGCCGTAGGTTAAAATTAGTTGTATGTAACATGCAAGAACACTTTTCCCGACTTTCAAGGACAGTGACTTATTGCACAAAACGTTCTTCATTTGATGGAATGCAGTTTTTGCTTGTCCTATTCTGCTCTTTATTTCAGTGATGCATCTTCCATCTGATGTTATCCATGTGTCTAGATATTTGAATTTCTGCACTTGCCCCAAAATATCGTCATGTACTGTAATTGCACATTTAGGCACAATATGATCATTTGATATCACCGTAACGTCTGTCTTTCTGTTATTCAAACTAAGGCCTATTCTTTCACTGTCTACAATCATTGTATCTTTAATTTCCCGTCGATCCTTTTCACCTGTTGTTTCAAGACGGTGTCATCATAATAATGTAAGCTATTTATATTATGTCCACCAACCAGGATCCATGACATGTTTTCTGTAAATCTCATATATTCTCTGTACAATGAGAACAAATCAGGAGACGATACACAACATTGTCTGACACCCTTCTTTATACACTGATAGTCTTCTTCTTCTTCAGCGTTCTGAGCCATTGAGGTTCTTTGCTGCAGATACAATCCGTCTCCATTCGTCTCTCTGGTTGACCTTCTCTTGCCAGTCGTTGATTCCAAGTGCTTGTAGGTCTGTATATATATTATCTCTCCACCGTCTTCTTGGTCTACCTCGGGGTCTGCGGTCATTTATTTCCTGAGTGTAAGCGAGTTTTGTTTACCTATTATCTTCCATTCTTTCTATATGCCCCAGCCATTGTAGTCTATTAGCCTTCATGATACCAGTGATTAGCTTGAACTTAAACAGATCATAAATGTCTTTGTTACTTCTTCTTTTCCACTCTCCACTTTGTGTATCCCTAATGGGCCCAAAGATGCGTCTTAAAACGTTGTTCTCAAAGGTTTGTAACAAGGCTTCGTCTCCTTTCGTTGTACTCCAGATTTCAGAGCCATACAGCACAACTGGTCTGATCAGTGTTTTGTATATTGTGATTTTGGTGTTACGAGATAGCGCATTTGATTTTAGTGGATGTTGTACTGCATAGTATATGTTATTTCCAGAATTGATTCTAGTTTGTATTTCTTCCCTTATGATGTTGGAGCAGTTGAAGATTGTACCCAGGTATTTATATGTTTCCGTTCTTTTAATGGTCATATTATCTATTTGTATGTGGCCAGAATTTTTACCCATTCCTTCTCTTGAAATTACCATATATTCTGTCTTATCTTGGTTGATAACCAACCCCATCTGTTGGGCATTTTCCTTTAAGTGAGTCAATATTTCCAATGTCTTTCGTTCATTTTCCCCTATAATATCTATATCATCTGCATAACCAAGCAGC
Organism: Cepaea hortensis; assembly: GCA_963921405.1. Taxonomy (NCBI): domain Eukaryota; kingdom Metazoa; phylum Mollusca; class Gastropoda; order Stylommatophora; family Helicidae; genus Cepaea; species Cepaea hortensis. The sequence goes on along the minus strand of OY992895.1, from coordinate 88,747,868 downwards.
TTGGATGTTCCTCCAATATCGCATTCCTCCTTTACCATCCTTACAACTATCTCTAGAGCCAGATACACTGATGTGCTCCTACAAAATGTGTGATTCTTATGGCTGCCGTTGCTGCCAATATATGTCCTTTATTATTCACAGATCTTTGCCGTCGATGATCAGTTGCTATAGTAATTGTATTATTTCTTCATGCTTCACATTGTCAACGTGTTTTTGTGTAGCATAAGTACAGTTCTGTTTTTACTTCTATAAAACTGTCTAAAAGTGACATGAGAATATATATATATATATATATATATATATATATATATATATATATATATATATATATATATATATATAGCGTTGTTTGTGTCCTTTCCTCCACAAATACATATTGTTCATCACAATTTCTGGTTTTATCTTGTTTATCATTCTGTTCATAATTTTTCTGTGTAACATATTTGTCATGTGACTCATATACTTATTGTGCGATGCTCTTCGCATTCTAAGGCGTCTAATTTCTTTGGTAGATCTATACCATTCAATTTTATTAGGTCACTATGAATGTACCCACTAGTGTAGATGCCATTTAGGAATTGCGTCAGTATTTCTATTCAAAAATTATCCAGAGCCTCAATTTGCTCTACTGTAATGTTGTCTGGATCGGGTGCATTTCCTTTCATTATGCAATGTAGTGCATCTTCAACTTCCGCTGCAAGTATTGGTGGAACCTCACACTATTTTTTAAATTTTGAATTTTGGGTTACACCCGTGTGCCGTGATGTTGATCCATCGACTAAACTAAACTAAACTAAACTAAACTAAACTAAACTAAACTAAACTAAACTAAACTAAGCTAAACTAAACTGACCTAAGCTAAACTAAACTAAACTAAACTAAACTAAACTAATAGTTTTGAATATTTACATCCTGGCTCCTATCATCATACAGTTCTTCCAGATATTCCGTCCATCTGTTGACTATATCATCTTGCCCCATCAATATTGCACCGTTCTTCGATTTTAAACACCGAATGGTGTTTCATGTTTTCCTACCTGTTAGTATTTATTCGTTGATACATGGAATGTGAGTCTTTTCCATAGTTTGTCCCAATTCCCATGTGCCCTGTTGGATCAGTTGTTCTTATTTAGGCACTTTGCTTTTATTTACTATTTCTTCATGTCTTTTATTATATTCTTCTTTGTCTTGCTTTTATTTTCTTCTTTCTTCCATCATTCGCAAAATTTCATTTGTCATTCATGTCTTTGTGTGTGTGTGTGTGTGTGTGTGTGTCTGTCTGTCTGTCTGTCTGCCTGCCTGCCTGCCTGCCTGCCTGCCTGCGTGCGTGTGTGTGTGTGTGTGTGCGCGCGCGCGCGCGCAATTCTATGTTTAGGTGGAAAGATTTTAACTGATGTCTGTTGGGTTGATTCCCGCATCATGTCCCATTGTCCAAGGCGGACAGTTAGAGCATTGCTTTGCTGATCCGGCAGCTTCTGCAGCTTGTCTTGTTCCAGATGTAGAGGTGTTAACTTTCCTCTGGAGTGAACTAGGCAGGCCGAGAGAGGGATCATGCTGCATGGGCAACACATGGTTTCTTTATTTTAGCCCAGGCTTTGTGCTATGGAGAGGCAATAACTCCATCCCTGGTCTTAACCGGCCTCGGAATCAAAGCGAGAGGCAACAGTTACGGGTTATAAGTCCTTGTCATTTGGCGAAGACATCGGGCGCCACGCGTTGCCTCTGACGGTGGGAGACACCTACAGGTGTCACTGATCAGCTACCGCCCGCCTCAAGCTGGGCAGCCCCCGGCCAATTGGGTGCTGATCCGCCACAGCCTGCCTGCTTCAATGGGTGCTTGGGGCTAGGACAAAATCTGATCCGCAGGCTGTAAAACCAATGCACCAGGTACTAATAAAAAGAATAATAGAAACCTAAAGCTACGGCTTGCAACCTGGAACTTGAGAACCATGTGTCCAGGATTTTCCACTGACTTATCAAATATTGACGATGTGAGGAAAACGGCTGTGATTGATGCTGAACTCAATCGTCTTAACATTGATATTCCTGGCCTGCAGGAGACTAGCCTCGCTGAGGAAGGGTCACTCAGGGAAAACAATTACACCTTTTTTTGGAAGGGAAGAGGGCAGGCAGAAAAAAGGCAACACGGTGTGGGCTTTGCAGTGAAGAATTCGCTACTGGGAATGATTGATATCCCAGCTGGAGGTAATGAAAGATTATTATCACTGCGCTTGGCAACCTCTTGTGGATTTGCCACCATTTTCACTGCATATGCACCGACACTCACTTCCTCTGATGATGTGAAAGATACGTTCTATGAGCAGCTAGACTCTGCGATCAAGGCAGTTCCAAAATCCGACTAAATTTATATGCTCGGTGATTTCAATGCTCGTGTGGGAAAGGACTCGAGTTCATGGCCAGTGTGCCTTGGAAAATACAACATCGGTCACATGAATGATAATGGGCAAAGGCTGCTGGAGCATTGCACTAGAAATGACCTATGTATTACAAACTCCTTTTTTAAAACAAAAGAGATGCATAAGGTCACATAGAAACATCCAAGGTCCGGCCATTGGCATCAGCTGGACTTCATTATCACACGGAGACAACATATGAACCACACATCACTAACTCGAAGTTACCACAGTGCTGACTGTGATACAGATCATTCTTTGGTTGTTGCAAGGGTTAGACTGAGACCAAAGAGAATCTACACAGCTAAACACAAGTCTAGCCCCAGGATTAATATTATTAACACTCACGATCCTGGAAAGTGCTTTGAATTTCAACAGCAACTTGAGGACGCTTTCAATGATACATCAGAAAATTGTATAGTAAATGATAAATGGAGTAAACTTAAGGAAACTATTTATAAAACAGCGGTAGGGGTTTACGGCACTGTGGATCATAAGAGGCAGGACTGGTTTGCAGCAAACAGCCAGATACTGCAGCCCTTGATTGATAAAAAGAAGATAGCTCTCTTAAGAAACAAGGAAGGACCAACGCGTAACAATCTGAGTGAGCTGAAGCAAGCGAGGAAGGATGTACAAAAGGCTGCCAGGCAGTGTGCGAATGACTATTGGATCAAGTTATGTGAGTCCATTGAAATCGCAAGTGATAAGGGAAACATCAGAAGCATGTATGAAGGGATAAAGAAAGCCTGTGGACCAATGATCAAAAGAAGTGCACCGCTGAAAACCTTGACTGGAGAAATCATCACTGATAAAAAACAGCAGATGGATAGATGGGTCGAGCACTATTTAGAGCTTTACTCAAGTGAGACCAAGCTGGCGGATGATGCCTTCAACGCCATAGAGGCCCTGCCAACTCTTGACCACCTGGACACACTTCCCACTATAACAGAAGTTAAGTGTGCTATAAATGAGCTTGCATCTGGCAAGGCTCCAGGTAAGGATGGGATTCCAATAGAGGTGATCAGGAGAGGGCAAGACACCCTCGCTCTACAGATCCACCAGCTAATAGAGCTATGCTGGCGAGAAGGACAAGTCCCACAGGATTTCAAAGATTCAAACATCATAACGCTGTACAAGAACAAGGGAGATCGGAGCGACTGCAACAACTATAGGGGTATCTCACTTCTGTGTATTGTTGGGGAAGTATTTGCCAGAATTGTCCTGCGCAGACTTCAAGTCCTGGGAGATCAAGTCTACCCCGAATCACAGTGCGGCTTCCGTCAGAACCGGTCTACCATTGATATGATATTCTCATTGCGACAGATGCAAGAAAAATGCCGGGAACATAATCAGCCACTGTTTATTGCCTTCATCGACCTCACAAAGGCATTCTATTTGGTCAGTCGTGAGGGTCTGTTCAAAGCACTAAAGAAGATTGGCTGTCCACCAACTCTTCTGTCCCTTGTGGAATCGTTCCACACAGGCATGAAGGGTATAATCAAGTTTGATGGCTCAACTTCAGAAGAGTTTGAAATCAAGAGTGGAGTTAAGCAAGGTTGTGTACTATCCCCCACCCTCTTTGGGATATACTTTTCACTTCTACTGAAATATGCCTTTCGTGATCAGGATGACGGTATATACATTCACTCACGCTCAGATGGTGGCCTCTATAATGCTCAGAGATTGAAGGCCAAGACCAAAATTAGCAGGGTACTAATCAGAGAGTTGCTTTTTGCGGATGATGCTGCGATTACGACCCACTCTGAGGAAGAATTACAACATCTACTATCTTCATTCTCCAATGCTTGTTCTGAATTTGGTTTAACAATTAACAAAAAGAAGACACAGATTATGTCACAAGGTGCACATGGTGTACCATCAATCTTTATTGACGACGCCGAACTGTAGATAGTAGACCATTTTGCATATCTTTGATCAGAGGTAAATAGCAAATTATCCCTCGATCAGGAAATCAACATCAGGATTGGCAAGGCAGCAACAACAATGAACATGTTAGCAAAAAGAGTCTGGGAGAACAGGAAGCTTACTGCCAAAACAAAAGTCCTCTACCAAGCCTGTGTCCTTAGTACTCTTCTTTATGGCAGTGAAACCTGGACAACTTACTCACGCCAAGAGAAACGTTTAAACAGCTTTCACATGCGGTGTCTGCGAAGAATACTTGGTATTAAGTGGCAAGACAAAATCACAAATACTGAAGTATTGGAAAGATCAGGTTGTGTGACGGTGTATTCTATGCTCAGTCTTCGTAGACTTAGATGGATAGGACACGTTAGGAGGATGGATGATGGTAGAATACCAAAGGACATATTTTTTGGTGAATTGCAGACGGGTAGGAAATCTCAGGGTCGGCCTCTACTACGATACAAAGATGTGTGTAAGCGGGACATGATTGATACAGGCATTGATAATGCACAATGGGAGCACGTCGCCGCTGAACGTGTTGCATGGAGGGCAACTATCAGAAATGGAATAAAGACAAAGGAGAAAATGATTGCAGATAAAGCACACACAGAGCGTGAGAGACGTAAGATGGTGCAAAATGGTGGAAATGACCATGTTTTCACATGCACCTACTGTGGGCAAACATTTGCAGCAAGAATTGGCCTTACCAGCCACACTCGCCACCGCCATGGATCGTAGTTATTGCCATATGACAGTTATTAAGACTTTTTGAAGCACAATGTACCAAACTATCGTCTGTCAAGACGGAAAGGTGCCAATGTAATGTCCCATTGTTCACCAATAGTCTGTTATATCTCCATGGCATTATATCTGTTCTTTACAGTAACATTGTACCTTTCTCTAATTTCTTTGTCTATTCTAAGTATCTCCCCCGATGGTGTTTCCACCTTGTCGTGGTGGGGGTGCTTGAGTTTCTCAATGACCCTGAGAGCTATGCCGGCGGTAGCGTAGCTACCAGCAGGGCCTCCCAAGCCGGACAGGTCAAAGGGTAGAGAACAGACAAAGAGAAACACCCTGGTCTTCCAGGTTGGGGGTTGAAGCGTGGGGTTAACATCCCCACCTTTGTAAAAACCTTTCTTTGTTACGAAACAAATACATGAGCCTCGATATCGGACTGACTTATCTGGACAACGACCTTGGAACGTTAAAGGACTTTTGAGATTTGGAACATGGAATGTACGGACACTATATCGAGCTGGAGCGGCCGAAGAACTAACCCGGGAGCTGGGTGAATATCAAATGGATATAACAGCAATTCAAGAAATAAGGTGGCCAGGAGAGGGTACTTTAGAGCAAAATGGAATGATTATAATATATGGAGGAAACACCCAAAATAAACATGAATTAGGAACAGGATTTGTCATCAAAAAAGAGTTATGGGGGAACGTTTTAAACTTTAAAGCTTTTAATGACAGGATTAGTAAATTACGAATAAAAGGTAAATGGAAAAATATAACGATGATTAATGTACATGCACTTACTGAAGAGAAAGAAGATGATATTAAAGAAGACTTTTATAATGATCTGGAAGATGTCATAGAAGAAACCCCCAAACAGGACATCCTGATTGTGCTGGGAGACTTCAATGCAAAAATAGGTAGAGAGCAAACTAATAAAAAAGTGGCCGGTATGGAAAGCCTACATACAACTTCAAATGATAATGGATGGAGAGTCATCAACCTGGCAGAAGCCAAAGGACTGCAGATTAGCAGTACCAGACTACAAAGAAAGGATATACACAAACAAACTTGGAAATCATGTGACAAGAGAACCTATAATCAAATAGATCACATTTTAATTAACAATAGAAATGCATCAAACATACAGCAATTCAGAAGTTATAGAGGAGCTGAGTGCCACAGTGACCACTTCCTCGTTGGAGCAAAATTTAAAATAAAACTTAAGAGAGCTTTCTATACTAAATTACAAAGATTACACCCAACATATAACAGAGAAAAACTGCAAGACATTACAGTCAAAGAGAAATTTACAGATGAAATAAAATGTAAACTTGAAACTCTGCAAAACCCTTTGGAGGAAAGCGTTGACCAAACTTGGTTGAACATCAAGAATACAATTCAGTCTACCGCAGAAGAATGTCTCGGTATGTTAACCACGCATAGAAAGAACAGATGGTTCAATCAAAAATGTGAAGAAGCAGTCATTAGGAAGAAGAATGCCAGACATGTATGGTTAAATGACATCAATAACATCCAAAAGGAAGAGCATTATAGAAATGAATGTAAAGAGGAAACAAAAATAGTCAGACAGCAGAAGCGAGAATATATGAGTAATATAATCAAAGATATGGAAACTAATCACCAGAAAAATGAATCCTGAAAATTTTTTAAAGAACTGAAGTCAATGAAACGAGGGTACCAACAAAACACATATGGTTTAAAAGACAAAAATGGGAATATGATAAATACCAATGAGGAAATGTGCAACACATGGAAAGAATATTTTATTGAATTACTAAATTGTGAAGCTCCAAGTCACATTTTCCCACAGGAAGAGGTTCTAACATGCGAACCACAAATTGAAGAACCTACATTTGAAGAAATCCTATATGTAATCACACGACTTAAAAACAATAAGGCAACTGGGACTGATGGAATTGCTGCTGAATTTATAAAGGCAGGTGGCCATGCATTACATCTAAAGCTATACGAACTAATAATAAAAATCTGGAGGACAGAAGAATTACCCCATGACTGGAAAGAGTCATTATTGATACCTATCTTAAGAAAGGAGACAAGTTCCAATGTGGAAATTATAGAGGAATATCACTACTGTCCACAAGCTATAAGATACTATCCGCAGTATTACTAAATAGACTAAAACCATATTCAGAAGACATATTAGGTGACTACCAGGCGGGTTTTAGACAAAACAGATCAACAATAGATCAGATATTTATCTTACGACAAATAGCCGAGAAACATTGGGAATATAAAAGAGATCTCCATAACATTTTTGTGGATTTTAAAAAGGCTTATGATAGTGTCCATAGGAATAGTCTATGGAATGCTATGCAGGAATTTGGAATACCAAGGAAGTTAATCAACATGACCAGACTATGCATGGAAGATACTTATAATATAGTAACATATAAAGGCAGGAAATCAGACCCCTTCCAAATAACATCTGGCTTGAAACAGGGTGATGCACTATCGCCGCTACTCTTCAATCTGGCTCTAGAGAAAGTTGTAAGGAAGGTAAAGGAGGAATGTGATATTGGAGGAACATCCAAGCTGCTTGGTTATGCAGATGATATAGATATTATAGGGCAAAGTGAACAAAAGACATTGGAAATATTGACTCACTTAAAGGGAAAAGCCCAACAGATGGGGCTGGTTATCAACCAAGATAAGACAGAATATATGGTAATTTCAAGAGACGGAATGGCTAGAAACTCTGGCCACATACAAATAGATAATATGACCATTAAAAGAACGAAAACATACAAATACCTGGGTACAATCTTCAACTGCTCCAACATCATAAGGGAAGAAATACAAACTAGAATCAACTCTGGAAATAAGATATACTATGCACTACAACATCTACTAAAATCAAAGGCGCTATCTCGCAACACCAAAATCACAATATACAAAACACTGATCAGACCAGTTGTGCTGTATGGCTCTGAAACATGGAGTACAACGAAAGGAGACGAAGCCTTGTTACAAACCTTTGAGAACAAAATTTTAAGACGCATCTTTGGACCCATTAGGGATACACAAAGTGGAGAGTGGAAAAGAAGAAGTAACAAAGACATTTATGATCTGTTTAAGTCTCCGCTATTCACTGGTATGAAGGCTAATAGATTACAATGGCTGGGGCATATAGAAAGAATGGAAGATAATAGGGAAACAAAACTCGCTTACACTCAGGAAATAAATGACCGTAGACCCCGAGGTAGACCAAGAAGGCGGTGGAGAGATAATACATATACAGACCTACAAGCACTTGGAATCAACGACTGGCAAGAGAAGATCCACCAGAGAGACGAATGGAGACGGATTGTATTTGCAGCAAAGAACCTCAATGGCTCAGAACGCTGAAGAAGAAGAAGATTCTAAGTAATGCTAGATCTAACTGGATGTTCTTTGGGGTTTTCTTTATGTTTCTTAGTCTTAACCTCATATTTCCTATAACTGGCGCATGGTCACTCTGTAAGTCTGCCCCAGGTCTAGTTTGTGCTCCTACTAAACAGTATCTGAATATCTTTGGTATTAGTATGTAATTACATTGATTGCGAATATTATCTCCAGGGCTTTTCCATGTATATAATACTCGAAGATGTTTAAACCAGGTGTCCCCTTTGACCATTTTATGGTATTCTGCCCATATTATTAATCTATCACCTCTGCCATTGCTCTCTCCTAGGCCATATCCAGTAGTCACACCACTCACTTTTCGTTGCCTACTTTTGTATTGAAATCCCCAAGTATGACAGTCATTTTAAAATCTTTACACTGGACCACTGACATGTCTAATTCATTACCGAATATTGATATATCTTCTTTTTCAGTCTGCTGTTGACACATATACTTATATTATGTTAATAGCCAGATGTTTGCCATAGGGTTTTACTAATAATAGTCTATCTGAGTGTGTCTAAACTCCTTAAAATGACTTAGCACACACTTGATCAATAATTATGGCAACTCCCGTTGTGTAGTCATCCCCTCCTGACTAAATAATTCTATAATTATAACTCTCACTGCAAATGGAGTTACCTATACGGTGTTTGTATGCAAGCGTGAGCCCCCTGAGGTGACGTGAAGTAAAGATACGAACAGGCATTTACCTCCATAAATCTCCAGCTCACACAGAGTGAGAATCCGTTGACCCTTAGAGACTGCCACATTCACCAGAAGGATGGGTGGAGTCAACTGGTCGGGTACCACCGTGTACATCAACAGAACATATGATTTGTCTGTGTAGTTAAACACTGGAGTCATTGAAGGGCCGAAGCTTCTTAGTTCAAATCCTTGTAGTCGATGACTTACATCTAGAAGCACGCGGAAATATGTATATATTAATGTTGTGTTTGTTGTAGTATAGGTAGACTTGAAGCTGGGAGCGAGGAGATATGTATATATTAATGTTGTGTTTGTTGTAGTATAGCTAGACTTGAAGCTGGAAGCCAGGAAATATTAAACAAGTGGAAAACGTGTTCGTGTGATGTTCTTGAGGAAATGTTGAGTATTGTTTGGAATAGCTGATTGTTGTCGGATGTACAGTGGAAGAGCTTAAGTAGACCCTAATATAGTAGGAGAGATGGCGATGACGAGAAGACCACGACATCATCTTGATATATCATCGAAATGTGGTCGATTTGCGTACGCCCGCACAGAGAAGATGTGCAGGTCACAGGAAGGACGAGCTGTCCACACATGACTTACTACGACTGTAAACTCACAAGAAGACTGTAAACTCGACTATATATCATCAAGTACCAATTAAACCAAGCATCAGTCATAGGCGTAGGAACGAGCAATATGTCACCTATAGCACAAGATTCCCTCCCTTGTTTTAGCTATTAATGTGGTATTACCCACTCAGCAGTTTTTGCCCGTTAAGTATATGGAGGTTTCCACTCAAGCATTGAAACATGTGCTGCGGAGATTGATCTTGAAGATGCATACAACAGTGTACCGTTGGATTGTTTAATGTTTCAGCTTCTTGAACTTAAGATACGGCCATACCTCCTTAGTTGGATTGCCGCAGCCCGTTCCCAACGGAAAGTAGTTTTTAGATGTGGCAATTTGACTTCAGAACCAACAACAAATCAAATCAAATCAAATCAAATCAACTTTATTTTAAAAGGGTCACAAATTAGGCACGCAGGCCCGTCTTACATTCGGCCCTTCCAATCACTCTTCTTTCGTTCATCAAGAGCATTATACATTCACATAGGAAGAAACAAAACACATTGTGAAATGAATGTTGTAAACATAGATAAGACAAATTACCATGTTATGAGGCACATCTCCCACCTACCCACACATCACCCCACCCACACACACCCCCACCTACCCCCCCCCCCCACACACACCTAGGGTCACATACATACCCCACCAACCGACCCATCCCCCTCCCACACATTCCCCACCCACACACACTGCCCTCACCTGTTCCCCCAACCTAAACACACTCGCCACCCACACAAACATCCCCCACCAACCCACACATCCCCCGTCCACCCACATACACATCCTAACCCACACACAAATCCTCCACCCACACAACCTCTCCCCACCTACACCTCCAACCACCCATCCCCTAACCTCACCTCCATCGACCACATATTTCCCACCCACGCACACACATCTTCCACCAACCCACACATCGCACATCCACTCACACATCCTAAAACCATACACACACATCCCCACCAACTGACATCTCCCTACCCACGCCTCCAACCACCCATCCCCCAACCACACCTCCATCGGCCACATATTCCCCACCCACGCACACACCCTACCAACCCACACATCGCACATGCACTCGCACATCCCAAAACCATATACACACATCCCCACCAACTGACATCTCCCTACCCAAACACACACCTCCCTAACAACCTATACATCCCCAATTCACTCACACACACACCTCACCACCCATACATACATCCTCCACCCACCCACACATGTCCTAACCCACATCCCCCACCACACGCATCCACTACCACACAATATTCCCAACCCACGCACCACACACACATATCCCTCACCCACACATCCCACACCAACATACCACATCACATCCCCCACCTACACACCACACACATATCCCCCACCCACATACCACACAATATCCCCGCCCACACCCACACAGATACCCTCACCCACTCACCTACCCTGCAAATACCCCTACCCACACACACATCCCCCACCCAAACACACCACACACCTCTCCCCACCCACACACACATTCCCCACCCATCCACCAACACACACTCACTCACACATCCTCCACTACGTACCCACACACCCCCACACAATCACCCCCAATCAAACATCTCTCGATTACACATCCTCCTAACATGTCCTATCCATCTAAGTCTATGAAGACTGAGCATGGAACACACCGTTACTGTCAAAACGAAGAGTACTAAGGACACAGGCTTCCTGTTCTCCCAGACTCTTTTTGCTAACATGTTCATTGTTGTTGCTGCCTTACCAATCCCGATGTTGATTTCCTGATCTAGGGATAATTTGCTATTTACCACTGATCCTAGATATGTAAACTGGTCTACTATCTCCAGTTCGGCGTCGTCAATAAAGATTGATGGTACCCCATGTGCACCTTGTGAAATAATCTGTGTCTTCTTTTCGTTAATTGTTAAACCAAATTCAGAACAAGCATTGAAGAATGCAGATAGTAGATGTTGTTATTCTTCCTCAGAGTGGGTCGTAATCGCAGCATCATCCGCAAAAAGCAACTCTCTGATTAGTACCCTCCTAATATTGGTCTTGGCCTTCAATCTCTGAGCATTGTAGAGGCCACCATCTGAACGTGAGTGAATGTATATACCGTCATCCTGATCACGAAAGGCATATTTCAGTAGAAGTGAAAAGTATATCCCAAAGAGAGTAGGGGAGAGTACACAACCTTGCTTAACTCCACTCTTGATTTCAAACTCTTCTGAAGTTGCGCCATCAAACTTGATTATCCCTTTCAAGCCTGTGTGGAACGATTCTACAATGGACAGAAGAGTTGGTGGGCAGCCAATCTTCTTTAGTGCTTTGAACAGACCCTCACGACTGACCAAATCGAATGCCTTTGTGAGGTCGATGAAGGCAATAAACAGTGGCTGATTTTGTTCCAGGCATTTTTCTTGTGATTCAGGGTAGACTTGATCTCCCAGGACTTGAAGTCTGCGCAGAACAATTCTGGCAAATACTTTCCAAACAAAACACAGAAGTGAGATATCCCTAAAGTTGTTGCAGTCGCTCCGATCACCCTTGTTCTTGTACAGTGTTATAATGCTTGAGTCTTTGAAATCCTGTGGGATTTGTCCTTCTCGCCAGCATAGCTCTATTAGCTGGTGGATCTGTAGAGTGAGTAATCAGTATGCTCAAGAAAATAAAGATGGCCTGGATCCGAAGAGAGTGGTTGCTGTCTCTGGAGCGGTCTCGGCTGGCAAAGAGTAGCGTCATTTTCGTGCCAGAACATGCGGGTGTATAAGGAAATGAGCAGACCCACAAGCTTGCAAACAAGGCTTTTGGGGAGGGACGCGCCTTTGACCAGGCAGACATTCTGAATGCTCTACGAGAAGTAAGTCGTTTGCGAGAAGCAAGTGATGACTGTGAATCTACAACCATGGGCAGGATGGGAGAACAACAAATTAAAAGAGGGGTGGCCAAACAGAAACACTACGCCGAAGCCAAAGAAGATTAATAAATCAACACAGAACTGGTGTCGTTTTTTTTTTTTTAATTTCCAGCTTACGGTCCAATAGGTCAGAATTCACGGTTCCTCCCATTTGTATTTCTTTTGGATGGCGGATAAGATCCTTTACACTCCAAATTCAAGAGAGAAACTAAATCTATATGTCTAAATAAAGATTAAGTCCCTGAATACTGATGAGTACAGCTGAGAATGGCTCGTTTAAAATGTACCAATAGTTGGTCTTGGTATCCCTCAAGGAGTTGGAAGGACACGGTTAGCTACCTAGATTTATGTCGATTAATTTACTACTAGACAGGGCAAGTTATCTCCATTGACAATACTCTCTCTTTTTGTGTGTAATTAATCAGCCATCCACACACACACACACACACGCACGCACGCACACACACACGAATGCACACTTTGAAAATAACCGATAACTATGAGTTAAAACATTCTACACCTCTTTTTGTTTACTATTACTATGAAAAACTGATGATTTGCAGGATGATGATGATAAGTACTGTTACAGTTACAGCATTCACATATAGCAGGTAAGTAAATAAAAGCTGAGCGTAACTTCGTTTAGACTGCCCGGGTGTGTGGTATGACGTCGGAAAAGGGGCTAGTAAACACACTTACGATCCAGTAGGATCAGCTCGTCGGTTTTCTGGACTAATGTCCAGTCCATACGCTACCTGGTCTTTCCTCGTTTTTGGGATCTATAACCTGGCGCTCTTGTTGAAAGCTTGGAATACATAATCAATAATGTGTATTGTCTAGTTCTATACCAATACAGTCCTAGGTAATGCATACAATATGTCTCTCTCTCTCTCTCTCTCTCACACACACACACACACACACACACACACACACACACACACACACACACACACACACACACACACACAAACACATCATCATTGACAAGTGTGGCAGTTTCTCTCTTCCAGCTTTACTGCGTTCACTATCTCTATCTCTCTCTCTCTCTCTCTCTCTCTCTCTCTCTCTCTCTCTCTCTCTCTCTCTCTCTATTTCCAACTGTCGAGGCGGGAGGACTTTTTAAGTTATCCAACACGTCGATAGTTACATCTCCGGCCTTCCCTTCTAGCAGTCCCTTCATGAGAAATGAAATGCTTTCAGACACCCGGTTCTTTGCAGCCGCTCCGTCAAAAGTTGTTGCAGCAGATCAAATGATCAGTCGTGTTATTACACGAGTTTCTGATCGCCGGGCTTCAGTGCTGGTGGTCAGTCTCTGTGCTATTACTCAGTGAGTTATGATGAACACTCGTTCATCACACACTGAAAGGGCTAACTGCACCATGTACCCGTTACAGATTGTGGGTAATGTCTTCATCACTATCCATCTGCTTCAAACAAATCAACAGACAATAAGCTTATATGCGCTGCTCGTAATAACACAATAGCATAACACACTGTTCGTCCTGGTTAGTCACCATGTGACAATTAGTATATCAAGCTTTTAATAAACTAAGCATGGCACATGGCTGTATGCATAGCAACAATTCAAAATAGGCATATAATGATATTCCTAACAATAGCATAACGAATGAAGTAGTAATACTATTATGTACAGCGAAATGAGACAATAAACACTTGTGAATGGAGTAACAACCACGGGACAGCCGAAATGAAGGTCTGGCAGATCTGTCGTTACTTAACTACTGTCATGGTGAAGAATTAAAACAAATATACTCATTTGAGTAAGTTTTGTACAACAAGATGCAACCAACAAGAGAAGAAGACCATGCTAGTTCTCATAGAAGTGACACAAATCTGACAAAACATATGAAAGTCAACAGTATATCCAGAACATAGCAATATAGTTAACTGATTGCCTGTCGGGAACCACTGTATTGGTTCAATGTTACAAATTTGGCACCCGAAAACCACTACATTGGCTCGATATAGATAGTGTGTTAATTGTCCCAGTAGTTTTATTTTCGGCGCTTTTTATTATTTTCGGTAAATTAAAATTGATACAGAAAGGATTTGCAATGTGAAACAAGCGTTAGCATCCATTTTCGTTTTAAGTTAACGAGTTTGTTTTGATTCAAAATTATTGTTGTGATTCGAAATTCGAAATGACAAAACCTTCTGGTTCTGGACCACATATATTTTAGGAAAATTACCGTTTTAAACAATTTTATATTATTGTTATTGTGATTTAGAGGACTTTGTGAAAGATTCTAAAACTGAAACCACGTGCAGTATTCAGTATAAAGTAATAATTGGAAACAACACTAAAGGCTAAAGTTCGTCATAATATGTCATAATATGATGGCACATATCGAATTATGAATGCGCTAATTGGCCATAATTATGCCCCTAAATTTGTTTTACCTATCACAAAGTATTTAAGGAGTATTTAAATAATTAAATTTAAATACAATAATAATTATAACTAAAGATAAAATGGTGCTTATATTGTTTCCCAGTACAATCTGCCTTGTATGCTCCGGACATTTTCCATGTTGCGTGAGAATTATGTGCTTCAAAATATGATGTTTTAAATGTGTTTTATTGGTGTTATGGAGTAGATCTTGTGATATTCTTGAACACAAGTGGTGTGTGCAACATTATTCAGTAAATTTAACTGATTTAGCTGCAGCGGATACCAAATAACGCCTTGGTAAGTGACATTTTAAAATAATTTTTGCCTCTTTAATTTTAATTGTTATTACTATACCTCTCATTAAATGTCATAATATTTCTAACCTATCAATTAAGTATTAACACTGTCATGTTCCTTGTGTCATCCGCTTTAATTTGATATATATCTGCTACCATCTTAACAATGTTAAAAGCATTATTGTGACACGCCCCTACTTCTATTTTCTGCCATGAATTTCTATTTGGTCAGGGCCAATTTTTTGTTTGGCAGGCACTTAGTTTTAACAATCTGCCGAACATAAGATATTTACTTGTGTAAGCAGAATAATAAAATTATAATACTATGTTATAAACAGAAACATGAAGAATACTATTTCTCATTGAAATAGCCTACAGTAGGCCGACAACTGAAGGTCCCGAATTTACAGGCTGTCGTTAGGGACTAGAAGCTAATATTCCTAGAAACTTCTGACAGCACAAGCATCAGACTTATGAAATTTAGATATATAATTATGTAATACCTTATCCTGGAATGGACACATCTGATTTGACCGTTAGAATCCTCTAGCCTATGAACCATTTCTTATCTATTTTCCGTCCTTCTCTCTCCTCATTCTGCGTCTTGTCCATAGGTGTTTGAGCAGGTGGTTTTAGTAGACCCGCCTTTTCACTTCACAGCTAGTTTCTCGATTCAATGTGAATTATCTCCCGCGCTGGCCGGTTCTCATTCCTGCACCGTTCTTCTTACCCGTCCACCACTTCACACCTTGGATCGCTGGACACATAATTTATCCGCGTGAAGACCCAAGTCAGTCTGACAATATGCTTTACCCGGGAATCTTATCAAGCAGAAATGTTATAACTTTGTATTTGTGAAATGAGAGGCATTCTGGAGGAATCGCGGAATTCTGTGATAGTGAATGATCTCAAATAACAAGACTTCCACTGTGCTCGGCTGAGTCTATAGAGCACCCCAAATGCCACAACCAGATGCATACACCCCTGCGCTAGTAGAACATGACAACAAAAGAACCATAACGTCAAAAACGCTAGAAACACAAACATAAATATGGGTTGCCCTATTGGTTTAAACCATGGGTAGATGCCACTTCTGCAACAAAAAGATACAACATATCTGATCATATGCTCTAAACAATCCGTTCATACATGTATACATTACGAAACTCAGCTGCGCGAGACACGGCAGTGGATCGCATCGCATAGGTTTCTTACGGAAAGGTATGTGAGCCCATCGTTCAGAAAGCAATGGCAAACTACTGAACATAAAACTTGCCAAGACATCAACAGCAACTGAAAAATTTTGGTTTTGACTGCAGTATCCTGTATATAGGCTATGTAAAAACATACAGTATACATCATAGATATCCATATTTCTGCAATCCCCTTCTTCATGGTGACTACATCTCAAATTGTACGGTGCAACATTCAAAGTTGCATGCCACTGTTATGAGATCATACTTGATGTTGTTAGGACTGATTATCCTTTACTGCAACATTCTCAGCCTATTCTGGCCTTTCATGTTTTTACATGTTCTCACTTACAAAGTGCCTGTGATTCGGTGAAGCTTCCGCATACAGATCCCATGCACTCCAGTGATGATAGATTAGACCTGACTTACCCAGCTGTGAATTATGAAATGCAACACACACACACACAGACATATACATATCAGTCTCACCAGTCCAGTAGATTAGTTGAGTGAATTTACATCACCCTCTTCACCTTCCAAAGACTTCAACTTTTGTGAGTTAACTACACAACCATATAGTAAAAATCTAGTTCGGGACACAATATAGGCAAAGCCAAACACAACCTGCCACTCTGTGGTGAAATATCCTAGAATTCTTTCACCTACTGCTACGCAGATTAGCAACCAATATTCCTTGCTGGTCATCCAGTCAATCTTTGATATGTCTTAACAGAACAACATCAACACAAATTGAGCTTGTCCACGCACGACAAACAACACCCTGGTACAGGTGACAATTAGAGGAAGTGATGTACTTGTAACTGAAGTCCCGGAATTAAGGAAGAAAAGTCAACAATTTAGTCCAACTGTCCAGTGTAGGGTTGGACACCTTACCTCGACCTTATCACACCGATTGTTTAAGAAAGGGCGCTTTTATCCATTCAGCCATGCTGACTTACAAATGATGAATGTCATAGGATAAGTCTGTGCTTGAACATATGAGAAAACATTAGTTCACAAAGTGAATACATAAATCTATCATTACTAAACCCAACTTACCGCCATCATCTCTGTTGTACAAGACATATCTGGTCAGGTGTTGTGGTTTGGAAAAGCTGATGTTGAGGTTGGGGTTTGAGTCTCCAGGGAGTGTGGTGCTGCAAGTGTTGCCTCTGTAGAACAGCTGGTTTGAGTTCCCATCCACGGCCAACTGGGACGGGTAACTTCTCCCTTCCAAGTAAGTACTGGACTGTGACGAGTTTTGTCTTAAGGCTACATTACGACCTAAAACAACCAACATCACAAGGTCAGGATAGCTATGTCACATGCATGTGTGTGGTGTGTGTGTGTGTGTGTGTGTGCGTGCGTGAGTGTGTGTGTGTATGTGTGTGTGTGTGTGTGTGTGTGTGTGTGTGTGTGTGTTGCAACTAAGGGATATTGAAGATTGTCTGTTTGTTTTATGTGTTTGTAGAATGTGCATTTTATTAGTTGAATGTGTAATGTGTTTGTCCAAGGTGTACTAGAGTTATCGAACGTGTAATGTGTCTCTAGAATGTCAACGTAACTGCTTGTGCCATAAGTGGGTGTGTGATATGTAGATATTGATGTGTGGGTGTGTGAGATGTAGATATTGATGTGTGGGTGTGTGATGTGAGGTGTGTGATGTGTGGGTGTGTGATGTGTGCAAGTGTGTGTGACAGACACCTGCTGTAGGCAGGTAAAGTGTTGCAACATTCACCTGTGTTACACTGTTCAGAAACATAGGTAACCAGTATTCCCCTCCCGTAGCGAACGATGAAAGTTGATATCGAACCACGTCATGTCATAGCCATGGTATCGTGCTATGTGTTACAATAGTCTACTGCTATCCTACCTACAGTTTGTAGCCTGTCAACATAATTGTTTGTGGGTGCCACGGAATTGTCTTTGCCACAAAATTGATGCTGAGCATTGGTGCAGAGGTTCGTACAATACGTGACAATTTCAGGATACTCGCTGCACACAAACCACAGAACAACTTTATCGTCTTTAGTCCACACATGAAATTTTATTGTTACACAGCTCTCACGCGAGGCTTACATGCGCCGCCGGCTGCTCACCGTTCTCGCGATCCACCCTGACCAGCACACGCACTGTTGATAAATATTATTCATTGTAAATCTAATCGTTCTAAAGGATCTGGGTTGTGTATGCTACATATACAATAATATATCTTAGATAATCCTCTACTTACAAACGTGGTCTGCGACCAACTTCTTTCTGTCTAGAGATGTGCTGGGCCGGCATTCTGCCCATCTTTGTTGTCAACAAACCTTGAATGACTATCTACTGTTTGTCGGTGTTCTCGCCTTCATAAATAGACACCAAATTCCGCATTATTCTTCATACCAGATTGATTCCATACCAGGAATATTCTCTGCCTTCAACAAAGCCATTATCTGCTCGAATTTCCCTTCTGAGCTTCGCTAGTTCGATGTGTCTATGCCCACGTCTCGCCCTCGGATGTTCAAAATATGTCGGCCATCCTTCTAAGCCAGTGGGCAGTCATGTCTCCGCGCTAACTCCGCCCATTGGCTGGGCAGTGCGTCGCCTGTGTTTTCTCGTTTTTTTTTTCTGATCACATGTATGAGCGGTTCTTACCTCGTTTCTTAGTGTAACGTATATACTAGGTTGCGTGTACAAATCTCATGGCAATATGCCCCCCCCCCCATTTTTAAAAATTTTGTAAACATGTTTACTGTCTGTACTCAGTCTTTTACTTCTTGACATGAGTCGGATAGTCGCACATTACAGTCTATCTCTGTGGCCTATATGGTCGCACATCTCGGTCTTTTATCATTTATAGTCGCACAGATCTGTCCGTCATTTGTCATTATATATGAGCTTATCACCTCCTATTATTTATGTAGACCCGTGGCAAGTCAATCTCAATAAGCAACATCACAAGAAAAAATTATAATATATTATTTTATAACGGACACGGTATCCCATCTACTCCCTAGACACCGTGAAGTCACCGTGTCCCTTTATAGTTCAGAGGACTGATATCTAGTCTGATCTGGGATCCAATGTCTCTCTAGACATCCCCAGAAGCTCCTCAATCATGTATTCCACATGAGCATCTTACCCTTCTCCAAGCCTTCACGCTCTGGGTTAAGGCATCTGTGTGTGCTTATGCATTATGGCTTCCAATGTCCTTTATTTGTATCTGTGGATCGCTCATATATTAACTTGGACGTTGATGTGCTATATTTGACATTGTTGGTAACTCTGTGTATGTAGTGTATTGATCTTTTCCATATCCTATCCTGGCATCTTCTACCTTCGGGTTCGTTGCCTTGACGTTTCTTTGTCTGGATGGCTATAAATGCGCATAGACTTTATAGAGATGCTGGTTGCTCTCTCTTATCTGCACAGCTTCTTACCTTACCCTTTTTCTTCTTGCACTTATTAATGGGACTAATTTACATTAATGCATCATCATGTTAATACAATGCATAAGTGTTTCATAATTTACAATAAATTATAATAATACTGTGTTTCATACATTTGATAAATGTTTCATAATTTGCAATAAGTGTACATTGAACCAATAAAGCAATTTAACAAATATACAACTTGTACGTAGTTTCATTCGTGTAACATGTGAAGTATTCTAGTCTAGAGTATTTCTCCAGACTTATACTTGTTTTGTTTTATCTCAAGCTTTCTTTCTTCCCTGATTTTGTTTAAATGACCTATTATAATGTGACCATACTTTGATTTACCACTCGCTTAGTTTACACACATAGTGTTAGTATTGACTATACTATCGTACTGTTGGATTGGTAATTGTTTTGTTTCCAATATATAGTTATACTGTTGTGGCAACTTCGAGTTGTAGATCCATCGGTGTCGCTTGTAATTTGGATAATGGATCTTCTCATGAGATCATAAGTAGTCTTGTGGCACTATTCAATTTAAAAAAAATATATTGCATGTTACTATACATCAACGGGTACAGTAATGATGAATGAAATGGTAATGATATCATAAGGGAAAATATCCCTTTTCTGTCATCATTGTTTACCATTTATTTTTTTTTTCCATTTCATTTTTTTTTTTTCAATTTTTGTTTTGGTTTGTTTATTCCATTTTCCATTTTTTTTTTCAATTTAAACAAAAATAATGATAATGATACAAATTACCATCATTAAATTATTTCTTATATTTATTTCTCTTGGATGAGTACCTGTCAGGTGTTGATCTATCTTGTGTTCATTCAACATTGGCCTTTGGATATTCTGCTGGTTTATGAACTTCTATGGTGCTCATACTGTGTTCAAGTGGCGTTGGTCTTCTATATACAGCTTAATTCTTTCTTTCCACTCAGCTTCAGACACACTAATGCTATCTGAGAATGATAACAACTTTGGATGTATATGTCTATATACATATGAATACATAACAAGTATTTATACAAGAATTAACAGTAACTAATCTTAAGCTGTTTCCAGAGTGACCTGCAAATGTCCTAATCAGCAGTTCAAAGTGCTGGTGATTCTTCAAGCACCCTTTACGTGAGATAGTACATACATGCTGTGTAGATGATGTGCTGTACATTTGCAATTTTCCTCTTTTGCAATCTACTTAAGAGGTCTTCACATTTGTTATCTTTGCATGGAATTTGGCAGATATCAACATCATAATCTTGTAGAAGTGTTAATTTAGTTATGTTTGACACAGAAACCTAGTGTGTCCTTTCATAGTTTACGACATACTAACTTTATGGCATTACATGAACAGTACGTTATATCAAACTGTAACTCGTTTATAAGAGCATTGTTATTTGTATTTGCATCTGATGTTTTTCCTGACTTTGTCTGTCCATTGGAGTAAAATTGTCAATCACAGGACAATCTTCTACTGAGAAACGTTATCATATGAGTCATGGTGAACCATTTGAATGATTACGCTGAAGAACTGTCCAAGTTAAGATGTGTGGTGTTTTATTTAGAGTGATAAGGTTAAGGTTAAGTTTGTTTTATGCTTTGTTGTGTCAGTACTTATAGATACAGTAGGTTAAATTTCTTTAATATGCAGTACTGCACAGTGGTTCGCATCTTTCTGTGTGACATACGTTGTTATTGCTTTAAATGTATCGATCTGTTGTGTTTTTTCTTTTCTTTCGTCATCTGTTAGTCCCATGCATTTCCAGTACCTAGTCCAGTTCCTTATTATAATACCTCGTGTTCGTTTATCAATTTGGTCTTCAGGAACCATTTGTTGTTGCGATTGTCTTAATAAGGAGTCTGTGTTAGTTTATTGTACTTGTGGTACCTTTGGGGGAATTTAATTTTCCAAATTTGGTTTTGTATAGTCAACGTTATCTATTTTTTTTTATTTTAACTGTCCTTTTTGGGCGTTGTTGTTAGATGATTTTATTTTTATAAGCGTAATCTTCATCAGAAGACGTGTCAACCAAACTTTCAGATTGTTTTTCAGCGGAACATATAGGCTGAATGAGACCATAATCTGAGCCTTTATTAATCTTCGTCTGAGTTGTATCATCTAAGTATGGGGCTAGAAATTGTTTAAAACTTGCTGTACTCTCAGTAAATGATGGACTAGTTAACTTGAAACTTTGAATGCCTAAGGCTACTCTTTCCTTTTCTTCTTCAGTTATCATGTGATAACTTCTTGTGTGTAATGTGTAGGTAACTCGAAAACATAATTGGATGACTGCTGGTACTTATCTATGTATTCTTCATATGTGTTATACATGTCTGCCCCTATGTTTGATTCATCACCGTCTATTTTAATCTGTTTGTCTTTAGTTCGGAAAATCAGTGATGCACAGTTACTGCCACATGGCGTTTAGACAGAATGACGTCATCGAAAAATGCGGTATAAAATCATAGAGGAAAACACCACAAGAAACTGTTGATAAAGAACACAAAAGAGAGTGACGTCAGTTATCAACAGAAAAGGAGATGGATTGGGAAGGTACTAGCTGGCCGTGAAATGCAAATACTGGCGGTAGAATAGTGTTGGCACATGAAACAGTGGCTGCGACGGAGATAGCAAGGAAGGAAGATATACAGGGTTTGCTACAACGTGTCGCTACATAACTTACGGGGTACCTAGACTTATATCGTGCAGAGCGGCAAAGGAGAACTGCAGGCAGAACGACAGAAGGGCAATGGAAGATACGAAGGTACAATATCTATGTAAGCAGGTTAGTGTTGAGTATCAATGAGTTCCTGTAAATAGAACTAGGTCCCGCTTGGCAAAAACAAGCACCTAGGTACGGATAGAATTGATAGAAAATCTCAAACTGACTGTGAGAACTTATTAAATGTTATTACGTTTCAAAATCTTCAACATGACAATTGGCGTCGTCATTTCTCTGCCGTTCAGAACTGGAACGGCAGAGAAATGACGACGCCAATTGTCATGTTGAAGATTTTGAAACGTAATAACATTTAATAAGTTCTCACAGTCAGTTTGAGATTTTCTATCAATTCTATCCGTACCTAGGTGCTTGTTTTTGCCAAGCGGGACCTAGTTCTATTTACAGGAACTCATTGATACTCAACACTAACCTGCTTACATAGATATTGTACCTTCGTATCTTCCATTGCCCTTCTGTCGTTCTGCCTGCAGTTCTCCTTTGCCGCTCTGCACGATATAAGTCTAGGTACCCCGTAAGTTATGTAGCGACACGTTGTAGCAAACCCTGTATATCTTCCTTCCTTGCTATCTCCGTCGCAGCCACTGTTTCATGTGCCAACACTATTCTACCGCCAGTATTTGCATTTCACGGCCAGCTAGTACCTTCCCAATCCATCTCCTTTTCTGTTGATAACTGACGTCACTCTCTTTTGTGTTCTTTATCAACAGTTTCTTGTGGTGTTTTCCTCTATGATTTTATACCGCATTTTTCGATGACGTCATTCTGTCTAAACGCCATGTGGCAGTTAACTACTGCTATGTTTAGGTTCTCTTTTCCCCATTATTCTATGTCTTGATTCGTACATTCTTTGACATATGGGATGTTTCCTTCTATTAATTCTGTCGTAGGTTGTGGTAGCACTGTTACTGCTACACGCCTTTGGTAGTACGTGCAATTAATCTCTGTCCATGCTACTTTATATTCTTCTAACGAACCACCAAATGTTTTCCAGGTTTCTTTTTCGTCTAAAAGTATTCGTCCTTTATATGTTTACGGTCTACGCCAATAATTGAAGTACCTGTGTCTCTGATCATTCTCACTGCTAGTCCAATCACTAATGCCAATCGGACGTTTAAGTTTCCATCTGTTGTATAGGCGGAGTTAGCCTCCTGTATGTATGCATTATTGTTCCTACCGTCGTCTTGTCTATTATCTATGTCTGCTGCATTTGTGTTTTGTTGTTCGTTCTCGTCACTGCTTGACATGGCGTATGCCATGTTGGCGTCGGTCAGCTGTCTTAGCTTACATGTCTTGGCCAGGTGGCCACAACTATGACAAACAAAACATTTTAAGTTGTTTCTGTATTCTGAGTATGTGTTAATTCTTTTTAGAGACAGGGTTTTGATGTATGACTCATAATTAGGATTACTGTCGCACATTTCCAGTGATCCATGTAGTTGTTTACAGTATTTGCACTCTATCATCAAACCTCTCTTTGTTGTGTTGTATGGTCATTGCTGCATTGGTCTATACGTGTACGGTCGATTACCTCTACATTGGTCATTGTGTTGTTGGTATATGGTTGATGTCATGCTATAATTTTGATGTGACAATATGGCTGCCGACCCTATTATTATCTCAGTTTGAACCCCTTCTGCAAAGATCACTTTATGCGCGCTGTAGGACGTTTCTCCTCTGGACTCCATCTCAGATATAGAAGAGCATTTGTATTCTATAAGGAAAGTTACCATGTTATCAAGCACTGCTGAGATTACTTTATCTCTAAGCATTAGATCTCTTAATTTACTAAAGTCACTGCCTACACCTGCTGATTTCACCCACATATCAAACAGTGATGTGGTTTCAGAAACGAAATCCAAGAAGGTTTGATTTGTCTTCGGGGTAGAGCTCTGTAAGCTGTGCGAAGTCCAGCTTGGTCTAAAGAAAAATGTGCCAGGACTTACTCTTTTATGTATTGGTAGTCTGTTCGACGGTGCTCTGGTATATCCTAAGCTACCTTCAGAGACTCCAGGAAAAAGTGTTTATGAAATAAAATCGCCCATTTTTCATGTGGAACCTTGTAGTGGTTCATGAGGACCTCGAGGCGTAATATGCATTGTTTATGCTTACACAATCAATTTGACAATGTTTTGCCCTATGTAAATGTAACATGCACATGTGATGAATGAAAGATGAGTGATCGAAAGGGCCGAATGTAAGACGGGCCTGCGTGCCCAATTTGTTATCCTTTTAAAATAAAGTTCGTTCGTTCGTTCGTTCACCCATGCTGATATAGAGTTACCTTGCGTGAAGTTTCTTATGATTCCCTGATATCTCTTGATGGGGTCCATGGTTTTGATCGCTAACTTATTCTTTGCAATTTCAGCTTCTTTTGCCATCTCTAACATATTTTTCTTTTATATTCCCTTCAATATCTTTGTCTTTAATAATTTGATCGGCTGCCAGTTTGTCCTTTTCAAACTGTAGTCTTTATGCTTCGAGATCTAATCTTTCTAATTCTAAGGCTAGGTCTTTTTTTTATGTTTCTCTAGAGAAGAAATTCTTTCTTTTTCTAATTCCATTTCTTTCTCTTTCTGATTTTCTTGTGCTTCTCTGGTCTCTCTGGCTGCTGCATCTTGCGCTTGTCTAAGCTCTCTGGCTGATGCGTCTTGTGCCTCTCTGGCCTCTCTGGCGGCGGTTCTGTCTTTTCTTTGTTGCGCCTAACATTCTGAGACTTTCTTCTCCGCCCAGGCTTCTCACCAAGTGCTACAAAGTCTAATAATGTAGATATGTTATTGTTGTATACCAGTCTAATATCTATGTGTCAATAATGTGGTAGATGGTATCCATGTACAGTAATTGCATAAACTATCAGTATACGTCCGAGTCAGGTCTTAGTCAGATATGACTGAGCTACCGTATGACAGTAGACGGTACTACCTGCTTTCTGTCAGCACCGAATGTTGGGCGGCGCTTACCAAACCCGACACCCCACATTGTGAATGCGGCTTCGGGCGGAAGAGCGCAATTGGGAGGGTACTAGCCATATCCTGGTGCGAGGAAATGCAACCCAAAGACAAAATAAGTCATGGCAGGGCAGACCAGGCCCTAAGCCTTGGTTGGCAGCTGGTCTAGGATCGAAGCTCCGACAGGCGGACAGTTAGAGCATTGCTTTGCTGATCCGGCAGCTTCTGCAGCTTGTCTTGTTCCAGATGTATAGGTGTTAACTTTCCTCTGGAGTGAACTAGGCAGGCCGAGAGAGGGATCATGCTGCATGGGCAACACATGGTTTCTTTATTTTAGCCCAGGCTTTGTGCTATGGAGAGGCAATAACTCCATCCGTGGTCTTAACCGGTCTCTCTGTATAAGTGTGTTGGAACCTAGTATTATTATGATGATGGTTGGGAAACTATGGCAAGAGTATCGTTTAGACATTGTCGCTGCTGGTCTTGTTCTGGCGAAGCCGCCTGCGCTGAACCTGTTGTAATGTTGTTTAACAATAATAGCAACAATACAGGACAACCAATAACACCTATCAGAAGTTTAGCTAAATGACGTAACACATGTGGACAAAACAATCTTAATTAATAGAGACATTAATGACGTTAAAGAACAACAAATAGTGGACACATTTACCAAACAATACAAAGTTCTCGCTAGCAGTGGTAAACTTACTGAAATTATGAAGTCAATTTCGACTGTTAACCGAACAGACCATACCTTTGTGTGATAATAAACCAACTCAAAGGTTGCCCACCAACCTCCCGCTGATGATGAGTGTGAGTAAACATAGTAAGGAATGGGTACCCTTTGACGCTGGACTACTAAGCAGGACACATACGCAAATCAACTGGAACAACATAACCTGTGTATTTTCAGCTCCGGTGCCCCTGGTGACTTGCTCCAGATGCTTAGCTCCAATTCGAATTGATTCAGGAATTGGTTTGGATCAGCTTGGCTCCAATTCGGTTTGGCTGAAAACTTGGTATGTTCAAAACATGTCGGCCATCCTTCTCAGCCAGTGCGCAGTCATGTCTCCGCGCTAGCTCCGCCCATTGGCTGGGCAGTGCGTAGCCTGTGTTTTCTCGTTTTTTTCCCTGATCGTTTGTATGAGCGGTTCTTATCTAGTTTATTAGTTTGAGCATATACTAGGCTGATTATATCCATCTCATGGCAGTGTGTTACGTGTTTTTACTGTATGTGCATGCATTTTACTGTACAAACAAGTGTTTTACTGTATGTACATCTGTTTTACTGTGCGTACATCTGTTTTACTGTGTGTACATCCGTTTTTCTGTAAGTGCATGTGTTTTTCTATATGTGCATGTGTTTTACTGTATGTACATTGTTTTACTATGTGCACATGTGTTTTACTGTGTTTGCATGTGTTTACTGTGTCGGCATGTGTGTTACTGAGTGCGAATGTGTTATAGTGTGTGTGCATGTGGTTTTCTGTATGTGCATGTGTTTTACTGTGTGTACATGTATCTTACTATGTGCACATGTGTTTTACTGTGTGTGCATGTGTTTTACTGTTTTGCATGTGTTTTACTGTTTTGCATGTGTTTTACTATATGCTTATGTGTTTTACTGTATGTGCATGTGTTTTGCTTAATGTGCATGTGTTTTACTGTGTATGCATATGTTTTACTGCAAGTATATGTGTGTTACTGTAACAAGACCCCCGGAGCTTCAAGAGGTATGTTACTAATAGTTAATATCCCCAGCCTTTGGTCCGACCACCCCAATAGGACTTTATATCTACAACGCCCCACACAAGCCGGGACAGCTGACCTTCCCCTCCCCACTTATGGATTCCTACCCACAGGGGGCTCGGACAAGACACCAGTCATACTAGCAGTCAAAGCCATGATCAATAAAGCAAACTTTAATTTCGTAATACGTCAATCTGAACTAAGATAGGGATGGCTGAAAAGCCTGGACAGAAGACATTATATACAATACGCTGGATGAGAACAGCGAGAAGATCTACAGATAATCAGTCATCATCATATAGTATGTAAAGTCAGTTTGTGCTGTCGTCCCGTCGTGGCTAACGACTCACCCGATGAACCTCCGGTGCAAAGGAACTCCAAGTCACAGACCCTTCCAGAGTTCTCTCCTTCCACTGTGAATAAGATCTCGGACTGGTCAGGCTTATGTCTGACACCTGACTGGCACTTCAACAATGTTCGCTGGTCATCCATTGATGACAAATTCATTCGAAACAGAATTCGCACTATTGATGACATATGGGCGCCCCTAGGGTTCTAGGAGTCCCCATTTGGTGATGAGTACTGCTGCACAATACAAGATAAGAGCCTGGTTGCGCTTCTGCATCTCAAAGTCAATTAGATGAACTATTAGACACGTACTCAACACAGTAGCCATGTCACAAGTCAATAACACCCACCTAAGAATGTCTACTGACTCCGAAAAGTAGCAATGTCACAAGTCTTCAACTGCACCTAGGAACATGGTAGATCCCTACCATAACATGTATGTTCCTCAGCTGTTTATGAAAATAGCAAACTAATGTTGTGGTTCACTGACAGTATTTAAGGTTTCAAAGATGATCACAAATGTAAATCCACAGAGGTTATATGCATCTCTATACATTGGACATCACTGCGACCCAGCCGGCCTGAAACATATTTAAACAGGCCAGCGTAGTAGCTGGTTCACACAAGTTCATGTCTGTCAATTCAACTTGACTTTCTCTCACTTAGCCAAGATCTTCCTAGAAAACATACCAAAAGTTCTCCTATAACCACAGATTAGTTAGTTAGTCGATATATTATCCTCATTGCAGTTCGAACCATTCAGGCCATAAGTGCTCGGATCCCCTCCTCAGCAAATCCCGCAGCGTGTAGCGGCTAACGACGCCAGTTCTGTGTTGGTTTATCAATCTTCTTTGGCTTCCTGCGTAGTGTTCTGGTTTGGCCATCCCTCTTTTATTTGCTGTTCTCGCAGTCTGACAATGGTTGTAGATTCACAGTCATCTCTTGGTTCACGCAAAAGTCTTACTTCTCGTAGAGCATTCAGAATGTCAGACTGGTCCATGGCGCGTCCGCCCTCCACAGTAGCCTCACCTGCGAGCTTGTCAGCCCACTCATTTCCTTGTACTTCCGCATGCCCTGGCACGAAGATGAAACTAATCTTTGCCAGCGGAGACCGCTCCAGAGGCAGCAACCAACTCTTCGGATCGACACCTCCTCTATCCTCTTGATCATGTTCATTGAGCCGCTAAGGAAACATGCCATAGTGAATGTCTGGGTTACCTTATAGGAGTGAATCATGAGACGCATCAGTCCTAGATCCCATCTGGATCTGTTGACCAAATATCCGTCGGACTCATAGCGGTTGTCTTAGCATAGATATACCGTGAATGCTGTAAAACGCATGATTCTCATAAGTATGGACTCTGGCAGATAAATTGGACTGCTCCCAGTATTGCCTCAAAGCATCACATTGAATGGCACTGGAACGAGCTGGGCCAATTGAGTTCATTGTATAAATCTTGAATCTCCATCGTATAAACAGATCCTGAAACAAGGAGGTCGATGAGAGTACTCGGCTACAACTTCGACTAACATGCACGTATACAATATCACATGCATCAGTAAACATCATATCATAACACAATGATATAATATATCAACAACATATTAGATCAGTTCACCTAATAAGGATGTTAAGCATGACAATGCATTAGAGAGCAAGTTGATAGTGAAAGACTCTTCTGGGCTACATCTGGCACGATAGTACCAGAGTAGTCTTCTGAATCTGTCAGAGAATCCCACTACCTGGTACTATGTCGTTCCTCCGTTTCTCTCCATACAACAATCGTAGAATACATCTACTTATCTTTCAGTGTAGTGGTTTAATTATCTAGGAGGTGTCCAGCTGGACATGTCCTCCTTATCTATATAACGCAACAATTAACTAATCACTTAATCCATTGACCAATTAATTAAACATAATTCATTAATGACATCCTGGCATTAATAAATTAAATAAATCATAATTAGTTAATAACTTAACAGCATTAACAAACTCATAAACCAAGCCAATGCTTTTTCCCTGGGATCTCTGTCCCAGAACAGGTATGACCTTTCTTAGTTGACCTCATCTGTTGACGGTCAAAACTGTGCAGGTCTATCACAGGTTTGGTGGCCATCCACCTAGCATTCCCCCCCCCCCCACCAGAGATAAGCTGTGGAAAAAGAGTACCCTGCTTCCGTGGCGATTTAGACCACGTCATCCGGCTGTAGATTGGCATCCAGCACCTCATCTCATAAATCTCCATGCATCCTGAATAGCTGATCGAGGCCCTCACATGTAACCCCCTTTTCCCTAGTAGAGGGGTCCCCACACTAACAGGGTCAGGTGTAAAGAAGATAAGAGAGGTAGAGTGATTCATCAATGTTCAGCTCGTATTTCCGAACGTTACACACGCAACGGACTCGTTTACCGTGCGTCGCATCAATCTAAAATCATGCATCCTTAATAGTGTCAAGAATTCCTCACAGCCCTAGCTATGCAATCAATGAACAAGGTTGTTAACACACTTGCTAAACATTGTTGTTAAATTACCCAAAACACACTCACAAGTAGCCGTGATAAATTCATAGTAAATATCTTGCACTAAAAATCAATGTGGATATATTTTTAATATAACAACGTTAGGCACATTTCCTCAATAACGTCTGTTTTACAGATCTACGCATGGAGTACAAACTACACACACCTGATGTGTCCGCGAGAACAAACACTTGTAATCACAGTCAGTTTCTGACCTAAATATTTCACTAACCGATCGATACAGCTATTTACGTTTTCAGACGGTCGGCAGAAAACTTCGCGTCTCGGATACAAGCATTTACTTCGCTACGAACAACTTCGAAGTAATAATGTATTTACCTTTCATAAAGAGTCACGGCAATTATGTACTTGATCGGTGTCATACCCTGGCAAGCGTATACAGATATCAATGCTCTACAGCCATAAAATTGCTGCCGTTGCTGTTGACAGACGGATGGCGACTGAGCTCCTCAGTGTTTCAGCGCGCCTCATCAAATACTTCTCGACCCTGAGGATCTCCTGCTTCACGGGGAAGTCCTGCATCCCGTGAACCTGATGGGAATGCATGTCCTACGTGACTGCCAACATCACGTAGACACTCTGGTTCTTTCCTCCTTCACGAACAATCGAAAAATCTCTAGAAGGGACTATTTTCGCTGGGGTTTCCCAAAGCTATTTTAAGATCAGACGGGAGACCACTTGTCTATTTCCGACCGGTGGGATTTCTTGCAGAGTAAGGACACCGGATCTGGGTGGTTTAGTCACAGTTACTGTTCATGTTTTTATTTAGTATATTAATCAAGGTGAGGAAGATAGTTCTTAAGAGCTATAGTGAGCTATTGCTGAAGTATGGAAGCCATTCGTGGACAATTTGCAGACAAATGAGAAATTATATGGAATTTGCAGAGATATGGTTTTATAGAAGATAGATAGAAAGAGCTCATTTACAAAGGCCTAGCGGAGTTTGGCTGCGATACGGGTGCAAACTGTGAGCAGCGCCATCTATATGAGGCGATCTTGACTCTCAGCGGCAAACAGATAGAAAGGATGTAAAGGATACAGAACGAAGCTATGCACATTATTCTTGGATGTACAAGAGATACAGCATGCAGGGCGTTGCGCTACCTTCTTTATTTTCCAACCATTGAAGACAGAATACAAATTTGCAGAGCACGTGCCTAACTCAGAGTTAACGCAAACACACAACTTCCAAAGCAAAGTGAAATTATGAAGGTGAAGGGCAGCGGGTTAAAAAGAGGAAGGTCGTGGATGGGTCGAGGCGAAGACATTCTTCAACAGGTGTGTTCAGTTGAGAACTTAGAACCTAGTAAGGAGTGGGTACAAGTGCCAGCAGATTACTGTACGTCATTTTTCAATTTGCATCCAGCTCGACAGAAAATGCAGACAAGAAAATCCGTTTGCTGTGGGGGCGGAAGTAGAAGCGTTGATTTTCGAGAATTCGTTAGACGGCGATGCTGTCACAGATGGGTCGGTCGTCCGACATGTGAGAAGCTCATGGGTCTTTTCGGCTCAGGCAGGAGGGAGAATTGTGAAGGGGGATTCTGGTGCTTTTGTTGTGACCATAAATAGCCTGACTATGGACGTCATGGCAGTTAGTAAAGCAATAACATGGCTCGAGTAGCAGACATTCACTAGGGCATGTTTCCTTAGCGACTCAATGAGCATGCTCAAGAGGATAGAGATGGGTTGGTTTCAAAGAGAATGGTTACTGTCTCTGGAGCGGTCTCGGCTGGCAAAGATTAGTTTGATCTTCGTGCCAGCGCATGCGGGAGTACACGGACATTAGCGGGCTGACAAGCTCGCAGGTAAGGCTAAGGTGGATGTCCGAAGAGCCATGGACCAGGCTGACATTATGAATGCGCTACGAGATGTAAGACCTTTGCGTGACCCAAGTGATGACTGTAAATCTACAACCATTGTCAGATTCCGAGAACAGCAGCTTAAAATAGGTTTGGCCAAACAAGAACACTACGCAGGAAGCCAAAGAAGATTGATAAACCAACACAGAACTAATGTCGTTAACCGCTACACGCTGCGAGATTTGCTGAGGAGGGGATCCGAGTACTTATAGACTGAATGGTCCGATGTGCAATGAGCATGATCTGCCGACTAACTAACAGATAGAAAGAGCGATGCAGATATCTTAAGAGAAGTTAACTCCCAAAGAGAACTGGAGACTCACATAAGAAGAAGACAATTCACATTCTTTGGGCTTGTGCTTGCTTGCTTGCTTGTGAAGCAAGGTCCTGTATGTCGGATGAAGACATCATGTTGTCCAACATCAGTGTGATATCATACCGGACTGAGGTTTGTGTGAGTATCCGTTGTGCCATGCCTGGCTTATTGGTGTGCAGACTCGTGGTTCCTGTCGTGTATTATTTTAATGTCGTCCCTGGGGTGAGGGGAATCAACATCGACAGCCTTTTAGCCCCATTTCACTATCTTTAGGATCTTCTTGATTTCTGTCCACAAAACAACGTCGGTCACTGGATCCCTTCCCCCCCTCTCTCTCTCTCTCTCTCTCTCTCTCTCTCTCTCTCTCTCTCTCTCTCTCTCTCTCTCTCTCTCTCTGTCAATACTGTATCAAGCCCCGTCTCATTCTTTTCCCAAAACACACTAAACAATACTGGCTCTAACACTACAACAATTTAGTTTAATAGAGAAAAGTGTCGTGTATGTGCGAAATGTATGAGTAGAATGTCTGTCGTATAATCTAGCGTGTATGCAGAATCAGACCGAACAGCCAAGGAGCACAGTCTGCTTCATCATCGTACTGGCCACACCACAACACCATATCAGGGATAGAAAACCTCACCCAAGTGATGTGTCTCTCAGGCCAAGTGTCGACTTCTTCAGATAGCTCGTGAACACTCTGGATGCTTGGTCTTCAATAGTGGAAACAGTCCAATATTGATCTTCATTCTAACACACACAGTGTAACTACTCTGTTCATTAAAGTTCTGTGTTCAGAGAATCTCACAACTATTGTTACTGTCACCTTGGAAAAAACCTAAATGTTCGTATTTTACTTTTTGCAAGATTTCCATAATGTTCGTACACAATGTTACTGTTCCAGGTAGTTATTGTTACTAGTGTTCCTGGTACAAGTGTTATTTTCAGTGTCCTGAATTTAATGTGATGTAACTATCACTTAATAAACACATTTATAAACATCATTTCCTGCTCAGCAGAGGCCAGGTTCCTGCAGACCATCTGGGTCATGGGCCCAGTGCAAAAGCCTCTCAGTACACTCTGCCTTCAATACTAGAGCCATGACTTTCTATGACTTTGTTGCTAGCTTCTTGGTAGAATAACGTGGAACAATCGAATGGAACCATATAGTTATTCCTGTTGTAGATGGAGACTATGAAATCACAGACTGGATCGATGTCCGCCGATAATTATCAACAATAGACACTATGGTCTCTCTCTAAAAAATAAACAACAAGGAATATTGCACACATCCGTAGCACTTCACAACTCTCGGTCGACTAACTCAAAGTTGTTTATCTCAACCGTATTTATACTGGGAATAAATGACGTCACAAAACTGTCTAGACGCTAGACCGTCTAGAATCTATTTCTCTCTCCTGTTTTAGACTGGGTGGAAACATCCCGCCGTCTTTTTTGCTTTCATCTGGGAACCTGTTTCCCGTACAACAAAAAGTCTTGCCTTCCTGTGAACCAGAGAATAATTTCCCTACATCACAAGATCTAGCCTACATCTAGATCTATGCAGACATTCCGTCAATCACTTCAAAGGCTGGCTGCCGCCTTGCAGACGGATGGCGCAATAGTATCTTCTCGAGCAACAACATATTACAGACATGCCGCCTGTGTGTAGACATTTTGGGCGTCTTTCTGTCATCGATCGAAACCTGCAAGTTTTTTAATGCAGGCAGATACTCTCCGACTTCGGAAGAATCAGCGATCCTATTACGTTAGCCAGGACTCCGAAGGGACCTGTTGCCCAGGACGCACGGGGAGGACGTGTTAGTAGGTCTTGGCCAGTATAAAATCTGGCACTGTTGCCTTGGCAACACCTCTGCGTCCCTTTGGACTTGTCATTAGAAGAGGAAAGCTGCAGTATATCATCACACCGGGAAAATTGGAGAGGGGAGAGTCAGGGGGAGACCAAGAGATAAGATGACGGACAGTTTGACATCATGTCACGGACTAACATCAGTATCAGAAATGTGTGACAGTACACGAGACCGAAGTTTGTGGACAGACATGATCGCCAACGCCACACGTATGGACTATAAGAAGAGTGACAGTACACGAGACAGGTGTTTGTGGACAAACACGATCGCCAACACCACACGGCATGGACTATAAGAAGATTGGCAGTACACGAGACAGAAGGCTGTGGACAGGCATGATCGCCAACGTCACACGGCATGGACTATGAGAAGATTGGCAGTACACGAGACAGGCGTTTGTGGACAAACATGATCACCACAGCCACACGGCATGGACAATATAAAGATTGGCAGTACACGAGACAGAAGGCTGTGGACAGACATGATCGCCAACGTCACACGGCATGGACTATGAGAAGATTGGCAGTACACGAGACAGGCGTTTGTGGACAAACATGATCGCCACAGCCACACGGCATGGACAATATAAAGATTGGCAGTACACGAGACAGAAGGCTGTGGACAGACATGATCGCCAACGTCACACGGCATGGACTATAAGAAGATTGACAGTAAACGAGACATAAGCTTGTGGACAGACATGATCGCCAACGCCACATGACATGGACTATATAAACTGTCAAAATTGTCATTTACTGCCAATATAGTACCTTGCGATGTAGACCAAGAAGACGGTGGAGAGGTAATATATATATATATATATATATATATATATATATATATATATATATATATACAGACCTATAAGGACTTGGAATCAACGACTGCCAAGAGAAGGTCAACCAGAGAGACGAATGGAGACGGCTTGTATCTGCAGCAAAGAACCTCAATGGCTCGGAACGCTAAAGAAGAAGAAGAAGATAGTACCTTGCGGTGTATGGCAGAGGGGTCTTTGAGTCTGAGGAATTAAGGCCGCCTGACTAGTGCAGTCGCCGTGAACTGTGCAGGTTAGGATTTTCTTTTTACCCACGACAGAAAAATATCCCACACCTTACCGAGGATTGGAACCCGGGTTTACCGAAGGAGAGTCCGGCATTCTAGCCACTCGGCCAGCCTCTAATCGACTATGAAAGCAAGACGTATTAATGTTTAATGTAGTGGCGTTTGTGGGTGTGTATATTTGTGGAGCTGTACATGTGGATCTGTGTGAGTGTGGTGTGTGTTTGTATCTATTTTAAGTGTATATGTGTGTTTCTTTGTATTATGTGTACATACTTGTATGTTTATGTAATGTGCTCGAGTCACCTATCATGTTGCTCTCACTTGAAGATACACAGCAGTGATAAGTATTTAGCTTTCCCCACTGCTCTGTACCGAGTGGGCTCCGAGGAAGGGAGGTGATTATTCACCCAGTTTGCCATGGCCTACTCTTCTGAAGTCTGTAGCTTGCCACAGCTGTTGGACAGTCTCTGCTTTACGATGGCCAGTGTGCCAGTACGTTCATTCAACGATGTCTGTGTTCACACTGAATGTTGCGACATGGCCAAGAAACATACACGTGATCAAACCATGAACAAACCTCCACTGATGTACACAGAGCACAGATGCTGCAAGCCCATCCCCGCCACAACCACGTGCTGCACCGTCTCCTTCAGGTCACAGTGGATGTCCAGTGTTGTGTTATCCACTCGGGCAAATCTGATGTTTGTACAGCTCAATCTGGCGTCCTGCCTGAATCCAACTCCGAGGTTGTAGAGGAGATCTGCAGAAAGGAGGGGGGGGGGGGGGGGGGTGATCAATGGATGAGATACAAACTATACAGACTGACATGGACACGGTCTCTGTACACTTGAGGGTTGGTGTCAATTTATGGTGTGTGTGTGTGTGTGTGTGTGTGTGTGCGTGCGTGTGTGTGTGTGTGTGTGTAACCCATAGCAAGAGAATAGGTAATCATCATAATCATCATCATGTGCGTGTCAGCTAGACCGGGAGTTCACGTCTCTCCACAGATCTCGGAGACCTGGTGTTGGTGATCAATTCTGTTTGCTGGAATAGAGACATAGTCTTAAGGTAGAAATACTGGGCAAGAAGGTCAAAGGGGAAACACAAATGTATGTTGAAAGCTGAAACAGCTGGCCACAAATAATCAGGTGATCACCAACGTCAGCGAGAAACAAGAGAAGAAGAAAACGAAGAAAAAGGTGGAGGTGGAGGAGGAGGACGACGAGGAGGAGGAGGAGAAGTGAGTCTCAATTGTGGAATAGCTGCCAGGCAAGACAGCACGGTTTGTGTTGTGCTCACTGTGTGTGAACGCGAGTGAATGTGTATGATCTTTTGTGTGTGTGTGTGTGTGTGTGTGTGTGTGTGTGTGTGTGTGTTTAATTTAGCTCAAGTATGCATAATACAAGTTCTCATGTCCCTCTAAATATTATATGCACTCAAATGCATTCAGTTATCGCAGATGAATACCAATGTCATATAAATATCAATGACATATGAATGTATATGGCAGATGAATGTCTATGATAGATGAAAGTCTGTGACAGATTAATGTCTATGACAGATAAATGTCTATGACAGATAAATGCCTACGAAAGATGAATATTTATGACAGATGAATGTCCATGACAAATGAATGTCTATGACAGATGAATGTCTATGATAGATGAATGTCTATGAGTGATGGATGTCTATGAGTGATGGATGTCTATGACAGATGAATGTCTATGATAGATGAATGTCTATGAGTGATGAATGTCTATGACAGATGAATGTCTATGAGTGATGGATGTCTATGAGTGATGAATGTCTATGACAGATGAAGAAACGAAAAGTGTGGTTTCGTAATTTTGACACTTTGCCAGGGCACTGCCTTACCTGGTTTACTGAGGTGAACTCTAATCCAGGTCACGTGGTACCGGCGGTCTAATGTGACGGTGACATATGCGGACGGGAAAGTTTCTAGGCATGTTGTGTCGTCACCATCTGTTGTATCCCCAGGTGAACCTTTGTTGTAGGCCAGGTCCGCTGTGGACAGAATGTTTAGTGTAAAGTGTTTAGCTAAACCAGTACACATTCACTATGATATTGTACATATAAATTTCGCTTAATTGTAAAGTGATGCATTTTTTTCCTTTCAACAAGAAAACATGTTGTTTAACGAACACAACTGGAACGAACCACCGAACGAACGAACTTTATTTTGGACGAATATTAAGATATGCTAAAGCAGTTGCGATCCGTAAGGCCAAGCCATTGTTATGCAATCATAGAGACTTATAAGGCTAAAATTCATCGTCATTAATTATTAATTACCCTGCCAATTGGCTCACAAACTAGAATCAATGCTGGAAAAAAGATATAGCATGCAC
Source organism: Cepaea hortensis (assembly GCA_963921405.1). Taxonomy (NCBI): domain Eukaryota; kingdom Metazoa; phylum Mollusca; class Gastropoda; order Stylommatophora; family Helicidae; genus Cepaea; species Cepaea hortensis. The sequence goes on along the minus strand of OY992895.1, from coordinate 88,709,981 downwards.
TACAACATCTACTAAAATCAAATGCGCTAACTCGTAACACCATAATCACAATATACAAAACACTGATCAGACCAGTTGTGCTGTATGGCTGTGAAACCTGGAGTACAACGAAAGGAGACGAAGCCTTGTTACAAACTTTTGAGAACAAAGTTTTAAACGCATCTTTGGACCCATTAGGGATACACAAAGTGGAGCATGGAAAAGAAGAAGTAACAAAGACATGTATGATCTGTTTAAGTCTCCGCTATTCACTGGTATGAAGGCTAATAGATTACAATGGCTGGGGCATATAGAAAGAATGGAAGATAATAGCGAAACAAAACTCGCTTACACTCAGGAAATAAATGACCGTAGACCCCGAGGTAGACCAAGAAGACGATGGAGAGATAATACATGTACAGACCTACAAGCACTTGGAATCAAAGACTGGAAAGAGAAGGTCAACCAGAGAAACGAATGGAGACGGATTGTATCTGCAGCAAAGAAACTCAATGGCTCTGAACGCTGAAAAAGAAGAAGGAGAAGAAGAAGAAGAAGAAGAAGAAGAAGAAGAAGAAGAAGAAGAAGAAGAAGAAGAAGAAGAAGAAGAAGAAGAAGAAGAAGAAGAAGAAGAAGAAGAAGAAGAAGAAGAAGAAGAAGAAGAAGAAGAAGAAGAGAAGAAGAAGCCAGTTGGCTCAGGCATACATGTCTCACCACAGATCGCTATGTTTGGTGTTCTGTATCTACTCTGTAGATGATATTTCTCCATGATACTATCTAAGTTTATTCAGCATCATTTCTCTTGGTCTGCCTCTGCTTCATTTCCCCTTGATCTTTCCAGTTGTCACGACGTTCTCCAATGTCTCTCTTCTCATCACATGACCACAGAATGCCGTTTGCCTCTTCCGTATTGTTGAACATAATGTTCTATTCATTAGCTTCTTTCAGGCAATCATTGGTAGTTATTCTGGCAGTCCAAGGAATTCGGAACATTTGTCTCATGAACCACATTTCGGTTGCCTCCACGTGTTTCCTGATTTGTTCATTTACATTCCAAGATTCACTGCCATACAGCAAAAGAGGTTCTATAAAGCACTTCAGCACTCTCTTTCTTACATGCAATGATAGTGACTTATATCATAAAATACTCTTCATTTTCAAAAATGCAGCCTTTGCTTGCCCTATTATGTACTTATTCTCTGTTGTACATCTTCAATGTTATAACTGCTCCTGGGTATTTAACATTATTCACTTGTTTAAGCAATTTCCCTTCTATTGTTATCTGACATTTTGGAGTCAAATTTTTCTTTGATATAACTATTGTTAATGTGTTCCTGATATTCAAGGAGAGTCCTTTCTTTCCACTCTCTGCTACTACAGTGTCCTAAACTTGTTGTAGATTTACTGCATTAAGAATATCAGCTGGAGGTGTGTTTCTGCGTTTTATCAACGCCTAACGGAACATAGGGAGGTCACTGCAAGTTGTTGCTTGCTGTTATGAAAGCTGCAGGGATAAATGCAGCGACAAGAAGAATGCATACAGAAGTGATAACAGAGTACGATGTGAATGGCAGAGTAACTCCTTACCCCATATACCGCAGAAATGTTATTGTCAGAGTTCTAAGTTACGTAAGAAAAGACAAGAGTGACAGCAAGTCAATATGTATTGACTTAAGACGGGACACAAGAGACCACAGGCACTTAGTCGAGGTCAAGGACAGCTAGACTACTACGCAGGGCAAAGACGACACGGCCCGACTGACTAGAGCTCAGACAAGAAGTCTTGAGACCAGACCCACGTGACTGAGGGTCGACTGGACCGGTGAAGACAGAATGTGTACGGCACCGACGGAGACAGACGTATTGAGGTACGAGCGAGCTGGACTGTAGAAGGACAGAGCTTGACGAATGGATGTGACAGGTCTGCAATCGAGCCGTTGGCTAACTGTGATATGCTTCTAAGACGGGAGAATGCAATGACTGTTCGAGAGACGAATTAATCTATGTAAATATACCGACGAAGACGTACCCAGTGTTTGACGGTTTGTGAGAATCGTTACCCGACCGTAGCCCTAAGCACGAGTTGCTAGGGCAGGTGGTCTGTTTCAGATCACACATGAGTGTGGTTGTGCTTAATAATAGTGTGTAGTATCGGTGTGAATTGTGTAGTGAGCGAACGTGTGGTGAGATGGCTCTTTAACACGGTGTAATATAATAAACCATGTACAGGAAGCATTTCCTGCTAGTCTCCGAGTGGAGTTATTTCTAACATTATAATTTATCTGTCCGAGACAAGTCTGTGAGGACAGGAAGATAGCCAGGTCTTTGACAGGTAAAAAGTGGGAGCATTCGTCCTATCAACAATAACGGCACCAAGATAAATATGAGTTTAACCAATAGAACATAATGTGGACGCTTGACCCATCTATAAAGATAACACACATGTTGGGTACACGTCCCGATCATAAAGACAAACAACAACAACGAAAAAAAGAAGAAAGAAAGAAAGAAGGAAAAAAAAATTGGCCCTAGACAACGACATGAAAATTAATACTGTGAATTAAGAGACAAACGAGTATAAACGGTTACAGCTCCAATAAAGAATCAGACTCACAGACAGACATGACAGGTGTATAAACAAACAAAGAACAAAAATAACATTATCCCCCCCCCCCCCTTCAGCAAATCAGCTCAATCGAGCAAGCGACGCAGAAGCAACAACCAGAGAAGGACAACTTCATCCAATAGAAAGACGATATCATTGTAAATAAAGCTCTGGAAGAAAAAGTAGATAGAGCTAAGTGATTCTTTTTTTTTATTGCTATATACCCAAATCTGCACCATTCGTTTATTATTGAAATATGTTCATATTGATGATATATATATCATTGGCACCTTTCCGTCTTGACAGACGATAGTTTGGTACATTGAGCTTCAAAAAGGCTTAATAACTACGATCCATGGCGGTGGTGACTGTGGCTGGTAAAGCCAATTCTTGCTGCAGGTGCATGTGAAAACATGGTCATTTCCACCATTTTGCACCATCTTACGTCTCAAACTCTCTGTGTGCTTTATCTGCAATCATTTTCTCCTTTGTCTTTATTCCATTTCTGATAGTTGCCCTCCATGCAACACATTCAGCGGCGACGTGCTCCCAATGTGCATTATCGATGCCTGTATCAATCATGTCCCGCTTACACACATCTTTGTATCGTAGCAGAGGCCGAACATGAGATCTCCAACCCGTCTGTAATTCACCAAAAACGATGTCCTTTGGTATTCTACCATCATCCATCCTCCTAATGTGTCCTATCCATCTAAGTCTACGAAGACTGAGCATGGAATACACCGTCATGCAACCTGATCTTTCCAATACTTCAGTATTTGTGATTTTGTCGTGCCACTTAATACCAAGTATTCTTCGCAGACACAGCATATGAAAGCTGTTTAAACGTTTCTCTTGGCGTGAGTAAGTTGTCCAGGTTTCACTGCCATAAAGAACAGTACTAAGGACACAGGCTTGGTAGACGAGGACTTATGTTATGGCAGTAAGCTTCCTGTTCTCCCAGACTCTTTTTCGTAACATGTTCATTGTTGTTGCTGCCATGCCAATCCTGATGTTGATTTCCTGATCGAGGGATAATTTGCTATTTACCTCTGATCCTAGATATGTAATATGGTCTACTATCTCCAGTTCGGCGTCGTCAATAAAGATTGATGGTACACCATGTGCACCTTGTGACATAATCTGTGTCTTCTTTTTGTTAATTGTTAAACTAAATTCAGAACAAGCTTTGGAGAATGCAGATAGTAGCTGTTGTAATTCTTCCTCAGAGTGGGTCGTAATCACAGCATCATCCGCAAAAAGCAACTCTCTGATTAGTACCCTGCTAATTTTGGTCTTGGCCTTCAATCTCTGAGCATTATAGAGGCCACCATCTGAGCGTGAGTGAATGTATATACCGTCATCCTCATCACGAAAGGCATATTTCAGTAGAAGTGAAAAGTATATCCCAAAAAGGGTGGGGGATAATATATATATATATATATGAATTATGTAATTCTGTATTTATTGCAATCCCAAAGAAATCAGGAACCTTAGAATGTGATCAACATAGAACAATTAGTATAATGAGTCACATCACAAAGATTTTGTTACGAATTATCATGCAAAGAGTGAGGAAGAAAATACAACCTGAAATAGGGGAAGAACAATGTGGTTTTGTAGAAGGAAAGGGTACAGTAAATGCTGTGTATATTCTGCGAACAGTTATTGAACGTGCTTTAGAAGTAAACAAGGATATACATCTTTGCTTTATTGACTACACAAAGGCTTTTGATAGAGTTAGACATGTCAACATTGTGGATATGCTTGCAGATCTACAAATTGATGGGGAAGACATTAGACTTATAAAAAACATATATTGGAAACAACAAGCTGCCAGAAGGATTGATAATGAAGTAGGACAATACCAACCTATTAAGAGAAGTGTTAGGCAGGGATGTGTAATGTCTCCAGATCTTTTTTCCCTATACAGTGAAAATATTTTCAGAAATGTAGAAGACCTAAATGGAATCAGCATTGGAGGACGAAACATAAATAACATTAGATATGCAGATGATACAGTATTGATTGCAAACAATGCAAAGGATCTGCAACAATTAGTAGACGCTGTGGTTATACACAATGAGCAGCTAGGGTTGGAATTAAATTGTAGGAAGACACAGGTTATGGTCGTCACTAGGAAGAACGAAGTACCACAATGTAATATACAAGTAAATGGGAATATTCTTCAACAAGTGAATCGGTTCAATTATCTCGGAACAGTCATAACATCTGATGGCAGATGCCTCGAAGAGATTAGAACAAGAATCACCATTGCGAAAGTAGCCTTTAGCAAGATGAAAAACATTCTGACCAATAAAATGATGTCAATTGAAACGAGAAAAAGAGTGTTGAGGTGATACATAGAGCCTGTTCTTTTGTATGGATGTGAAACTTGGACAATGTGCAGTCAAGCTGAAAAACATCTGATGGCTGCAGAAATGTGGTTTCTGAGGAAAATGCAAAGAATACCATGGACAGATAGAAAACCAATGACCAAGTACTACAAGAGACAAATGAAAATCGTAGATTGATTAGAGAAATTAGACGTAGACAGTCAAAATTTGTTGGTCATGTTATGAGAAGAAATGGACTGGAGAACTTAGTGACAGCTGGCAAGATCGAAGGGAACAGACCAAGAGCAAGACCGAGAGGAAAATACCTGGATGGCTTGGCCACATGGCATGGACGAGACAGGAACACTGAGCTGATCCACGACTCTGGTGATCGAGTGAAATGGCGAATCATGACCGCCCACGCTTTCCGGCATGGCACATGATATATATATATATATATATATATATATATATATATATATGTGTGTGTGTGTGTGTGTGTGTGTGTGTGTCTGTGTCTGTGTTGTGTTGAGTCAAGAACCGACATCACTGCACTCAAGTCATTCCCATACGTGCTCAGTCCCCTCGTTCAACAGCCAGCGAAGAGTCACACTACTAATCGTTCCCACCGCTATCTGATTAAAAGTTCTCCTGGTCTTCGTTCTCAGTTTTGAGATTCTTCTAGAACCCCTGCCGATCCCCCGCAATCTCATTCTTTCTACATTTGGGTTCTAAGTCTGTTCCTCCGCCGTCTATACCTGGTCCCACAAGCGCACGACCACCTCCCACTTTTCCATACGCAAGATACCACAAAGAGATGCATTCCCTGCTAGCCTATCAACCTGTTCATTCCCCCGCACACCCGCATGGCCAGGGCAAAATATCCATACAATTCTCACAATCTGTGACTTATGAAGCGACGAAGCCATTCCACACGAAACATTCCTTTCTCCACCTTGCTAAGCATATTTCTTGAATCCGTAATGAAGACAACGTGTGTTGCAGTATTCTCCTCTAGCCACCTGAATGCCGCTGTTACCACCTCCACCTCCATTCTCATGGTGGAGGTCGTAATCTCATATGCCAGGCTCTCCTTTTCCAAGACTCGCCCATTAGGCTTTGCAATAAAGCCCAAGCCACTACGTCTGTTTCTCAACATTGACCCATCGTGATGTGTAGGGATGTTTAGGGAACATAACATGACAATTAGCACAAGCAAAACAGAGGTGATGACTATAACTAAAGAAGAACAAATAACAACAATTTACCTAAACGAACATCTCTTGAAACAAGTAAAGAGTTTCAAGTACCTAGGAAGTATAATATCATCAAATTCCAGGTCAGAAGACGAGATCGAAAATAGGTGTAATAAGACAAACCAACTCATTTGACAAATGGCACAATACTAAAGAACAAACATGTATCAATAACTATTAAGAAAGCACGTTACAACACAATCTTTCTACGAACTATATGCTACCAATACCAAACATGGACAATGACAGGAAAAGAGAAAAGAAAAATCACAACAACAGAAATGAGATTCCTGAGAAGAATACTCAACGTATCAAGAAGAGATAAGATTAGAAATGAAGAAATCGGGACTAAAGTGGGGGTTACAGCAGGACTAGATTTTATTAGAAAGCAGCAAGTCAAATGGTTTGGCCATGCACGTAGGTTACCATTCAACAGTATACCACAACAGGCAATGATGTACAGACGACATGGAAACAGAGGAAGAAGCCAACCACGTGAGCGTTGGACGGAGGGAGTAGCAGAGTTCATGGGCATATTGATATAGGAAGCCTATAATCGGGCACACTCACGATGTTTATACTTCACCTCGACACCACAAGGTACATTCTTATATATATATATATATATATATATATATATATATATATATATATATATATATATATATATATATATAAGAATAATGATCATATGTAATGAATATGTTAAAGCAATAGCCTAGCTATCATTTGATCTATTGAATGTAATCATAAGATAGACATGCATTTTGTTTACTATTATAACATTCACCTACCTAGTAAAAGTGGTAAAGACAAAATTATAAGTCAAAGCCACATTTGTGCCCATTTACTATAAAATACAAGTGAATTAAAATGGCTTCAGCAAATAAATTTATTGATATTGGAATAAAGTGTGGATTATCAAGTGAACAGTTAGTAGAATGGAGCGATAAGAAATTAAGAGAACAAATCAAATCAAATCAAATCAACTTTATTAGGGTCACAAATTGGGCGCGCAGGCCCGTCTTACATTCGGCCCTTTCAATCACTCGTTTTTCGTTCATCAAGAGCATTATACATTTACATAGGAAGAAAAATAAACATTGTGAAATGAATGTTGTAAGCATAAACAAGGCTAATTACCATGTTATGAAGCCCATCTCCCACCTATCCATACATCACCCCACCCACACAACCCCACTTACCCACACACACGCGCACAAAGGGACACATAAACATCCCCACCTACCCACACACACGCACACCAAGGACACACACATACCCCACCAACCGACCCATCCCCCTCCCGCACATCCCCCACCCCCGAACATAACGAAAGAGAAGAGCGAACACAAGAACGAGAGTTAAGAAAGGCTGAAATAGACAGCAAAATTAAAGAACTAGAAGTAAAACAAGCAGAAATAAATGCCAAGTCTAGAAAAGACGAGTTATAAACACAAATTAAATTAAAACAGCTAGAACTAGATAACAAAAGTAACATAGCAGCAAGAAAATTAGAAAGTAAAGAACATAAACAAAAATTCAAACAGCATCAAGACATCATTAAACATGTCAGTGAAGGTGACAGCATCTCCGTGTGGACCCAAAACTTCCAACCGCTGATGATTCATTATACAATCTCAAAAGAAGACTGGTGTTTGATATGCATGAATCATCTTACGTTAGAGCCCTTAAAATGTGTCGAAACTATTACACAAGAACTAAGAAAAGACTATAAATATGCACAAAGTAGAATTATGCAATATTTTCTTTTTAACATTCAGTGTTACCGAATACAGTTTTCAACACTAAATCCTAAACCTGCTGAAATATTTTTAGACTACGTATCAGAAGTGTAAGATACATTTAATAAATAGATCACAGCAGCTAAAGTAAACAACAACTTTGATTTACTAAAAGATTGTGTGCTTAGGGATAAATTACTAACATCACTAACGACACCCTTTGCTAAGTTTTTCTTTTCAAGGGAATGGGTGTAGTTATATTCCACAGATGGAAAGAAAAGGCTCTGTGCTCTGCCTATTCCACAGGAGATAGGGATATCCTTTCAATTACAGCAAATGATATCACTTTTGGTGCGGCAGCCACATTCAAGAAAAACATAACATTTAACTATAATAAGAATAAGAGATTTAAAAAATAGGACAAACAACTCCCTGTAAATATTGTAAAACTTTACATTGGGAAACGGAAATGTGTGATAAGAACCCTGATTATTCAAATTACTTAGAAAGAATTGTAGATAAGGAAAAAGCAAAACGCATCAAATATAGAAAAGTAACAACATTTTACTTTTCCAAAAGTTTCAGCCACGTGCAGTCCTTGTGTGATGGTATAAAATGCTTGAAAAAGCTAACGCAGCCATTATTTTTTAGCGCAAATTCAGAAAGTGAAGATGTTGAACAAGAAAGAGGTAACTCTGTACATATTATTGATAATTTTACAGCAGATAGATGTAAACCTAGTAAAATGATTCACAAGGATAGTATTTTAACTTGTGGACATAAGATATCCATCTCAAATGAAGAAACCAATGCCGCTATAGTCTAAATTAAAATGAAGAATCCATCAGGGCTAAATTAATAATATATTATGCAGTGTCTTACGGGACACCGGATCCACCCTTGTAGGCATTCGCCAATCCCTAGTAGATCAGACAGACTACACTGGTAAACAAGTGAGCTGCATAACTTTTTCTTGTAAAATAGAATAAAATATCCACAAGCATGGGCCACAATAAGATCCCCATTTCTTTAAGGAAGGGGAAAGTGTGCAATGCTAAATAACCCATGCCGTGAAATTATCATTGGGAATCTACCAGAAGTAACTGATTGGTCAGATTATGAAATTCAGATCTGGCATAATAATATAATTCAAACAAATGCTGTAACACAAGAACAAGACAAAAATCAGACCGAGGTACCCCAACAGTTTAACCCTGTCACCCTCTCACAAAACAAGATGACAGAAATATTTAATTGGCCACAGGAAAAAGACTTTACTCTGGAAAATAATTTCACAAAACGGTAGAAGACTTGATCGTACCATTTAAATATTTGACTCAGCGTCAATAGCCAACAGATACAAGACCGCAGACGAGTTAATGCTTGTTACACTACTCCTGGTAAATGTAATATTACGGACGCCACTTACAATGCTGTTAACAAGTCATCTGGTATTAAGATTGTTGACATTGCTGGTTGTAAATCAACTGCTTAGAGTATTAAAACCACAGCTTTCAAAACACCTCATATTGCCACTAATAACACGAGTTACACATCAACAATTGCAAATGCTATGTATGCTACTCGCCATTATATAACTGCCATAGTTGACGTTACTACTGTTGACAGATATCCACGAGAAATTAATCAAAACATTATGTAAGAACTGGATTTATTTCATTCGAATATCAATTGAGCTGACAAATGTACCGCCAAACAAAAGTATACAGAACGCAAATTTGGAGGTAGCACTCAAAATGATTAAAAAAAAGTATGTTTCGAGTTCTCCTATTTTAAACAGCCTAACGCTATTTTACCTTTTACCCTTAGATCAGATGCCAGCGCAATTACCACATCTGCTGTACTACTTCAGAGCTATGATACGGTCATCCATCCGATTGATTATGTGAGCAGAAAACTTCAATCGACTGCATAACGGTATTCGACACTTCATTTATAGTGCCTGGCAGTAGTGTTTGCAGTGACAAGACTAAACAAAAACCTATTGGGAACACATTTTACCATTCAAACAGACAATAATCCTTTACTGGTTCTTAAAGAAGGAAACCCAAAGAACACCCGAATTGCCAGATGGGCTCTTCTCTTGCAAAACTACTCTTCACGATAGAACACATAAGCAGTGCAGAAAACAACATTGCAGACCTGGTATCCTGGTTACCACGTCAGCAAATAGAAACTAAACCACCTATTATGCAACTGCCTGAACATATGTGAGAACATATTTTACGACTGTGAATTACATTAACTTTGTTTAACTGACTTATAAACTTCCGAAAGATTGTGTATATTCAGTACATCATATTAAGAAAGGAATAGTTAGTTAGTTAGTTAGTTAGTTAGTTACTTAGTTAGTTAGTCGACAGATCATCCTCATTGCACATCGAACCATTCAGTCCATAAGTGCTCGGATCCCATCCTCAGCAAATCCCACAGCGTGTAGCGGCTACCGATGCCAGTTCTGTGTTGGTTTAACAATCTTCTTTGTGTTCCTGCGTAGTGTTCTAGTTTGGCCACACCTCTGCAGCTAAATTGATGTTCTCGCAATCTGACCAGATTGTAGATTCGCAGTCATCACTTGGTTCTTGAAAAAAGTCTTACTTCTCGTAGAGCATTCAGAATGTCATCCTGGTCCAATGCGCGTCCGCCCTCCACAGTAGCCCTACTTGCAGCTTGTCAGCCCGCTCGTTTCCTTATACTCCAGCATGCCTTGGCACGAAGATGGCACTAATCGTTGACAGCGGAGACCGCTCCAGAGACAGCAACCACTCTCTTTGGATCCATCCCATATATATCGTCTCGAGCATGCTCGTTGACCGGGAATCAATAACGAAGGAAGTCTACCATTCTTCCTTCCTGGCAGTTACCATACTGATCAGGTAACCGTGGCCGTTGTCTCTATTGAGAGATCCTATCCACCACCTGCTCACGTCGCTTAACATTATCCTGTTTGAATTTGCACCTTACCCAAGGGTGTCCCGTAGGCTAGCGGAGGGAAGGGGGAGTCTTACTTCTCCTGTGATAAGGAATACCCATACCCCGCTACGCAGACAGATAGTGGTATGAATATACATATTATATTATTATATTATTACGCTACAAAAGCGGGTCAGTCGGATCCTACAGCAAGTTTAGGTAACAGACATAAGTTAGTTATAGGAGAGCGCTGACGACACAATAGCGGGTCATTCGGACCATGCAGCAAGTTTACTTAACAGACAGAAGTTAGAGGCAGGATAGTAATCTTTGGACTGTATGTGTTTCACCATCAATCGTTATTCAAATCTGTGTCGACATTTGGTAAACAAACACAAATAACCGAAGTCTTACCGTACTGACAGGCGGGACCGAACCAGCCTTTCTGACAGGGGACTCCTTGTTGACAGACACCCTCAGTGGTGCAGTTATTGTTTGAACACCGGCACTTGTACTGACACTGGGATCCGAACCACCCAGGGCTGCTGCAGACTGAGACAGCATTTACTTTAGTCTCTAAACCAGCTTATTTGTTACATCGTTATTGCTATAACTACATATAAAAATGTGTATGTAGTAGCGGTGGTAGAAAAGTGTGAATGTATTGGGCCTTATATTACCAACAATGGTGACACAATGAAAGAAACTAAAAGACGGATATAAATTGATATTCAAAGACTAAACCAACTGGATACATTCTGGAGGGGGACAGACAGAACTACAAAAATTAGATGTTTAAGAGCACGCATCTTTCCCATTGCAACATACACTTGTGATACCTGGACACTTACAAAACAAGCTGAACAGCGGATAAATGCATTTGAATATAAATGTTATAGACGAGGTCTAACAGTATCTTGGATAAAGAAAAGAACAAATGCATCTATACTTCAAGAGCTGAATATTGACGAAGGTTGGCTATTAAAGACGATCATCATCATCATCATCATCTTCCACTTCTGCCGTCAAGCGACGTGGGGAGGAATAATTTGTGTTCCAGCGCCCGGTGAGCGGCACTGGATAGTGTCATTCCGTGTGGTTGTACAGTGTCTTTGATGTCGTCAATCCATTTTCTTCTTGGACGTCCTCGTGGTCTCGTCGTAGATGATCTTTGATGTAAGGCCAATGATGGTAGTTGTTGGTGTTGCATTCTAACGACATGGCCAAACCACTCGATCTTCTGTCTTTCAATAAATGTGGCACAAGGTGTTGTTCCCACAGTTTGTCTGATAGCAGCATTTCTTACTCGGTTTCGGATTGTTAGGTTAGCAGCTCTCCTCAGGCATCTCATCTGGCATGTGTTGATTTTAGGAAGGTGTGATTTGGATAAAGTCCAGGTGTCAGGGTCTTATAATTGGCTCGTTGGCTAACACGTGTGAGACAGTACAAGTATAACGTGATTCGACGTAAGACACAGCAACACAAGTTCTATGGATTTATTTCCACATTAAATACAGAACGATAATTACAGCAATCTACAATATATAACTCACGACGCTCACAACCACAATACAGCTCATAGGTCTGACGCTCAAGATATCAGTCGTTCGGCTTGCAGTCACGGAGATTCATACAAACGCCTTGCTCTCATCGCACATGTCCGTCCGGTCTCCAGTCCCAGCTCGGTCTGACCTTAGCACGCCAACTGCCCACTGCCTCTAGTGGTGTCACGTGTCCTGCGTGCGTCTGTCGTCAGCCTGACCGCTGGTCGCGTGTCAGGTAACAATCTTGTCAGCCGGGTGTCGCAACGATGTTGCTGCACAGCTATACCATGTTAGGCTCTGACATTCTCCCCGGGTACCTCAATGAAAGATGTCATCTTTCATTAATGATGTCTGTATATACTGGGGTAGTGTTAACTTCATGTCAGAGACTACTCTTTCCCAGTGTTATGCATGAAAATACATATATGGCATGGAAAATATATACACAAAATGTAAGTTGCATTGAAATGACAAATGAAGTACAACTTTTAACACAACTCAGGTTTCATCCCCCTGATGGCTGGTTACCTCCATTGCAATAATACCCAGTCAGATCAGTAGTTACCAGCTTCACGCATCTACTTCGCAGCAATTTGAAAAAAACGTAATAATATGGTTGTTTTGCAACAGCCATCTAGCCAGACTGAAATACGACTTTACATAAGTCGCATTAAACACTCAAACTCTGACCTCATTTGGCCAGGAGCTCTTATGTTGGTTTGCAATGTTGGCAGCTCTCTGCCATGCTTGGTGGACGCCTACCCGGTGTGTTAACCATTTGAGCAACAAAATGTCTATTTATACAATACACATTAATGAATATGTTTCAAATTATGGCCCTTGGTGTAATTCGTAAATGCAAGGGAAGTAATTTTGACAATCAAGAAATTCAATAAATGACAATAATTATTTAATTTCTTAGCGTCATTGCTTGACGTTTCTTCATATTAACGAGAAAAAGTCGGTAATATGAATACATTAATCAAGATATGATTCTAAGATTACACTAATCAATTTAAATAAGGAACCAATTGGTGTATTATATTATATAGATGCAAAAGGATTTTACAATCGTCATAAGTTTTTGAATATTTGTATATCGTCTGCTAATTTTGCTATACTTTTTAAATTACACAGAAAGTACACACGAAACGCAAAATTTAGTTGCTGTTTGACCACAAATGCTCCCGTTTTCTTTTGTAACGGATAGTTAAATGTTCTCAAAGTTCGTGTTTGATGTTCTAGTATCACAACTATCGGATTATGATGGAAGGTTCTTATTTCCGATGTGTTCACAACTTCTGGATACAGATTGAATGTTCTTATTTCCGATGTTCAATTGTCAAACATTTTGGATTAAATTCGATGCAGAGGTGGTGTAGAAGTCATTGTTCAGTCCACATTTGCACACGTCGTTAAAATATCACGGTGAAGAAAATCACTCACAGCTGTCACTGTTACATGGTAAAGTTCGCTTCTGGTAAGTGGTTAAGCGTCTGTGACACTGTTCTTGGTGTATATTTACAATTAATAATGTTCTCTTTCTAACACACACTACACAATTATACTACACTCATTATATGGCTTGATTAAAATAAGTATATTATACATGTCGGTTTTTTAACCGTATCACAATTACAATTATAGACCTTACACAGTAGGTGAATAGAAAACATTCACTCATTGGTGGCTGTGTTGTTCTGAGTGTATTAGTACACTCTGCACTCAGACATTGCTTACTGGGTCGGTTGGACAACGGGACAAAAGATCGGCAATTGTATTGATTCTGCCAGAAATGTGACGAACATCGAAACTGTAATTTTGAAGCTTCAAGGACCAGCGAGCAATCATATTATTGGATGGTACTCCGGCATTTATATACCGTAATGGACTGTTGTCAGTTTCGATGATAAAGTGACGTCCTAGAAGATATCTGGATAGTTTCGTCACACTTTCTACTAAGGCAAGTGCCTCTAATTGCGGAATGGACCATGTCCGCTCTCTAGGCCTTAGCTTTCTTGATATGAAACAAATGGGATGCAGGATGTTGTTGTATTCCTGCAATAGAACTGCCCCAATCGCAACGGAGCTAGCATCTGTTCTCAATCTGAAAGGTAAACGAATGTTGGGCAATTTAAGGATGAGATTATTCGAATTCTTATCAGAAAAGTATGTCAAAACTTTATGAAATGCATTTCGTAGGCATTCATCGTGTACAACTTTTTCAGGCTTATCCTTGGTTAGTAAGTTAGAAAAAACCTCGGTCAGTTCTGAAAAATCAGGAATGAATTGCCTGTAATAATTGATCAGTCCCAACAAACTCCGGACTTGTTTCTTATTAGTCGGGAGTGACAGTTTTAGAATTTTGGAGACAATTTTGTTGTCTGTCATGACAAAGCCATTGGATATTCTGTACCCCAAAAATGATATCTCTTGGTAAGCCATGTTCACTTTTGAAGGCTTCACTGTCAGTCCGTACTGTCTGATACGTTCTAATGTCTGTTCTAGTGTCTTTATATGTTCTGTCATTGTCTCTGTATGGACACAGATGTCGTCAATATAGCAAATGATATTAGGAATGTCAGATAGGAGGAGTCGTGTCATGCGTACGAATGTGGCTGGGGCATTGACTAGCCCAAATGGAAGTTTGCACCATTCGTACAGTCCCCAAGGCGTGGCAAAAGCTGTTAGATGTCTGCTGTCTTCATGTACAGCAATCTGCCAGTAACCTTTAGACATGTCACGCGTCGTAAAGAACTTAGCGTCAGTCAGTTCTGTTAGAAGATCGTCAGTGTTTGCCATTGGTTCAAGATCTAAAACAGTTATTTTGTTCAGTTTTCGGTAGTCGATGCAAAGTCGTATTGTCTTGTCCTTTTTGCGTACAATGACCATGGGTGAAGAGAAGTCTGATAAGGATCGTCTGATGATGTTGTTTTTTTCTAAGTTGATAATTTCTTGATGTAACTGTTCTTTGTAGTGTATTGGTATTGTGTATGGTCTACATCTTATTGGTGTGTTTGATGTGAGTGTGATGTGATGCTGTACTAATTCTGTTTGTCCTGGGTTGTCTGAAAAGATGGTGTTGTACTGTTGTATCAACTGTTTGCAACTGTTTTTCTCTGCTTGACTTAAGTTTGGATTGATCTTGATCTCATTCAAGCAGTTTGTCGTGTCTAATGTAGGTGTTGGAATCTCGTCGCTAGAATCGTCATCTTCGTGATCTATTATCACGGTGCAAGCTGTCGTATCGTCTTGTTCGTTGTCTCTGTTGTGGTATGGTCTTAGCATATTTATGTGAAATATTTTGTGTTTGTCTTTTATTAGGATTTCGTAGTCTACAGGTGAGATTTGTCTTGTCACTTTAAAAGGTCCCTGCCAAGAATCAGTCAGTAGCTCTCTGTCACTAGGTAGTAGTAGTAGGACGTCCTGTCCAGGTGTCAATGTTATAGTCCTGTTACCTTTGTCTGCGTACTGTCTGTAAGTAGCACCAGATAGTTTAAGTGCATTTTTAGCAATTTCACATGATTTAATAATCCTTTCACGCAATGATGTTACATACACAAATGATGATATGGGTTTCAGTATTGGAGTAGAATTAGTTAACATTTGGTGATAAATTGTTAATGGGCCTCGTGGTTTGGCACCATAGATTAGTTCAAAAGGAGAGAAACCGGTACTAGAATGTGGTACCTCGCGATAAGCAAAAAGGACAGCTGGTAAGTATACATCCCAGTTGTTGGGGTGATCTTGAGTTACTTTGGCAAGCATGTGCTTCAGGTCCCCATTAAGCTTTTCTATAATCCCGCTAGAGTGAGGATGATAGGGGGTATTGAAAACTTGCTTCACTCCTAACATTTTAGTGAAAGCTTGGGTGGATGCGGCAATAAACTGAGTGCCTCTATCAGACTGGATAGTATCTGGAAATCCAATTCGGGAGAAAATATGGAAGAACACTTCCATGATGTCGTTGGCAGTAATGTTCTTTAGCGGGATCGCTTCTGGCCATCTACTACATTGATCAACACAAGTTAAAATATATTTATTCCCTCTAGTAGTTGTATGACTAAGAGGGCCCACAATGTCAACTGATAATTTTTCAAAGGGTCGACTGGCTAAGTCAGTGACTTGTAACTTTGCCTGTGGGTGTTTACCTTTTTTTACTAGTTTCTGGCATGTATCACAAGTTCTGCAATATGTTCTTATGTCATTGCAAAATTTTGGCCAATGAAACTGTGTCAAAAGTCTCGACCTGGTTTTAACATATGCCATATGACCTGCAAAAGGTATATCGTGAGCAAGATGTAAAGCTTGCCTGCGATAAGTAGTTGGCAAAACAGTTTGCTTTGTTGTAATGTCACCTCTGGTGTAGTACCTGGTGAGTATATCATTGTGTAAAGCAAAATGCCATTTCGCATTTTTGGTTACTTTTGCCTTTTTGCCGATCAGGTCAAAGTATTTTGACAGTGAAGGATCAGCTTTTTGAGCTGTTATGAATGTTTCCTTCATAGAGTCACTAGGTGGTAATTCTGGGCTAAGCATTTGTATAGCCTCAGTTTGGTTACTTTCATCTTGCACTCTAGCAGTAGCTCTTGTTACTGCGTTCACACACTCAATGACATCAGATGATGATGGAATGATATCGTCAATGATGTGATGAGAACTTAGTGCTGCATTAGCTAACATACATTCAATAGGTGATATGACATTTTCAGTGATGACATTTGGTGGTGATGTGTTATCATCAATACATAGTGATGTTATGTCATGATTATGAGGTTTGTCATTCACCTCAGGTAAATTTCCTATGATTATATCGCACACTGGGTTTGTAAGTGCTGCGACCTTTACTTTCCCGGTGAGGAATGGTGTTTCAATGTATGCCCATGCTAATGGATATTTTTCAATATTGCCTGAAAATGTTCTACATGTGATGTGTCTGCCTGTATAGTCTGTAGGCGTTATGAATGTTGTTTTCAGGCCAATAAGTGTACTTCCGGTGTCGCGAAGTACTGTAGCAAACTTGCCATTAACATACCCGTGATGGATGTCTAATCTGCCTTTTGAGTCTATTACCAAGTTAGCTTCCTCACTGGCAATAGGGATGGCGTGCCCGCATGTTAAGATACCATCTTCATAGAAGGTGTTACAGACAGTGCATTTGTTAGCATTAAATACATCACAAGCCTGTGCTGCATTGACAGGATGTTTCTCTGGATTTTCGTCTTCTGACGCTGAGCTGTCAAACAAGGCGGCATTGGCTTTGTTGGTCATATGCCTGCCTCTACAATCCATGCGATGGTGCCCGAAAGCCTTGCAGAGAAAACATTTACGTTTATTTTTGAACAATTTACGTTCTCTGTCTTGACTGTTTACTATATTTTGCAAGTATGTCTGGTATCCTGGGTTTTGATCGCACATCTCGTTCAAATGGTGAGAAAATTTACAAAATCTGCACTGTCTAAATTTCTCAGAGGTAGGCCTGTTTGGTTTTTGCCTACTATAATTTTTCTCATAGTTGGCTGCTGCTACCCAGTTACTGTCAGTAGCTTCAGTGGCAAAGCATTGTTTATTTGCCGTGTAATAGGCCGACCCACGTCTTTCAATTTCTTCCACACTTGTGCATTCATTCTCCTGTAAGAACTTAGAAAACGATGATGGGATAGAAGAAATGATTTTATCTCGAATGATGAGATCTTCTAATCTATCATAACTTTTATTAATTTTGGCTGCTGAAGTCCATTTGCTGAAAACATCTCGGACTAAACAGAGGTAGTCAGAGAACGTTTGAGTTGATTTTGGACTCAATTTACTGAATTGTTCTCTGTAACCTGCCTCGTCTAACATGAAATGTGCCATTATCTTAGATTTAATATAATGGTACTCTTTCCTTAGGTCTTTGGGGATGGTTTCAATGACTTTAAGAGGTTCCCCAGATAGACTCCTCATATAAAGAATATTCCATTCAGAAAGTGGAACTTGGTAATGTTCCATTAAAGTCTCAAAATTTTGAGTAAAGGCTGCTATGCAGTCACCCGAGGTATAGTTACGTACGATACCTTGATACTTCTTATACTGGTTTTCTTTTTCCAGTCTTTCAGATTTCTTTGACTCTTTATTCATCGCAGTCTCAGTGTCAAGTTGTTTCATTTTCAACTGTAATTCTAGTTCTTCTTTCTTACTCTGAGCTGCTATTTCTGCTTTCTTTAGTTCACTGTCTATCTCAGCTTGCTTTGTCTTTGCAGCCATTTCTACTTCGGCTTGCTTTAATGCTGTTTCAATCTCTGCCTGTTTTAAGGCTGTTTCAATCTCTGCCTGTTTTAAGGCTGTATCTGCCTCTATTTGCTTGGCAGCTTTTCCAATCTCTGCTTGTTTTAGAGCTCTTTCTGCTGCTCTTTCA
The DNA here is from genome assembly GCA_963921405.1 of Cepaea hortensis. Lineage (NCBI taxonomy): Eukaryota > Metazoa > Mollusca > Gastropoda > Stylommatophora > Helicidae > Cepaea > Cepaea hortensis. Next base: position 88,691,185 of record OY992895.1, on the reverse strand, counting down.
TCGCGTTCGGCAGCTTTTTCCTGAACAAGTAGGTATTCTGCGTATTTGTTCTCACTCCATTTTGTTAATTCATCACCTTCTAACTTCAATTTTAACCCCATATCGATGAAATCAAATAATGACGACATGATGGAGAAAATACGTCAATGAAAATCAATCACACAAAATATGTTATAAATGGTTAGTAATAATCAATTTACAATTTATTTTACTATACGATGCGTGCCTACTATTGCATACGTAAAGTTAAAGTATAGAAAAATATACTCAAGTGCCCTGGATACGGTGAAGAATGGTTGGACACTCGGATAGAAAACTGTAGGGTCGTTACTTCGGAACCACTAATGACCTCTACGGCAAGGTTATGGATGGTACGAAAAACCTGCTTTATTTTTGGAAGAAAATAAGTTAGCGTCTATTTGTTGGTGTGTGCCTGCAAGTCACTAAGTGTTGACTAGGTTTGGATGGCGTCGAGTGTAATTGTATGTCGTAAATTTGTCGTCAATAGTGTTTTTCTCAACAGAAGTTACACTCTTTCCAAAACTCTTTGCGTTCCACAAACTCAATACACAAAGACAATCTATCTGTATTTGAACACTCAATAACATTGATGACACATCACTTACATCAAGATGACATTCAGTAAGGACATAGACATCAAGTTTACAAGATGGCGACAAGGTCAAAATGGCGACAAAATAACAATGTCGACAAGGTCAAACGGTGACAAGTTTCACAAATCACAAATGTTTTACACGTTTACAGGATCAAACGATATGTACTGCACATTTACTAATGGTTTTAAACATATTTAAACAATGTAATAATGGATCCTACTGAGACTTTCACGATCACATTTACATAGCTATAACCTTGACAAATTTCACAAGTTCAAGAATTATAGTTTTAAATACCAAAGACGAGCAACACACGTCTACATATATTAGGTTCTTAAACAAGGACGAGCAACCCACGTCCACACATGTCAGGGTCTTATAATTGGCTCGTTGGCTAACACGTGTGAGACAGTACAAGTATAACGTGATTCGACGTAAGACACAGCAACACAAGTTCTATGGATTTATTGCCACATTAAATACAGAACGATAATTACAGCAATCTACAATATATAACTCACGACGCTCACAACCACAATACAGCTCATAGGTCTGACGCTCAAGATATCAGTCGTTCGGCTTGCAGTCACGGAGATTCATACAAACGCCTTGCTCTCATCGCACATGTCCGTCCGGTCTCCAGTCCCAGCTCGGTCTGACCTTAGCACGCCAACTGCCCACTGCCTCTAGTGGTGTCACGTGTCCTGCGTGCGTCTGTCGTCAGCCTGACCGCTGGTCGCGTGTCAGGTAACAATCTTGTCAGCCGGGTGTCGCAACGATGTTGCTGCACAGCTATACCATGTTAGGCTCTGACACCAGGTTTGAGATTAGTAGCATAGGGTTGGTGTGAATATGCTATTTATTATCTGTAGTTTTGCCGACATGGGTATATTTGGATGTTTCAGTAAGGGTGATAGTTGATATGTAAGTGCACTAGCTTTTTGACATCTGATTTCGATGTCTCTGTCCAATCTGCCATCTTCTGTGATCATACTTCCAAGATATTTGAATTCTTTAACTTGTTTCAAAGTTGTGCTATTTATCTGTGATACATGCCTGGGTTCACTACATTAAGGTGAGTGGCCTTGATAGAAAAAAAAATAAGAAGATAAACGGGGAAGGTTGTGGGGCAGAGGGCTGCAAAGAAGGGTTAAAAAGACAGTGAAAAACATTGACGGGGGACAGTTGAGTTTTGGGACCGGACAATGAGGTCGGCGGTCTGGGAAAGTGAATGATAGGGGAGTTAGTGATAGAACTCTGTCCTGTGGTTTTTTAGTGATGAGAATTATGAGACTAAGGATTAAAGACTGAGCCCGGTTATCAGCAGACATAGGGAATTGAAGCCTAGCCCTAGAGAGGGTCGGATAGTTAGCGGAGGCTTAGATCCAGTGTGGGTTGGATCGAGTGAGTTCGGGCCGGAAGAGAGGCTGGATAACTGTCGTGTTGGATGAAATTAAGTAGGCCTTGAGAGGCAGTGTTAGTCGAGTGTTCGGTTGTGATGAAGATATACTCTGAGAGAATTATTGTTCCTGGATTTATATGTTATGTGGTTCCGTGTTAATTTCAGCATTAAATTGATAATATGTGCGCAAACTCAATCGTGTTAACTGACTGGTTGATGGGTGTTGTAGTGGTGACTTGTTGTGTGAGACAGGTGGCTAGCTCAGTTTCCACACTGCAGTAATATAGAAGGAGTAGTATGATCTAGACAACGACCAATCTTCGTTTGGTACAAAAGAGTTTGTGTCAATCTGTATACGTTATGGGCCCGGCGATCTGCTAACTTGCATTACTTCGGTTTTGGCTGTGTTTATACTAATATTGTATCTGCTGCAGGTTGAACTCAGATTATTAATATGATGTTGTAGTCTGCCCTCATCGCTGTAAAACAGGCACTGATCGTCTGCAAACAGAAGTTCATTTATTTCCTGTAGATCAGTTGTTTCATCTGGTGTAAAGAGTTTTACATTTTCCGAATCTGTTCTGTCAAGACTTGCTTCTTTGGATATTCAGTCAATGTAGACATTAAATAGCAGAGGAGAGAGCACACATCCCTGTCTCACTCCTGTATTGACTGTGAACATAACTGATATACCTTCTTGTGTTCTTACTGCACTTCAGCTCGAGTGGTACATGGCTATGATGTTTTCTAGCAATTGCCCTTGTATCCCATAGTCTTCAAGGATGGTCCATAATTTGTATCTGTCTACACTATCGAAAGCCTTTTCCTGATCTACAAACACAATATTCTGCTGGTCACTATATTCGATAGTTTTTTTTTACATATTTGTCTAAGTGTAAATAATGCATCAATTCAACTTTTACCTTTCCAAAAACCGAATTGTACTTTGCTTGACTGTTGTTCAACTATGGGTCTAGCTCTTTGTTCCATTAGTTTTGCATACATTTTCCCTATATGGCTCAGGAGTGATATACCTCTGTATGTTTCACACTCTCTCATACTGCCTTCCTTTTTCCATATTGGTACTATTATTGCCTGTTGCCAATCATCTGAGACTTGTCTTTCTTCCCATGCTATATTGAACAGTCTTGTTAGCCATTTAACTCCTGTTTTACCACAGGCCTGAATAGCTTCTGTGGTTATTCCATCTGGACCCGGCGATTTGTTTTTAGGACTTTTCTGTGTAACTGCTTTAACCTCTGCAGGTAAAAAATGTGGTTCTTGTTATCCATGACTTTTAGGCACAAAAGTGAGATTTTCTATGTTATGTGTGGGGGTAAGTAGTTCTTGAAAGTATTCTGCCCACCTTGCTAGTCTTTGTTGTAGATTAAATATCGGTAAACCTCTTTTGCTGTTTATGATGGTAGTTGGGTTGTAGCATGCATCTCTGTTTCTCATTGCATTGACACGTTTATAAAATTCTCTTGGGTAGTATTTGCTAAGGGTCGCCATCTGTTCACCGTAGATTATCCATGATTCATCTTTAGATGCTCTAATTTGTTCGTTTGGCATTTCGTCGTGCAATTCTATAAGTAACATAATCTTGTTCAGATTTGGTTGTGATGCATTTTTTGAATGCTACCTTCTTTTTGAATATGCTATCTTCAACTTCGTTGTTCCACCAAGCTGTTTTTAATCTTTTGTCTTGCCCTACTTTCTTTGTGCCACATTTATTTTCCAGTGTGTCGAGCATGGCAGCATTGAAAATTGTCTATTCCTTATCTACGTTTGAGCAGTCGTGAGGGATGTTCTTATGAAATTTTTTGATTTCTTGATTGAATTCGCCTTTAACCGTATTTTCATGAAACCTCCTATAATTGATGACATGTGTTGTTACCTTTTTGTTTATTATTTTCCTGTATGTTGGAATCTTTTTATTATGTCTGGTTTGTGATCAGTATCAACGTCTGTATTTGGGAGGGCTCTTGAATCCAATAGCTGTCCTGTCTGATTTCCTAATTAGAATGAAGTCAATTTGAGATGCCTGGTCTATGTTATTCCATTTATACCAGGTCTTGATGTGGCTATGAAGATGTTGGAAAAAACAAAATAAACTATTTGCATATGTTAAGTAGACGCTGATCATTGCTGACGATAAAACAAAGAAAATTGAATTATTTTGGTCTCTTGAAACATTACAAAAGTTTGGAGAGAATAATAATGGAGGGGTATATGCCTTGGAAGAGTGGAAGAGGAAGGCCAAAGAGAAGATGGGTGCAGGATGTGGCGAATAATCTCCAGATGGGTGTATCGGATGCGGCACATATTGTTTATGATCGAGAGATTTTCTGGAATTTTGTTATGGGAGCGAGGTTCTGCAAAGGACATGCTACTGAATGAATGAATGAATGAATATATATATATATATATATATATATATAATAAAGACTTAAGTTGTGTATTCTGAGAGCAATATGTGTCATGTATATATATATATATATATATATATATATATATATATATATATATATATATATATATATATATATATATCTGCCTATGTAATCTGAGAGCAACATGTGTCATGTATATATATCTTCTTATGTATTCTGAGAGCAACATGTGTCATTTATATATATATATGTCTGCTTATGTATTCTGAGAGCAACATATGTCATGTATACATACCTGCTTGTGAGTTTACAGACACCAGGAGGGACCCTACCGCTAGCATGAAAACCGCGGTCTGTCTGAGGTACATCTTACTTGCGCGGACACGTGACTTCAGTCACTGGTCGTGCCTCGTTGTTTAGCTCTGGGGGAGAGACAAGGATAGAGGGATAGACAGACAGAAAAACAGACGATCAGACACGTATGCAGGCAGACACACATTTGTTACCGAACGCTGCCTGCATTCTTCGATGAATATCCAATGGTAGACATCCCTCAAATGAAAGAAATCGCCGCTCTTTGAGCTTTTTTGGACGGATATTGGATCAACCCGGCAATTTTCTCAACGGTCAGAAACAGAACGTATGCATCATGGGACGATAAGCATCTTCTCTTTTATTAATTGGTCAGTACTTATCACATGAATATGACAAACAAACGCAAATAGACAGACAGACAAGTAGGCTAACAGACAAAGTCTGACACACAGACAGACATACTTACATATGTTTGACACGGCTAGACCACGCGTGAAAGTAATAAACAAGTGAATGCCAACATTGATGATGCCACGTAAATATAGAATATTCCTCCCTAACTGGATTTATATGCGTGTGTGTGCTGGCGTGAACGTGTGGGAATCTGTGTGTGTGTTTGTGTGTGTGTGTGTGTGTGTGTGTGTGTGTGTGTGTGTGTGTGTGTGTGTGAGAGAGCGTCTGTTTGTGGGCGAGTACAAGTCTGGTCATGTAAAAGTCTATGATTGTCTGTGATTTAACTTCCTGCTCTAGTTCCGTGGCATAGCTAGAGCTATTGAGGATGCTTGAAGTGAGAATGCCGACCTCGACACCGTAACCGATGGACACTGATATCATCTCAACATGTGTGGACCAGGAAACTGAACTGTGCTGGCGGCATCAGATATCACGGCTCTGTGGACACAACTGTCACGGCGGGCAGGGTTACTGACATTCCAGGCAACGTCCGAGCAACATCACGCCCCTCCAACATCACGCCCATCCAAAATCACGACCCACAAACATCCCGCCCTCCTACCCCCACATAAAGATCTTGAAACATCGCGATCCACCAAAATCACAGCCAACCAACATCACGACATTCAAACATCACGACCCACCAAAATCACGCCCTTCCACCATCACGGTCCTCCAAAATCACGACCCCCCCCCCCCCCCCCAAACTCAGGACAAAATAAAATCACTTCCCTCCATCATAAAGACTCTCCAACATCACAGCCAACCAACATCACGATCCACAAATATCACGGTCCTCGAACATAACGACTCACCAACATCAGTCCCACCAACATCACATCCCTCCAACATCACAGAAAACCAACAGCACGCCCCCCCCCCCTCCCTCAGCATCACGGCCTTCTAACACTACCAACCAATTTCAGGACCCACCAACATTACAGACAACTAACATCGGACCAACCTATAATACGACTTTCCAACATGACAGCCAACTGACATCTAGAATAGTCACAACACATGAGGCAGCAAGTAATATAGACATCTACGGAAGTCACAATACATGAGGCAAAAATATGAAACAAAGTGAAAAGACAAGGGATAATAACGTCTACTTTGTTCAGTGCTAAAGAGAGAAGAGTGTCACTCTGACTGCGTTAGGGCAAAAGAAGGAAGGAGCAACAAGAGAGAGACAAAATAGAGAGAGAGAGAGAGAGAGAGAGAGAGAGAGAGAGAGAGAGAGAGAGAGAGAGAGAGAGAGAGAGAGAGAGAGAGAGAGAGACCCACACCGCCCCTGCTCACAAGAAAAGGGATAGTATTTTTAAGAAGGCTCGAGATTCTTGGACAGGTGTCTCAACAATTACTGATATTCCGGCTGGAACAATCATGTTGAAACCCAGATAGTGAATTAATGTGTTAGATTGTAGTAGAAATAGTGAGCATGAACTAAACGTGACTAAACAAATCAAGGACAATACAACAAGCTCTTTTATTTATCGACTACTACAGCTTCCGTGACAACATATTTTCAAATACAATGGATCATACATTGAAGTTCAATAATAGATGCAACAGACAGCTGCAGATGTTGAACAACAACAGTGGGTAATCCCCATCCATTCACCAGAACTTAAAACAATAGTGTACGCCAAGTGCCACAATAAGGTGCTGCGAATAATAGCTGTGTAGAATGGCACAATAAAGAACTTTGGCACTTACAACAATAAGGCACTATAGAAACATAAGCTACACAACACACATCTTAAGACGCAACATACACCTAAGAATTGTGACAATAATACACACTAACACACCCCAAAAGAGCTCTGACACTACTAGTCAGCCACTCGGTTCCACAAAGACATCATTTGACCACACCTAAAATCAGGCAATACTTCCCATTACTCAACAAGGCGAAACAGGATACACCTCGCACATTTCTTTTCTGCACGAACCGGTCCAGCTGGCTACTAAAACAAAATGGCATCAGATTGCTTTGCACAGTTCTGATTTTTCAGGTGTCCAGATGTTTCTTAAAATAGGCCAAACCAAGACGCGTCGATTCGGGACTGTTATAAATATATTGAGAGTACAAGTAATGTTGACATTTACACTGTCACACAAGATGAGGCAGCGACTAATGTTTACATCTAAGAAAGTCACACAGTCTGAATCAGTGAGCAAGTAGATGGTCACAGTAGTGTGTGTTGCTTTAACTTCTATTAGGGTGTTGCGAAATTCGTAACTGCTATGGTCTTCTATCATTATGAACGAAGACTCGTTGATATCAATACTATATGTGCCACACTGATATATCAATACTATATATACCCCACTGATATATCAATATTATATGTGTCCCACTGATATATCAATACTATATTTGCCACACTGATATATCAATAATATATGTGTCCCACTGATATATCAATACTATATGTGCCACACTGATATATCAATACTATATGTGCCACACTGATATATCAATACTATATATACCCCACTGATATATCAATATTATATGTGTCCCACTGATATATCAATAATATATGTGCCACACTGATATATCAATAATATATGTGTCCCACTGATATATCAATAATATATTTGCCACACTGATATATCAATAATATATGTGTCCCACTGATATATCAATACTATATGTGCCACACTGATATATCAATAATATATGTGTCCCACTGATATATCAATACTATATTTGCCACACTGATATATCAATAATATATGTGTCCCACTGATATATCAATACTATATGTGCCACACTGATATATCAATAATATATGTGTCCCACTGATATATCAATACTATATCTGCCACACTGATATATCAATAATATATGTGTCCCACTGATATATCAATACTATATGTGCCGCACTGATATAGTTGTGTTCGGATCCATGATCGTGCAGCGTGTAGTGGTTGTATAGTCACCAACTGCTGGTTCTGGCGATCTCCACGTCAGTAGAGTCCCAGCATCCTTCTCCTTTCCTCCCTTTCTCCACTGCTGACCCTTCCTTCATCCAGAAGTCTTGACTCCCCATCACTTCCTTCCCCCCCCCCCTCCCTGTACAATCAGTTATTCTTTTCTAATCTAGGGATACCTGTCTCCGTGGCGTAGGTCTTGCGAACGCGTTTCGTGGTCCCGTACACACGCGTTCGAAACACAGCTGCGCACAGTTTGGCAACAGACCGCTTTGCGCTGATTATTTACGTAAATGGTATGGGCGCCGGTCGTTCAGAAAGAAATGGCAAACTACTGAACGTAAACTTGCCAAGACATCAACAACCGCATACAATGTTGGTGTTGACTGCAAACGTCCTGTAAAGGATATGCAAATATCTTTATCTCTAGAGATGGGATGTTGTTTAGGCAACTGTAGTCTTCGAGAGTATCCCAGATTAGCGGACTGTAACCTGTTGTGGTGTGCGTGTTTTCGTGTGTGTGTGTGTGTGGGGGGGGGGGGTGTTGCGGTGTATTCGTCTCAGTCTGAAACTGTCTGTGTATGTCTGTGTCTACGTCTGTCTGTGTCTGTCTGTCAGTATCTGTCTGCGTCTGTGTTTGTGTTTGTCTGGGTCTGTCTGTGTCTGTTTGGGTCTGTGTCTTTGTGTGTGTGTTGTCTGAGTGTGTGTGTGTGTGTGTGTGTGTGTGTTTGCGTGTGTGTGCGTGTGTGTGTGTCTGTGAGTGTGCGACACACGGTTGACAGGAGGATGGCCGGGAATCACGTTTTGCGGTGTTTCCCACGTACGGATTTATGTATTGCTACTGCCTGGGCCTAGTGAACAGTCTGACCTCCCGTACTCCCCTAGTGCTATTAGTGCTTTGACCTGACCCCAGAGAACTGGCCTGGAGATGTGGGGATAACATTGGGCATGCTCACCTAGCCATGTCAACACTCTCCACTCGGTCCCTTCTGTTACAGTTGAGATACATGAGCCGTCGGACTCCCACTGATGTCAACAAATGTGGGGCTGGCACCATGTACCCAACACAATTCAAGGTGGGTAGAGAGGTCCCTGACCTGACTCAGTTCACTCTGTCCTGACAGTGCAGGGTGTCTGTTTGGTTGTCGTTAGCTACCACTTTCTCCGTACACCGATATCTCCACAAGTGCTCCACTTTCCTTCCATAGAACATAGGGCGAGAGTCTAAGCACAGTTCACGAACCCTATAGTCCGCGAGAACTTAGATCTGTCTGTAAAAGCATCACACCCGATGTCAACATTCCTGTTTGCTTGTATTCAGTCGAATTGTGGAACATTGCATTGGACTTAGGAGATGGATCGTAGGAGAATTTCGCCCTTGCCCGATATGGCTGGGGGACGGTTCTATAACACTAGCATCAGAGAGGGAAGTGTCATTTGTTCTATGGATCTACTACACCAGCATCAGAGAGTAGAGTGTCATTTGTTCCATGGATCTACTACACCAGCATCAGAGAGGGGAGTGTCATTTGTTCTATGGATCTACTACACCAGCATCAGAGAGAAGAGTGTCATTTGTTCTATGGATCTACTACACCAGCATCAGAGAGAAGAGTGTCATTTGTTCTATGGATCTACTACACCAGCATCAGAGAGGGAAGTGTCATTTGTTCTATGGATCTACTACACCAGCATCAGAGAGGGAAGTGTCATTTGTTCTATGGATCTACTACACCAGCATCAGAGAGGGAAGTGTCATTTGTTCTATGGATCTACTACACCAGCATCAGAGAGGAGAGTGTCATTTGTTCCATGGATCTACTACACCAACATCATAGAGGGGAGTGTCATTTGTTCCATGGATCTACTACACCAGCATCAGAGAGGAGAGTGTCATTTGTTCCATGGATCTACTACACCAGCATCAGAGAGGGGGGTGTCATTTGTTCCATGGATCTACTACACCAGCATCAGAGAGGAGAGTGTCATTTGTTCCATGGATCTACTACACCAGCATCAGAGAGGAGAGTGTCATTTGTTCTATGGATCTACTACACCAGCATCAGAGAGGAGAGTGTTATTTGTTCCATGGATCTACTACACCAGCATCAGAGAGGAGAGTGTCATTTGTTCCATGGATCTACTACACCAGCATCAGAGAGGGGAGTGTCATTTGTTCCATGGATCTACTACACCAGCATCAGAGAGGAGAATGTCATTTGTTCTATGGATCTACTACACCAGCATCAGAGAGGGGAGTGTCATTTGTTCCATGGCTCTACTACACCAGCATCAGACAGGAGAGTGTCATTTGTTCTATGGATCTACTACACAAGCATCAGAGAGGGGAGTGTCATTGGTTCTATGGGTCTAAGAGGGAGGAGGGAAATAGAGAGGGGGAGGAAAGAGATGAATAGAGACAGGGAGAGGGAGAAAGGGAGAGAGAGGGAGGGAAGGAGAGAGACTGAGAGAGAGAAGGAGGGCGAGGAAGGGATACTGAGTGAGAGAGACAATGGGAGGGACGGAGAACGTGATAGACAGGGAAAGAGAGGGAGGGAGAGAGAGGGGGAGAAAGTGAAAGAAATAGGAAGCGAGAGAGGGAGAGAAGGGGAGAAAGAGGTTGACGAAGGGAAAGAGAGAAAGGGAGAGAGAGAGGAAGAGAGGACGAGGGTGAGAGAGGGAGAATCAGGGGAAGAGAGAGGGAGAAGAGAGAGGGCGGAGAGAGATGGAGAGAAAGAGGGTGAGACAGAGGGATAGGGAGATAGAGGGGGAGAAAAGGGCGGAGAGACAGAGAGAGCGAGAGATACGGAGGTGTGGTAGGAATTGGCGAGAGATCCAATGTCGTTTCAACGGGTTCTTATGAGATCGATGCTAGCCGACCATGATAACACGGCCTGTCCAGTCTAGAGGATCGGCTTCATTGCACCGGGTTTCGTCCCATATGGTTCGGTCTGAACTCGACACCCCAGTGACCCCAAGAGTCTTCGAGAAAGTGACACTCTTCAACCGAAAGACTGTCCGGAATCGACCACAACCTACATAGCCCAAGGCACGCGGTTTATTCCTTTTGCCAAGGAGATTCCCCTTCCCCAGCGCCCCTCCCCTCACCCACCCAGGGAAGTACTCATTTGTGTGGTTCGTGTATATATGTTGTTCTTGTTGTTCCCTTGATAAAGACATGTTTCGCACACACAACATTGACTTTGGGAGATCAAACGCGAACGGGCTTGTGAGAGTGTATAACATCAGAAAGCCCGTTTCCTGAACTGGCTGGAAATCCGATAGAAGTCCTGCGAGCCCAGGTCGTTGTGGCAGTGGCAATGACACCCCTGTACTTGACCTGGACAGTTAAAATACATTGTTGCTGACTGCTTGTATCCGGGGTGAAGTCTGATGTCGTTATGACTAGATAAGTTGCTGGTCAGTTAGTTAGTTATTTGTTTAGTAAGCTACTTGGTTAGTTTGTTGATAAGTTAATTAGTTTACTATTTAGTTAGTTCGATGATTATTTAGTGGTTAGTTAATTAATTAGTTAGTCAGTTAGTTAGTTAGTTAGTTAGTTAGTTGTCTAGTTAGTTATTGTTTAGTAAGCTACTTAATTAGTTTGTTGATTAGTTAGTTAGTTAGTTTTTTAGTTTATTAGTTGGTTAGTTTGTTAGTTAGTTAGTTAGTTAGTTAGTTATTGTTTAGTAAGCTACTAGGTTAGATTGTTGGTTAGTTAGTTATTTGACTATTTAGTACGTTAGTTGTTTAGTTAGTGGTTAGTTAGTTAATAAAGGTAGTTAGTTAGTTAGTTAGTTAGTTAGTTAGTTAGATAGATAGTTAGTTAGTTAGTTAGTTAGTCAGTTAGTTAGTTAATTAGTTAGTTAGTTAGTTAGTTAGTTAGTTGTCTAGTTAGTTATTGTTTAGTAAGCTACTTAGTTAGTTTGTTGATTAGTTAGTTAGTTAGTTTTTTTAGTTTATTAGTTAGTTAGTTTGTTAGTTAGTTAGTTAGTTATTGTTTAGTAAGCTACTAGGTTAGATTGTTGGTTAGTTAGTTAGTTGACTATTTAGTACGTTAGTTGTTTAGTTAGTGGTTAGTTAGTTAATAAAGGTAGTTAGTTAGTTAGTTAGTTAGATAGTTAGTTAGTTAGTTAGTTAGTTAGTTAATTAGTTAGTTAGTTAGTTAGTTAGTTAGTTAGATAGATAGATAGATAGATAGTTAGTTAGTTAGTTAGTTAGTTAGTTAGTTAGTTAGTTAGTTAGTTAGTTAGTTAGTTAGTTAGTTAGTTAGTTAGTTAGTTAGTTAGTTAGTTAATTAGTTAGTTAGTTAGTTAGTTAATTAGTTAGTTAGTTAGTTAGTTAGTTAATTAGTAAGTTAGTTAGTTAGTTAGTTAATTAGTTAGTTAGTTAGTTAGTTAGTTAGTTAGTTAGTTAGTTAGTTAGTTAGTTAGTTATTGTTTAGTAAGCTACTAGGTTAGATTGTTGGTTAGTTAGTTAGTTGACTATTTAGTACGTTAGTTGTTTAGTTAGTGGTTAGTTAGTTAATAAAGGTAGTTAGTTAGTTAGTTAGTTAGTTAGTTAGGTAGTTAGTTAGTTAGTTAGTTAGTTAGTTAGTTAGTTAGTTAGTTAGTTAGATAGTTAGTTAGTTAGTTAGTTAGGAAGTTAGTTAGTTAGTTAGTTAGTTAGTTAGTTAGTTAGTTAGTTAGTTAGTTAGTTAGTTAGTTATCGCAACTGAGAGGATACAAACCTTTTCCTTGTGCAAGGAAATGCAACCTAAAGACTAAATTTCGTGGATCTAAGCCTTTGTCGGCAACTAGTCTAGGATCGAAGCTCCAACAACCGGACAGTTAAAGAATTGCTTTTCTGATCCGGCAACTTCGCTGGCTTGTCTTGTTCCAGATATTTTGGTGTTACCTTTCCTCTGGAGTAAACTAGACAGGCCGAGAGGCGGATCATGCTGCATGGGCAACACATGGTCTCTATATTTTAGCCCAGGCTTTGTGTTATGGAGAGGTATAACGCCATCCCTGGTCTTAACAGGTCTCGGAATTAAAGCAAAAGGTAGCAGTTATGGGTTATAAGTCCTTGTCACTGGCGTAGACAGGGGAGCGACGGGATCGTCCGTCAAGACGGCAAGGCGCCAATGCTGATGATGATATACAGCCGAGGAAAAACGATGATGTGAGGTAGTGAGCACGACGCTGACTGCGTTCTACCAAAAGCGGGAAGCTTTAGAGGAGAAAGAGAAATGAAATATTAATATATTAATACAGAGGAGTAATAGTAATACAAACATCGCACAGGTCTCTCTCTTCTCCTCCCCCCCCCCCACCCCCAACTACCAGGAACAGGGAGAGTAAATAGGAAGAAGATATTCCAGGGATCTGAGATAGAGACTTAGAATGGAAACATCTTAACCCAGTCAGTAGATAAAACTACTAGGCTGCAACAACAGTAGCGGGTGTTTGTGTCCACAAAAATTTAAATAGCCAACTAAAAACAACACTGAATGCGCTTCATTAACCTTTATTAAAATACATCCTGCAGTAGGACAAGAATTTATGTTACCAGAGCAAATGTATGGCACAACAAAGATGTATAGTATAACAAAGACATGCACCACGAAATGTTAGGGTACAGCCTGCATTGTAAGCTGTAATAATGTATGGTACAGCTAGAAATTTAAGGTATACAAAATGTACGGTGCACTTAGGCTGTATGGTACAGCTAGAAATGTAAGTGCAATAGAAACTCCAGAAAACCTAATACTCAAATAATGGATTCACTTGTAGTTTAAAATAACATTTATTAATTGGTATTCTGCCTAAGTTTTGATACCAAACTACGGACAAAATACATCTCGTGAATAATTTGTATAATGCACCCAGTAAAACTTTAGTAGGATGGCTTACTCAACGGGACAGAACATCTCAACATTGATTGGATTTACTACACAACATGAACAATGCACTTACACTGATATTAATCTGTCTACATATAATTCGCAAAACAAAGAGCCACATTCCTCACATCACGTGTTGAAAACATTATCAAAGAAATCATAACAAGCCCACTGCCTACACATGATCAAATATTTGTGCAGTAATTCATCTCAAGTTACCGCTATCTCACCGGCACAACACGCTGTTGCCCACAGTTTCTGGTTAGTTCTTGTCTGTGTTAGCTCCATTCATACCACATATCATTATACGTCATTAGTACCAGACCAAAATTACAACACCAGTCAGGAAAAACAACGCCTCTGCGGTAGCAGAAGTTACAAAAGCATAACCACCCACAATTAATTAAAACATGGGGCTACGTGGCTGCGTGGTCTCCAGGTATGGTGTCCGTCTCGAGTGCTGGAGGTCCCGGGTTCAAGCCCCGGTGAGGACTAGGATATTTTTCACGTGGACTTCTAGTAATACAATTTCCCCTGGTCTCTGGGTAGTGAGATCGGACGCCCGTGTGTATTATTGCGCACGTAAAAAAAAACCTTCGCAGTTGGAAATCGAAAAAGAGTAGCCTAACGCCGCTGCCCGATGTTGCTGAAGTGTGTACCACTGAATACTTTTCTATAGATTCTGGTCTTTAATCTTAAACCTCTCTGTGTAGAGGGCTCTCTTTTTAACTACCTCTCAACACTTAGTGCTTCAGAAAGTAACTTCTTCTTTCGTTCGCTTGAAATATGTCTATAACTGCAATGTTGTTTCTTGTATGAATCTAACAGTCTTTTTTAGTTCACTCAGCGGTCCATAGAGTTTATCTTCCACTGTTGTCTCTCTAGGCCAGAAGGTTTGCCTGGATATGTTGTAGTTTGGGCAATCCTGGAGTATGTGCTCTGCTGTCTGCGTCGCCAAACCACATGTGCACATGACTGAGTCACCCATTGTGAATTTTGTATACATGTGGTTTCATTATCTATTGTGTCCTGTTCTGAGGCGCAGAATAATGACATGTTATGGTCTGTCCATAACGTGGTAGCATTCTGTCACACCTCTCGTTCCTCACAGCGAATAACTATCTCAATATTTCGTGTACTCTAACATGAGCAGTATGGAGACGTGACAGGTGTCCAGTCACACATCTCTCAACACGAGTCTCACCAGCCTCGTCACTCGAACCAAGTGTAAAATATACCGGCAACTAGGACGCTCTTCCAAATAATTAGCATGACTATACCCCGTAGTTGGATGTGGCGTCGATTTATATACCAACAGGATCCCAGCCAGATGGTCGAACCATATAATTTTATGATTCATTTCTGGTGGATCAGGAGGTCATTTTGAATATTTCACATTGTCCATTCCATCGTGAATATCATGCGCGGTGCGACTCCTTTGAATGTTGTACACTCTACATAGTTCTCCATTTACAGCACACTGTAAGTGTCTACCATGGTCTGAGTGTAACCTGCGAAGAACTCCTAAATTGACAAACCACTTCTCGACCAGTGCCTTCTAACTGCTGAGGCCTTCCTATCCCCACAATGGTAAATTTAGTAAACACGTTAGCTATAATAAACACCTTTTCAAAACCTCGACTGCCTCTCTAACACAGTGAAATCCAATGACTATCTCTCTCTCTCTCTCTCTCTCTCTCTCTCTCTCTCTCTCTCTCTCTTTCTCTCTCTCTCTCTCTCTCTCTCTCTCTCTCTCTCTCTCTCTCTCTCTCTCTCTTTCACGGATAAATCCATTGACTATCTCTCTCACGCACAGAGAAATCCATAGCTTCAACCTCAGAAGTTGATAAATTCACAGATGGACCTTTGATTTTAATTCGCGGTGGTTTGGCAATATCGCATCTCTTACAAAACAATTCTACATCTTCAGTGATGCCAATCCAATAACAACGACCTCTTCAGACCTGCAACATTCTATCTCTGCCCTGATGACCGGTGTTTGCACACATTCCAACACTCAATGTGTCATACTCTCCGGTATCACTCATTGAGAAATCCTCCCCTCCCCCCCCCTCCCCCCCCCCTCCCCCCCCCCCCCCCCCCCCCCCCCCTTAATGGATGCTGTACTCTTCTGTACAAAAAAAACGTCGGCATCATGCATCGTTTTTCACCGCACCGCCTCACTAAGGTTTCAGTTCGAAGTGGCAACATCTTTACAATTGTACTTTCCCAGAGTTACACAACTATACATTCCAATGTCAGAATACTTCAAGCTTCCACCAGTAAATTAAATTACCCAGGCCTACATGCCAATGCAGCAGCTCACAAATACCATTCAACTTCAAACACTGATCTAATCATGCACCAACCGACTACAGGCATTGGCGCCTATCTGACTCCGTGCTGGTGGTGAGAAAAGGGGCATATAATGCCCTCGTCTGCCTTCTTATACTGTAGCTAGGATCGCCTCCCCTTACTTCCCACAATCCTTAGCTAGGCGGGCGTTCACTATCATCATGAGACGTATACATACATGCCATTTCACATAGATCATACACACTATGTGGATATTTGTGACGTCTGACATATAAAATGGATGTTATGTGGATATATGTGAAATTTGAAATGGATACCGGATGCTATGTAGAATTGCGTGAAATTGTACGTGGATAATGAATAACATATAAATACATTTGACATAGAATTAATATATATTTATCTGATATCTTACATGGATACAATATCTATAAATCTGACATGGATACAATATCTATACATATGACATGGATACAGTATCTATACATATGACATGGATACAGTATCTATAGATGTGGCATGGATACAGTATCTATACATCAGACATGGATACAATATGTATAAATCTGACATGGATACCGCATCCATAGATGTGACACGATGTATAATAGGGTACAATGGTTCTGTGTGCATAATTTAAAGTAAATAATGGGGAGAGTGTAAACTGCACTCGGCACGTAGCTGTTTTGGTTTGATAAATGATATTGAAGAAATAATTGCCACTCCATGAGTGGTATACTCTATTCATACTCAAGGACATCAATACTCTATTCCTCAATCCAGCAAATCTATATTCAAACATTGAGCACATGCCACTACTGGCAACGCTGATCGTATTCCGGTACGAACCTAAATGCCTTGTCCTCGTCAATTTGAAAGCAGTAGACTCGAGTTTCTCTCTCATTTGAGTTCGTCAGTAGTGCATATCATTGACTGGCCCCGGGATCAAACCCGGATCACTGTCACATTCGATTCTACAATACTGAAGTTCCATATTCAATAAATTGCTTTAGGAGATCTCTATTTATTTAATTATTCTAGCACATCTACAGGCGTTTTCACATCCAGCCGTTCCGTGCTCTGTTCTCCACTCCAACAGTTCCATGTTCCACTCTTCACTACAAAAGTTCCATGTTCCACTCTACACTCCAACAGTTCCAGGTTCCACTCTCCACTACAACAGTTCCACACTACACTCATGTATGGTCTTACTGTACGTCGAATATAATATTCGTATCGAATCAATCAGTCAGTCAGTCTCCCAGTCAACAAATCAACGAAGAATCATTTAATCTATCGAGTCCTTCCATCAGTCAATCAATCAGTGCAATAGTTTGCAGGTGTGATGCCCTTGTTGCTGTCATCTTCAACAGCTTTCTAGGGACAGATAATCACCAGGTTTCCTCACACATTAAGGCCACACAATCATCATATGACTGGACAGCACCGTCGTATCCAAACATGTCCTCAGACTCGATCTTCCCCTGTGATTTCTTCGGCGCCGCCCGCTGGGTGGTCCCTGCAGTAGAAACTTCTGGAGTGTCATGTCCGCCGTCTGTTACGGAATAGAAAAAGAATCCGTTGAACAGGCATGATTATGATTATAGAGATACTCTAGTCCAGTCGTTCTCAACCGGTGGGTAATTATCGCCCCCCCCCCACCCCCACCACAGGGAGGAATTTTAGGGTTTCCAAAAAGGGGGGGGGGATTAAGATTATTTAAAGATCGGGTTACTATAAAAACCGATTACTTGATATTGTGTTTTCCCTCCATAATTTACTGTTCTGTACTTCTCGCCCTTATGACATTCGTTTTATAGTGTAAGTAGACCCGCAAATGACGATTTATGTAGACGTAGACTTGTTCTAGTAATGTAGCTTCCATTTTTGCGTATACTGTTTAGAGGTGGGGGGGGGGGGCATATGGAGGAAATACGAAAAAAGGGGGGGGGGGGTCTTGACGTTCTGAACATATAGTGAAGGGGTGCATGGACCAAAAAAAAGGTTGAGAACCACTGCTCTAGACGTTAAACAAAACTACGCATCTTAACTAAGAGTACGACCAGCAGCTAAACATGTCCAAACAATAGCTACTCTACAGGCTGCTCCAATGTAGCCATTCATCCAGTGTACGATCGGTAATATAAAGTTCGATGGTTCTGTCACCTAATAACAACTGTAGAAAACACCAACTACATTTACCTGCCATCCCACAGAACTGCATGGCTTACTTATTGACTCACTCTCGAATTTCCTCCCATAACTTGCCCAAACAATTTGGACTGCCTACATCTAATTTTTTAATCAGTTTACAGTGTTAATTTTATGTTGTTCGTACGACTTGGTCATTGGTTTTTCTGTCTATCCATGGTATACTTTGTATTCTCCTCAGATACCATATTTTGATAGCCATAAGATATGTTTTCAACTTGACTACGCACACACACACACACACACACACACACACACACACACACACACACACACACACATGCATACATACACGCAGGCAGGCAGGCAGGCACGCACACACGCACACACGCACACATATACGTACGTACATATACGGAACCACGCACACCCATCAATCAATCCATTCATGCACCGCCCACCCGTCAGCCCGCCGGCCCGCACGTACGCACGCATTCATTCTTTACACACACACACACACACACACACACACACACACACACACATACACAAGTCCGTCAGTCCGTCCTCCCAGGCAGGCAGGCAACAAGCCCCGTCCCCCCCCCCCCCCCCCCCGCCCCCACGCACGCACACATATAACACACACATACATACATACATACAGACAGACAGACGGGCAGGCAGGTAGGCAGGCACCCAGGCACCCAGGCAGGCAGGCGGGTAGGCAGGCAGGCACCCAGGCACCCAGGCAGACAGGCAGGCAGACAGGCAGACAGACAGACAGGCAGACAGACATCTAAGAAACGTGCTACAGTTAGTCAGCCTTCAGTCTCCCCTACGTCAGTCTAAAAGTACAAACGTTACTGGTGATCCTTGACCTGTGACTGTATCGCTGTATACACATCTAAAACACAAGACACATCACACAACTGGTGTCTACACACCTGGCAGAGTGGGCTGGACCTTGCAGAGATCTTTCCGTGACAGAGAAATGTAGTCATTGGACTCGGCGAGTGAGTCACCGTGTGCGTCAGACTTGGTTGTCTGTCGTCGCCTGTGAACACGAGTCATTTAATATTAACTGATTATCTGTCGTGTGCCAGTCTACTGTCACAGTGGAACGATTTTGGCACCCGTGTGCCAGAAGGATGTTTCAGTATAAACAGTGCTTTATTGGTTCTGTTTCTTTTATTCCCCACAAGTTTTAGTGACCGTAATTTAAAATTCACAAACCCGGAACATGTCTCTGCCAACATTGTAAGGCCAGACGTGTGTCTCCAGTGTTATTTTCTGAGATAGCGATGTTTATGCAGTTTGTTTTGGTTTGTTTTCTTGACATGGCAACGCCTTCTAGTATGGGTCCACGTAGACGTGCATCAGTTCGAGCTAGATTGTTGTTCGAAACGGTTTTAGTTGAAATCATATGATTGAATGTTGGTTGTGTTTGTGTCTGCTATATTCTGTGGATGTGAATGACTATGTTGAGTTCACTTTATGATCCTGCTCTGCTCTATTTAGTCCTATAAATGAATGTTATTATCAACCATGTCTGTGTTAAAATCATTACTTTAATGCATGGACGTTATTTATAAGTTTTATTTTAATTGCAGACATCGATTCAAAACTAATGCAGACAGACAGACAGACAGACAGACAGACAGACAGACAGACAGACAGGTGGATGGATGGGAGGATGGATAGATTGACAGAGCGAGAGAGAGAGAGAGAGAGAGAGAGAGAGAGAGAGAGAGAGAGAGAGAGAGAGAGAGAGAGAGATATTACATGTACGTTTCAAATGGATACATTACAGATAGAAGAACTAGTGTAGCATCACGGACATAAGAACATTGTACTACATTGCATGGTGACCGCACATTGATACATTTCTACCACGTGGTTAAATATGTTGCATGTTGTATCTTGACAATAGAGTCAGAGTGGTAGATACACCAAGGCAAGACCAGACGGACACATTAGCAGATTGCAAATGATAACATTAATATTGGGACTCTTTGCTGGTTGTTGAAGTACGGATCGATCAGTAGCGACTTCCGCCAAAGATAGCAGTCCTGCCTTGTGCCTTGGATGACCGGAGTTTTGTTTTCTGGTTGTAGTGCTGGTTGTATAGCCAACATGAACAGTAGATGTGTCATTAGATGGCATCAGAACCAGGTCAAGGCTGTGTCCATTGTACTTGAAGGGAGACTAAACCATGGGCTGTCCGTTGTGAATATCAATTTCCCTCACACATGAATACCTCCATAGATGATCATATACCACACACATAGAGTCTGAGCAAAGTGCACCAACACTATAGCAATGGCAGTAATTCACATATGTGCGTGTGTGTTTGCGTGTGTTTGTGTGCTTGTTGATGTGTGTATGTGTTTGCATGTGTTTGTGTGCATGTTGGTGTGTGTGCGTGTGCGTGCGTGTGTGTTTGTGTGTCTGTGTGTAAGTATGTGAGTGCGTGGTTGTGTCTCTGTTTTATTGTATATGTGTATGTGTGTGTAATAAATCACACGTGGTGCAAATGTGTAGATTGTGTTTGTGTGCGCGTGTGTGTGTGTGTGTGTGTGTGTGTGTGTGTGTGTGTGTGTGTGTGTGTGTGTGTGTGTGTGATAGAATCAAACGTAGTGCATTTATTTATAAGGGTAGATTGTCTCACGTTGAAGTTTACCCGAGCGGCGGCCAGCACGACCTCCCCTTATCGATGTTCAGATGCCGAAGCTGTTGTAACGTGCGTGTGTGTCTTACTAGTTGTTCCGCCTGATACTAAAAGGCTGGCTATGAGAATGTCTCCAACGGTGGCTGGGAATTGTACCATCATAACGTACTTGTGTGGCTTCCACTGCGTGACTGGCAACATGTCTGTTTCTGTTAGAAGTGGACGTCCTACCCGAAGCTAGCACGCCTCTAATGCTGAATAATTCACAACATTAAGTCTTCATGGGCAGAGATCACTAAACAAGTGCTGAATCCCAAATCACTAAAATAGAGCTGCAGCACAAATCAATACAATATTGCTGTATCACAAATCACTACAAGTGTGCAGTAGCACAAATAACTACAATAGTGCTGTATTACTACTACTACAAACTACTACACTACTGCTGTAGCACAAATCACTACAAGTGTGCCGCTGTATCACAAATCACTACAAGTGTGAAGTAGCACAAATAACTACAATACTGCTGTAGCACAAATCACTACAAGTGTGCCGCTGTATCACAAATCACTACAAGTGTGCAGTAGCACAAATAACTACAATAGTGCTGTATTACTACTACTACAAACTACTACACTACTGCTGTTGCACAAATGACTACAACAGTGCTGTAGCACAATACACCACACGTGTGATGTAGTACAAATCACTACAAGTGTGCTGTAGCACAAATCATGGCAAGTGTGCTGTAGAACAAATCACCGCAATAGTGTTGTATCACAAATAACTACAATAGTGCTGTAGCACAAATCACTACAACAGTTAATTATATCACGGCCAGCAGTCTCCAGACGTGGACATGACATAGTAACCTACCTCCAGAAGATAACAGCAACCACCACAAGCACCAGCACACCAACACCGCCAACCAAAGGGACCGCAACGATAGCAGCTACATTCATGTTGTCATGACTGGACAGCTCTGGAGAAGATACAATATTGACACGTGACATATGTGTCTCTGTGTGTGGCTGTAGAAACAGCCTCATGGCCACATGTATGTATGTTACTAAAGAAACAGCCATATGTATGTATGTTACTAAAGAAACAGCCATTCAAAGTCATGTTTCAGTTATGTGTTATTGTGTCTGTGTGTGTGTGTGTATGTGTGTGTGTGTGTGTGTGTGTGCACAAAAGCATGTGTATTTATATGGGTGTATACGGGCTAGTGTATGTGTGTGTGTGTGTCTGGTGCAGGTTGCATGTGGGTGTGCCTGATTGTGTTGTGTGTACAAAAAAAAAAAAAAAACGCTGTACAGGAATTACATAATGATCTAGAACAGTTGCAGGATGAGATGGAAGCGGTCCGCCAGCCAGCTGACAGTGGCCACAGTTTGAGAAATAACTACAGATAGGCATACGAAGGGAACATTTTAAACTGCAAGCTATACGAACGAGCTAGAACAACACATTGGCCATAGCCTCTTAATCCTCATTGTCTATATTTTCTTGCCTGTCAGTCTACATTCTGTGAAGCAGTTCACGTGTCTGTCTACGTTATGAGAGTATTTTGCCCGTCAGTCTACGTTCTTTGAAGTATATTGCCTGACACTCTGCGCTCTGTGAAGCATTTCACCTGTCAGTCTACGTTCTGTGAAGCTTTTCACCTGTCAATCTACGTTCTGTGAAGCATTTCACCTGTAATTCTACGTTCTGTGAAATATTTTACCTGTCAGCCTACGTTGTGCGGGGCACTATAATTACCAGAGCGTACTCTGTTATAGAATGGACGAGCTATAAGGGAAACATGCGCTGTTCGATGTGAGCAGCGCCATGACACTCATCACTGACAGTTTTAAGCCCAGTTCTTCCCCGCGAGGTCCCAACACCACCACTCTTCCCCTTCCTGTATCTATTCCTCGCGGTGTACCAATTCCATAGTTTTATGTATGATTATATTTCATATTATTATTTTTACTGCCACTTGATTTTAACATGAGCTATATGCACTGCTTATTTCATCATGTTTATGTCAATGGTATTAATTATCTTAATGAATTGTTTCACTATTATTTTACGACACACAATGTATATGTATACATTTTTTTTTGTTAATTTTCATCATTTTCCCAGCTGTTTCCCCATTTTTTGTGTGTGAGAATGCTCATGATAATCGTCAGTGTAATTGTGTGTAAAGTGTGGGCGTTTTTTTTTTTCATATTAGTTTTTAGTGACTATGTGTGGCAGCGTGTATGTGTCTAGATGTGTGTATGTGATGGGTGGATGGATGTGTTTATATGTGTCCATGTGTGGTGTGTATATGTGTGCGTATGAGTGGGTATGTGTGTATACATGTGTATGAGTGTGTATGTATGTGTATGTGTGTATGTTTGTGTATGTGTGTAAGTGTGCATGTTTGTGTGTACGTGTATATGTGCGTATGTGTGTATATGTGTGTGTTTGCGTGTATGTGTGTGTATATGTTTATGTGCGTACGTGTGTGTGCACGTGCTTGTATTGTTTTGATGTGTATGTATGTGTGTGTTTATGTGTCAACATGTGTGTATGTGTTTGTATGATGCATGCCTGGGTGTATGTTTGTGTGTTTGTGTGATGTATACATGTTTGTATGTGTATATGTGTGCATAGGTGTTGTGTGTGTATGTGTGTGTACGTGTGTATGTGTATGTGTTTATGTGTATGTACGTGTGTGTATTTGTATGTGTATGTTCGTGTATTATGTATATATGTTTGTGTGTGTGTGAGCTCACGCATACTATATATGCGAGGGGTTATTTGCGTGTTATTAAGTGTATGCATAACTGTGAGAATTTGTGCAAATGATGTATGTATGCAGGTATGTATGTGTGTGTTTATGAATATGTGTGTGTGTGTTTGTTTGTGTGTACGCTTGTCTGCCTCTCTCATAACATGGTCATATGCTTTGCTAACGTTTACATAAACCATTTGACAGTGTTGTTTTCTATGTAAAAGTAACATTCACAATTGATGAACGAAAGATGAGTGTTTGGAAGGGCCAAAAGTAAGATGGGCCTGCGTTCCCAATTTTTGATCCTTTGAAAATAAATATCGTTCGTTCGTTTGTTCGTTAGTTCGCGCATCTATTCCAACACTAGCACTCTTCCCCGTCCTGCATCTATTCCTCTAGGGGTCCCAATACCAGCACTCTTCCCCTTCATGTATCTTTTCCTCTAGGGGTCTAAATACGAGCACTCTTCCCCTTCCTGTATGTATTCCTTTAGGGGTCCCAACACTAGCACTCTTCCCATTCCTGCATCTATTCCTCTAGGGGTCCCAATACCAGCACTCCTTTGCTTCCTGCATCTATTCCTCTAGGGGTCTAAACACCAGCACTCTTCCACTTCCTGTATCTATTCTTCTAGGGGTCCCAATACACGCACTCTTCCGCTTCCTGCGTCTATTCCTCTGTGGGACTAAATACCAGCACTCTTCCCCTTCTTGAATCTATTCCTCGTGGGGTCCCTACACCAGCACTCTTCGCCTTCCTGTTTCTATTCCTCGCGGGGTCCCAAAACCAGCACCCTTCTACTTCCTGTATCTATTCCTCGCGGGGTCCCAATACTAGCATTCTTTCACTTCCTATATCTATTCCACTAGGGGTCTAAATACTAGCACTTTTCCCCTTCCTCTATCTATTCCTCTAGGGGTCCAAATACCAGCACTCTTCCCCTTCTTGCATCTATTCCTCTAGTGGTCCCAATACCAACACTATTTCCCGTCCTGCATAAATTCCTCACTGCATCCCAATAACAGCACTCTTCGCCTTCCTGCATCTATTCCTCTAGGGGTCTAAATACTAGCACTCTTCCCCTTCCTGTATCTATTCCTCGCTGGGTACCTTCACCAGCACACTTCCACTTCTGTATCTATTCCTCGCTGGGTCCCTACACCAGCACTCTTCCCCTTCCTACATCTATTTCTCTAGGGGTCAAAATACTAGCACTCTTCCCCTTCCTATATCTATTCCTCGCTTGGTCCCTACATCAGCACACTTCCCCTTCCTATATCTATTCCTCACTGGGTCCCTACACCAGCACTCTTCCCCTTCGTGTATCCATTCCTTGCTGGGTCCCTACACCAGCACTCTTCCGCTTCTTGTATCTATTCCTTGCTGGGTCCCTACTTTAGCACTCTTCCCCTTCCTATTTCCATTCTCCACTGGGTCCCAACCCCAGCACACTTCCCCTTCCTATATCTATTCCTCGCTGGGTCCCTACACCAGCACAATTCCCCATTCGGCATCTATTCCTGGCTGGGTCCAGTGTATATTAACCGCTATTCCCATGTAGGGTTCACGGCGCACTAACGGACACACCCACACAGGTGACAACATACGTGTGTTTGCATTAACGGTTTTACCACAACTATACATGCATAAACGGTTCTTCAATAAGTATACATTTAGTAACGGTTCATCAATAACTATACATGTATTAGCGGTTCTAAGCCAACTATACATGTATTATTTCCCACAACTACACATGTAATCAGGGTTCTTCAATAACTATCCACGTATTAACGGTTCTTCAATACCTATACATGTACTAACAACTATACATTTATTAACGGATTTCCTACAGTTATACATGTATTAACGGTTCTTCAATAACTAAACATGTATTAACGCTTTTTCAACAACTATACATGTATTAACGGTTCTTCCAAAACTATGAACGTATTAAACGTTTTCTTAAATATAAAGGTATTAACGGTTCTTTAACATCTATACATGTTTTAACTATTCTTTAGCACCTGTACATGTATTAACGATACTTTAACAACTAAACACGTATAAACGGTTCTTCAACAACTATACATTTATTAACGGTTATTAAACAACTATATATGGTTAACGGTTCTTCAACGCCTATACATGTTAGATCAATTTTCCATGTAGGTAACTTAGACAGTTTCCCACAGAGAACAATCATCATCTGTTCCGTGCAGTATGCTCGTCAAACCACCAGAAACTAGTGGCTCGTCCCTTCTTCTGTTGGGTTAAACAGTCCCAAGACTAGAATCCGGGAGTTGGGCATGTGTTGTCTGGACGGATGGAGGAACATGTATTGAGTGTTTTAGAACCTCAGCTGCAACGACTGCTAGCAGTACACACGGGAACCTGGATTAAAGAATGCCAGGACCACCCTGATATATATGGCTATCTCTTCATGTAGGAAGAGAAGTCACTGACCAGGCTAATGTCATCTTAATACAGGGATTAACTACAATATGGGACATAACGCTGTCTAATCCACATTACGGTTATTACTATGTCGGTACTATGGGACAACAACCACATACCTAAGATAGTAAACATGCAATGATGTACAGACTTACTTTCAGTACAGTTGGAACCCAGGTAGCCGTTCTGACATCCGCGAAGACATGTTCCATTGGTGTTGTCACAGAAATGTGTCCCGTCTCTCACACAGAACTGGCTACAGACAAGCTGACACTCTGGACCATAGCTGCCCACGTCACACCCTAGAGTAAGACCACAGATTTGAGTATTGGGCAGTTCGTGGACATCTGGGGCAAGGCTGATTAGACCACGTACTGTGGTAGAACTGCTAGACAAATGCAATGCCCAAATGGGAAACAATGTTTACATCCGTTGTTACCTAAAAGGCTTTATAAATGTGTCTCATTTCCTGTGTTATCAGCTATCCATGGGAGACGATACAATCATGACTGAAGTACTTGTTTAATGAGTTATTCATTGCATAAGACCAGACAATCATGACTGAAGATATTGTTCAGTGAGTTATCCATGGGAGACCTGACACAACAGTACTTGCAAAGACCCGTCTAAGGATGGTCTAGAGATTTTCGGTTCGCGAGTGCATTTTTCAGAAGACTCCTAGGAGTCGTCGCTGGAACTTAGGAGTTCGTGCTTTGTGTTGCGCTTTCGGCGAGTCACCCTGCGGAATGATACCGAGCCATATGGGGTAAAACCCGTGCCAATGAAGTCTTTCTAGTGAGTGCCCATTCCATCGACGATGAAATGTATTTTATTCTGGAGGTCTCTTGTGTTGGCATTCTGGCGGCGGCATTATGCACAGTGTATCTGTACGGGCTGTTGGTTTGCCGAAGCTCCTGGCTGATCCACTTGTCACATAGGACAGTGGGAAGCATTTTGTATGATATTTACTGGCATATGGGGAGCATAATGGGGACGACCCGTTGCCGTGAAAGTGGAACCTCGACTAACTAACTAACTAACTAAGTAACTAACTAACTAACTAAATAACTAACTAACTAACTAACTAACTAACTAACTAATTACCAAACCAACCAACCAACCAACCAACCAACCTGCCAGCCAGCCAGCCAACCAACCAACAAGCCAGCCAGCCAGCCAACGAAACAGCCAGCCAGCCAGCCAGCCAGCTAACTAACTAACTAACTAACTAACTAACTAACTAGCTAACTAACTAACTAACTAACTAACTAAATAACTAATAACTAACTAACTAACTAACTAACTAACTAACTACTAACAAACTAACTAACAAACTAAAAAACTAACTAACTAACCAACTAACTAACTAACTAATTAACTAACTAACTAACTAACTAACTAGCTAGCTAACTAACTAACTAACTAACTAACTAACTAACTAACTAACTAAACTAACTAATTAACTAACTAACTAACTAACTAATTAACTAGCTAACTAGCTAACTAACTAACTAACTAACCAACCAACCAACCAACCAACCAACCTGCCAGCCAGCCAGCCAACCAACCAACAAGCCAGCCAGCCAAACAGCCAGCCAGCCAGCCAGCTAGCTAACTAACTAACTAACTAACTAACTAATAACTAACTAACTAACTAACTACTAACTAACTAACTAACTAACTAACTAACTAACTAATTAACTAACTAGCTAACTAACTAACTAACTAACTAACTAACTAACTAAACTAACTAACTCACTAACTAACTAACTCACTAACTAACTAACTAACTAACTAACTAATTATCTAATTAAGTAAACTAACTAATTATCAAACTAACTAACTAACTAATTAACTAACTAACTAACTAACTAACAATTAACTAACTAAATAACTAACTAACTAACTAATTAACTAACTAAGCTAACTAATTATCTAACTAACTAACTAACTAATTAACTAATTAACTAACTAACTAACTAATTAATTATCTAACTGACTAAATAACTAACTAACTAATTAACTAACTAATTAACTAACTAACTAACTAACAAATTATGCAAAAGTACCATCACCTCGGGGACTCTTGTACAGATCTTCGCGTCATCTCAATCCAGTTATCGGCGGGGTATGCAAGACCGGTGTTGGAACTAAGCATCTGATAACGGGTATGGTAAGATATAGCCTGGTCACGGATCACCACCATGAGTATGGACAGGGAGGGATTGGTCCTAGGTTGGGATTATTTTTTCGAGGAGTAGTTGTATTGTAAACAGACTGCGACCCAAGGCCCAGGGGATATGTTGGTGCTGACTTTGACAACATGGCTGAGATATCTGATCTGCTATGATTAAACAGACCGTTGCAGCAATGACCAAACTCGGATGGGCAATATACAGACATAATATATTTCTTGTCTGCCAGCAAGACCACATGTGGTTCTAAATCAACTTCCCATCCAGATAACTCCCAGAATTTCTCACAAAGAACGATCCTCATCTGTTCCGTGCAGTATGCTCGTTAAAACGCCAGGGACTAGTAGATAGCCCCTTCCTCTGTTTGTGTAAGCAGTTCCAAGACTAGAAGGCCGGAAGTTGGGCTTTTGTTGTCTGAATGGATGTAGGAACATCTATTGAGTGTATTTGAACAGACATCCAGATCTCATCCCCAGCTGCTAAAACAGCTGGCACTAAACAAACATCGGAACCTGGCTCAAAGAACGCCAAAGCCATCCTGACCTATATCGCATTCTCTTCATGTAGGATGAGAGGTTCACTGACCAGGCTGACGTCATCCGTAATACAATGTAACTACAATATACATGACGAACAAGCAGTACAAGCTAGAGATATCTTGATAACTGTAGCCAAAGATTTAATTCCGACCCCCCCCCCCCCCCCAAAAAAAAAAAAAGCAACTTAAGCCATGGATTATACCAGACACGTAAGAATTAATAAAACAACGAAGGGAATTGAAACTTAAAGGAGGCGAATCCAATAACAGCAGGAGGAAGTATAAATCTTTAACTCGAGAAATAATAAAAACGCAAGGAAGGACAAAAATCAATATATACAAGATTGCTGTACCAGAATAGAGCAATATCATAAGACTGGAAGAGATTATGAAATGTTCAAAGAAATGAAGTTATTGACAAGAAATGTTCAACCTCAATTGAATGTTATCTGTGACAAGATGGGAAATAGCTTAACAGAATCTAGACAAATTCTAGAAAGATGGCAGGAGTACTGCAGTGGAATATATGATATGAGTGACAGTGAGGATATGAATGAGATACATGAGCCAATGACAGCAGAGACAGAACCTGAACCCTCATTAGATGAAATTGCATGGGCAATAGAGAACCTGAAGAATGGTAAATCACCTGGATGTGATGAGATACCAGCTAAACTAATTAAAGCGGGAGGAGAAGAATGCATACAAATCTATCACGCATTATGTAAAAAGATATCGCCAACAGATTGGAAGAGAACTATCTTCATTCCAATACCAAAAAAGGTCAACCTGAAATTATGCACCAACTATAGAACCATTGCCCTGATCAGTCATGCAAGTAAAATTCTACTAAAAATCATAATGGGAAGACTTCGTAAGAAAATAAAAGAAGAAATTAGCTTGGTTCAAGCTAGATTTAGACAAGGAGGAGAAATAAGAGATCACATTCTCAACATGCGTTTAATAATATGTAATGCAATTTAATGTAAACATATTCTCATGTTTTGTGGATTATTCAAAGGCATTTGACTGTGTACAACATCAGAAACGTTGGGAAATCATGAGGAATATGGGCTTTCCATCACATGTAATACAACTCATAAGAATGCTCTATCTAGACCAACAAGCCGCGGTTAGAATAGATAGCGAGACATCCGATTTTTTTTTTTACATCAAGTAAGGAGTCCGTCAGGGATGTGTGCTGTGCCCCTATTTGTTTAACCTGTACGCTAAAAATATGATGACAAATGTAAGAGATGATATAAAAAGAGAGCTATATGATGCCCTAAATATTGGCGGTCATGACATACCAGAGATTCGGTATGCTGATGATACAGTATTGCTA
The DNA here is from genome assembly GCA_963921405.1 of Cepaea hortensis. Classification (NCBI taxonomy): domain Eukaryota; kingdom Metazoa; phylum Mollusca; class Gastropoda; order Stylommatophora; family Helicidae; genus Cepaea; species Cepaea hortensis. Next base: position 88,660,741 of record OY992895.1, on the reverse strand, counting down.
TCCACAACACAGAATGGTATAGAAAACCTAATAGCCTCAACCCAATTGAATAGTGAAAATATCAACTTATATCTTAACAAAGCAAACACAAAGATAATGCGTACCGATAAAACTACTATGGAGAAAGATATATATGTTAATGAGTAAAAATTGGAGGTTGTGGAAAATTTTGAATATCTTGGGTCATTATTGATTACCAACAACAGTGACACAATGAAAGAAATGAAACGAAGACTATCAATTGGTCTTCAAAGACTAAAACAACTGAATAAATTATGGAGTGGGACAGACAGAACTACAAAAATTAGACTTTTAAGAGCATGCATTTTTCCCATTGCAACATACGCCTGTGAGACCTAGACACTTACTAAACAAGCTGAACAGCGCATAAATACCTTTGAATATAAATGTTATAGACGAGTTATATGAATATCATGAATAAAGAATACCATGGACAGATAGAAAAACCAATGACCAAGTACTACAAGAGACAAATGAAAATCGTAGATTGATTAGAGAAATTAGACGTAGACAGTCAAAATTTTTTGGACATGTTATGAGAAGAAATGGACTGGAGAACTTGGTGACAGCTGGCAAGATCGAGGGGAACAGACCAAGAGGAAGACCGAGAGGAAAATACCTGAATGGCTTGGCCACATGGCATGGACGAGACAGGAACACTGAGCTGATCCACGACTCTGGTGATCGAGTGAAATGGCGAATCATGACCGCCCACGCTTTCCGGCATGGCACATGATTGATTGATATGAATATTTTGGATAAAGAAAGGAACAAATGTATCCATACTTGAAGAGCTGAATATTGAAGAAGGTTATCTATTAAAGACGATAAAACAAAGAAACTTGAAATATTTTATTCACTTAAATCGCCATGAAAGTTTGGAGAGAAAAATAATGGAGGGGTATATGCCTGGGAAGAGAGGCAGAGGAAGGCCAAAGAGAAGATGGGTGCAGGATGTAGTGGATGATCTCCTGATGGGTGTATCGGACGCGGGACATCTTGCTTATGATCGAGAGGTTTTCCGGAAGGTTGTTATGGGAGCGAGGTTCTGCAAAGGACATGCTACTGAATGAATGAATGAACTACATTATGGAACATAATTATGTTTAATCCACATTACCTTTGTGTTACTATGGGACAACAACCACATACCACACGATAGCAAACATTCAGTGTTGTACAGACTTACGTTCAGTACAGTTGGAACCCAGGTAGCCACTCTGACATCCATGAAGACATGTTCCATTGGTGTTGTCACAGAAATGTGCCCCAGGATCACGGTCTGTCACACAGAACTGGCTACAGACAAGCTGACACCCTGGGCCATAGCTACCCACGTCACACCCTAGAGTAAGACCACACATCTGAGTATATAGATAGTTCGTTACCATATGGGGCATGGCTGATCAGACCACATACTGGGGCAGAAATACTGTTAAACTTCAATGCCTAAATTGATATACTGTTTATATCTGATGTTTTCTGAAAGGCTTTACAAATGTGTCTCATGTCATGTGTTATCAGCTATCCCTTGAAGACTAGACAATCATGACTGAAGTTCTTGTTTGATGAGTTTTCCATGTGAGACGAGACACAACAGTATTTGCAAAGACCGGTCTAATGTTGGTCTAGAGATCATCAAAAGTACCATCTCCTCTGAGACTCTTGTGCAGAGCTTCGCATCATCTCAGTCCAGTAACAGGTTGGGTATGCAAGACTGGTGTTGAAACTACGCATCTGATTACGGGCGTGGTAGGATAAAACCTTGTCACGGTTTACTACGATGAGAATGGACAGGAGAGGAATGGACCCAGGTTGAGAGTGTTTTCTCTAGAAGTAGTTGCATGTAAACAGACTACGACCCAAGGCCCAGAGGATATGTTCGTGCTGAAGTTGACAGCATTGCTGAGTTATCTGATCTGTTCTGATTAAACAGACGTTTGCAGCAATGGTAAAATTCGGATGGGCAATACACTGACATGATGTATTTCTTGTCAACAATCAAGATCACATATGGTTCTAGATTAATTCTCTTCCAGCGAACTCCCATATTATCCCATATAGAATTATCATCATCATCTGTTCCGTGCAGTAAGCTCGTCAAAACACCAGGGACTAGTGGCTCGTCGCTTCTTCTGTCTTCAGTCCAGTAGTTGGGCTTTTGTAGTCTGAAGGGATGGAGGAACATGAAGGAACATGATAGAACTTGGAGGACCATGGAGTAACATGGAGGATCAAGGAGGAATATGGATTAACGTGTAATGAGTGTATTTGAACAGAGAGCAAGAGTTCGTCCTCAGCTGTAACCACAGCAAGCACACAACACCGGAACCTGGCTCAAAGAACACCACAGCCACGCTGACCTACATCCCGTTCTCTACATGTAGGATGAGAAGATCACTGAACAGGCTGATGTCATCCATAATACACTGATGTAACATCATTATAGATAATAACGCATGCCGTTACTATGAGACAACAGCCACATACAATACAATAATAAACATACAGTGTTGAACAAACTTACTTTGAGTACAGGTAGAGCCCTTGTACCCAGTCTGACATCCGTGAAGACATATTCCATTGGTATTGTCACAGAAATGTGACCCCGGATCACCGTCTCTCACACAGAACTCGCTACAGACAAGCTGACATCCTGGTCCATAGCTGCCCACGTCACACCCTAGAATAAGACCACACATCTGAGTATATATGTAGTTCCTGGCCGTCTGGGACATAGCTGTCCACGTAACACCCTAGAGTAAGACCACACATCCGAGTATATGGATAGTTCCTGGACGTCTGGGCCATAGCTACCCACGTTAAATCCTAAAGTAAGACCACACATCTGAGTATATTGAGACTTCGTGGAAGTATGGTAGCTGCTCAGAATCTACACACTGCTATGGAACTACCATCATAATTCAATGCCTAAATATGAAATAATATTTATATCTGGTAGTGTCTAAAAGACTATACAAATGTGTCTCATGTTCGTGTGTTATCAGTTATCCCTTGAAGACCAGACAATCATGACTGAAGTTCTTGTTTGATGAGTTATCCATGTGAGACCAGACAATCATGACTGAAGTTCTTGTTTGATGAGTTTTCCATGTGAGACGAGACACAACAGTATTTGCAAAGACCGGTCTAATGTTGGTCTAGAGATCATCAAAAGTACCATCTCCTAGGAGACTATTGTGCAGAGCTTCGCATCATCTCAGTCCAGTAACAGGTTGGGTATGCAAGACTGGTGCTGAAACTACGCATCTGATTACGGGCGTGGTAGGATAAAACCTTGTCACGGTTTACTACGATGAGGAGGGACAGGAGAGGAATGGACCCAGGTTGAGAGTGTTTTCTCTAGAAGTAGTTGCATGTAAACAGACTACGACCCAAGGCCCAGAGGATATGTTCGTGCTGAAGTTGACAGCATTGCTGAGTTATCTGATCTGTTCTGATTAAACAGACGTTTGCAGCAATGGTAAAATTCGGATGGGCAATACACTGACATGATGTATTTCTTGTCAACAATCAAGATCACATATGGTTCTAGATTAATTCTCTTCCAGCGAACTCCCATATTATCCCATATAGAATTATCATCATCATCTGTTCCGTGCAGTAAGCTCGTCAAAACACCAGGGACTAGTGGCTCGTCGCTTCTTCTGTCTTCAGTCCAGTAGTTGGGCTTTTGTAGTCTGAAGGGATGGAGGAACATGAAGGAACATGATAGAACTTGGAGGACCATGGAGTAACATGGAGGATCAAGGAGGAATATGGATTAACGTGTAATGAGTGTATTTGAACAGAGAGCAAGAGTTCGTCCTCAGCTGTAACCACAGCAAGCACACAACACCGGAACCTGGCTCAAAGAACACCACAGCCACGCTGACCTACATCCCGTTCTCTACATGTAGGATGAGAGGATCACTGAACAGGCTGATGTCATCCATAATACACTGATGTAACATCATTATAGATAATAACGCATGCCGTTACTATGAGACAACAGCCACATACAATACAATAATAAACATACAGTGTTGAACAAACTTACTTTGAGTACAGGTAGAGCCCTTGTACCCAGTCTGACATCCGTGAAGACATATTCCATTGGTATTGTCACAGAAATGTGACCCCGGATCACCGTCTCTCACACAGAACTCGCTACAGACAAGCTGACATCCTGGTCCATAGCTGCCCACGTCACACCCTAGAATAAGACCACACATCTGAGTATATATGTAGTTCCTGGCCGTCTGGGACATAGCTGTCCACGTAACACCCTAGAGTAAGACCACACATCCGAGTATATGGATAGTTCCTGGACGTCTGGGCCATAGCTACCCACGTTAAATCCTAAAGTAAGACCACACATCTGAGTATATTGAGACTTCGTGGAAGTATGGTAGCTGCTCAGAATCTACACACTGCTATGGAACTACCATCATAATTCAATGCCTAAATATGAAATAATATTTATATCTGGTAGTGTCTAAAAGACTATACAAATGTGTCTCATGTTCGTGTGTTATCAGTTATCCCTTGAAGACCAGACAATCATGACTGAAGTTCTTGTTTGATGAGTTTTCCATGTGAGACGAGACACAACAGTATTTGCAAAGACCGGTCTAATGTTGGTCTAGAGATCATCAAAAGTACCATCTCCTCGGAGACTCTTGTGCAGAGCTTCGCATCATCTCAGTCCAGTAACAGGTTGGGTATGCAAGACTGGTGCTGAAACTACGCATCTGATTACGGGCGTGGTAGGATAAAACCTTGTCACGGTTTACTACGATGAGAATGGACAGGAGAGGAATGGACCCAGGTTGAGAGTGTTTTCTCTAGAAGTAGTTGCATGTAAACAGACTACGACCCAAGGCCCAGATGATATGTTCGTGCTGAAGTTGACAGCATTGCTGAGTTATCTGATCTGTTCTGATTAAACAGACGTTTGCAGCAATGGTAAAATTCGGATGGGCAATACACTGACATGATGTATTTCTTGTCAACAATCAAGATCACATATGGTTCTAGATTAATTCTCTTCCAGCGAACTCCCATATTATCCCATATAGAATTATCATCATCATCTGTTCCGTGCAGTAAGCTCGTCAAAACACCAGGGACTAGTGGCTCGTCGCTTCTTCTGTCTTCAGTCCAGTAGTTGGGCTTTTGTAGTCTGAAGGGATGGAGGAACATGAAGGAACATGATAGAACTTGGAGGACCATGGAGTAACATGGAGGATCAAGGAGGAATATGGATTAACGTGTAATGAGTGTATTTGAACAGAGAGCAAGAGTTCGTCCTCAGCTGTAACCACAGCAAGCACACAACACCGGAACCTGGCTCAAAGAACACCACAGCCACGCTGACCTACACCCCGTTCTCTACATGTAGGATGAGAAGATCACTGAACAGGCTGATGTCATCCATAATACACTGATGTAACATCATTATAGATAATAACGCATGCCGTTACTATGAGACAACAGCCACATACAATACAATAATAAACATACAGTGTTGAACAAACTTACTTTGAGTACAGATAGAGCCCTTGTACCCAGTCTGACATCCGTGAAGACATATTCCATTGGTATTGTCACAGAAATGTGACCCCGGATCACCGTCTCTCACACAGAACTCGCTACAGACAAGCTGACATCCTGGTCCATAGCTGCCCACGTCACACCCTAGAATAAGACCACACATCTGAGTATATATGTAGTTCCTGGCCGTCTGGGACATAGCTGTCCACGTAACACCCTAGAGTAAGACCACACATCCGAGTATATGGATAGTTCCTGGACGTCTGGGCCATAGCTACCCACGTTAAATCCTAAAGTAAGACCACACATCAGAGTATATTGAGACTTCGTGGAAGTATGGTAGCTGCTCAGAATCTACACACTGCTATGGAACTACCATCATAATTCAATGCCTAAATATGAAATAATATTTATATCTGGTAGTGTCTAAAAGACTATACAAATGTGTCTCATGTTCGTGTGTTATCAGTTATCCATGTGAGACCAGACAATCCTGACTGAGTTTATTGTTTAATGAGTTATTCATCGCAGACGAGACAATCATGACTGAAGTTCGTGTCATATGATTTAACGATGGGAGACCAAGCACAACATTATTTGCAAAAACAAGAGTAAGGTTGGTCCAGAGATCGGTCTTCCTTTCAGTCACAACTGTACCATTTACATGGCGACGCTCTCGCAGAGCTTCGCCTCATCTCAGTCCAGTAACCGGCATGGTAGGCAAGACCGGTGCTGGAATTTACCATCTGATTGCAGACATAGTAGAATATAGCCTGGCCCCGGTACACCACCATGAGTATGGACAGAGAGAGAATGATAGGATATAGTCTTGTAACGGTTCATCTCCATGAGTATGGACAGGGAGGGAATGATAGGATATAGTCTTGTAAATGTTCACTGCATGTGTATGGACAGAGAGGGAATGGTAGGATATATTCTTGTAAATGTTCACCGCATGAGTATGGACAGAGAGGGAATGATAGGATATAGTCTTCTAAGTGTTCATCCTATGCGTATGGACAGGGAGGGAATGGTATTATATAGCCTTGTCACGGTTCACCTCATAAGTATTGACAGGAGGGAATGGTAGGGTATAGTTATGTAACGGTTCACAACGTGAGTATGAACAAAGAGGATATGGTATGTTATAGTATCTTAACGGTTCACCTCATGAGTATGGACAGGGAGGGAAAGATATGATGTAGTCTTTCTGCCAAGTGCCGAACTCACACATCATGCCCGACATCTTGGTTTTGGTCTAGGGTTTGGAAGATTTTAGAAATATCACAACAGGCTCGCTTACTCTCTGTAAGAATCTTTCGTGCACGCAACACAAGTCCAAAAGGCGTCCTCAGAGCACACGAACACTTTATTGCATCACAGTCCTTACCATGGTCGCCATCACACCCCGCCAGCATCTTGCCTTTCAGCGTTCTGGGCATGACCCACCCACCTACTGTCTAGAAATAATGCATACATGATACCACTAATCGTCGTTTATTACTTGCTGTTGTTGCACACTATAGAGTATACAATTGACTGCTAGCTGTTAATAATAGTTTCTAGTTACTCACACATAGCTGGTACCCACAAGCTCTAGTCACAGCGTGCCTCTTGCCGCCATTCTCGTTGACATCTTCTCACAACCGGGCCATCACTGCCTCGCCATCACTGGCCTCTGTTTGCGTTCATCAAGCGACAGCTTCGATGTGTTGCTCCATCATTGTCGTCGTGCACACTCGAAACAATCTTCACTCAATTGCATCTCAGATGTTTCCCATTCCTTTGAATACTGTCACAAACCGAAACACTTTCACAACTCTTCAATCGACCTTCTCTTGTTCACGTCCCAACGCCTTCTGTTCAGATCGCAACCTTTTCCGGCTTTGACCTGGGCGCTTCACGTGACCACATTAGCTCCGCCCACTAATCTGCCCGTGTTCGCTTGCATTTTTGAACTGTGTGTCAACGACATCTCTATAGTTTCTACGATTGACACACTTGCTGTGTTTCTCGTATCCATCTCATGGCACTTTCCACGGTTCACTATGCGTATGGACAGGGAGGGAATGGTAGGAGTAGCCTTGTAACGGTTCACCTCCATGAAAATTGTCAGGTAAGAATAGGGCCCTGTTAGAAGTATCTAGAGGAATTGTATTGTAAACAGACTACAACCCAAGACCCAGGGAATATGTTGGTGCTGACGTTGACAGCATGGCTGAGTTATCTGAGTTATTCTGCCGTAGCAGATAGTTGCGGCAATTATCACACAGGGATGGGCAATACACAGGTATGTAGGAACATGTACTGAGTGTACTGATGTCAGTTCTTAGCTAAACTCAACTCAATTCATATGTTATCAGAGGTTCACTGACCAGACAGAGGTAATCTGTAATACAAGGATGTAACTACAATATGGAACATAACGCTATTTAATCCACATTACCAAGTCGTTACTATGGGACAACAATCACATACCATACGATAGCAAACATACAGTGTTGTACAGACTTACTTTCAATACAATTGGATCCCTGATAGCCGCTCTGACATCCATGAAGGCATGTTCCATTGGTGATGTCACAGAAATGTGCCCCAGGATCACCGTCTCTGTCACAAAACTGGCTACAGGGAAACTGACACTCTGGGCCATAGCTGCCCACGTCACACCCTAGAGTAAGACCACACATCTGAGTATATACATAGTTCCTGGACGTCAGGGACATGGCTGATCAGACCACATATTGTTGTAGATATTCAATTAGAATTTAATTCCTATACAAGTGACATAATGTTTATATCTGTTGTTATCTAAAAGGCTTCCAAAATGAGTCTCATTTCCATGAGTTATCAGCTATCCATGGGAGAACAGACAATCATGGCTGAAGTTCTAGTTAAATGAGTTATCCAAAGTTGATCAGACAATCATGACCTAGATTCTTGTTTAATGATTTATCCATGGGAGAGACAAGCATGACTAAAGTTCTTGTTTAGTGATTTATCCATGGGAGACCAGCCACAACAGTACACGCAAAGACCGGTCTATGGGTAGTATAGAGATCATCAAAAGTGCCATCTATGGACTGGGAGGGATTTGGCGCAGGTTGGGCGTGTTTTCTCTAGGAGTTGCATTGCCTAGGCTCAGGGGGTATGTTGGTGCTGAAGTGGACAGCTTGGCTGAGTTATCTGAGTTGTTCTAATTAAACAGACAGCTGCAGCAGTTACCAAACTCCGATGGGGAATACAGAGGCATGGTATATTTCATGTCTACCAGCAAGATCACATGTGGTTCTAGATCAACTTCCCCTCCAGGAAACCCCCACATGTTCCCATAGACAACGATCATCATCTTGTCCGTGCATTATTTTCATCAAAACACTAGGGACTAGTGGTTCGTACCTACTTATGTTGATTTAAGCAGTCCCAAGAAAAGAACGCCGGGAATTGGGCTGTTGTTTGATGAAGGAATGGAGGAACATGGAGGAACATGAACTGCGTGTATGTAAACAGAGACAGGGAGTTCGTCTTCAGCTGTAACCACAGCTAGCAGAAAATACCGGAACCTGGCTCAAGGACCGCAAAAGCTACGCTGACCTACATCGCATGCTCTTCATGTAGGAGGAGAGGTCCACTGAACAGGCTGATGTCACCTGTAATACAGGTATGTAAATACAATATACAGCATAACGCTGTTTAATCCATACTACCATGTCGATACGACTGGACATCAACAACATATCAAAACATACAGTGTTGTACAGACTTACTTTCAATACAGGTGGAGCCCTGGTAGCCACTCTGACATCCATGAAGACATGTCCCATTGGTGTTGTCACAGAAATGTGCCCCAGGATCACCGTCTCTCACACAGAACTGGCTACAGACAAGCTGACACAATGGGCCATGGCTGCCCACGTCACACCCTGGAGTAAGAAAACACGTCTGAGTATACAGATAGCGCTTTGGCATCTGGGACATATCTGCCCACGTCACACCCTTGAATAAGACTGCACTTCTTAGTATATAAATATTTCGTGGACATTTGGGCCATATGTACGCAGGAACCACATACGGTTGTTGATTTACCATCATAATTCAATGTCTAAATATGAAATCATGTTTATATCCGGTTTTGTCTAAAATGCTTTACACACGTGTCTCGTATCCATGTGTTATCACTTATCTATGGCAAAACAGACAATCATGACTGAACTTCTAGTATAATGATTACCCATTGGAGACCAGACAATCATGACTGAACTTCTAGTATAATGATTACCCATTGGAGACCAGACAATCATGACTGAAGTTCTTGTTTAATGAGCTATCCATCCGAGACCAGGCACGACAGCACTAACAGCATGGCGACACTCTCGCAGAGTTTCACGCCATCTCAGTCCATTAACCGCCGGGGTAGGCAAGCCGGTGCTGGAATTTATCGTATGATTACATGCATATTAGGATATAGCCTAGCAACAGTTCACCACCATAAATATGGACAGGTAGGAAATGGGCCCAGGTAAGAAGTGTTCCCGCTAGGTGAAATTGTATTGTAAACAGATTACGACCCATGGCCCATGGGATATGTTGGTGCTGTAGTTGACAGCATGGCTGAGTTATCTGAGCTGTTCTCCCAAGACAGACGGCTGCAGCAATCAGTCTACTCGGATGGGCGATCCACAGATCTATGTCATGTCTACCAGCAAGTTAATAAGCGGTTCTAGATCAACATCCCCTACAGGGAACTGCCACATTTTCCAAAAGAGTACGATCATCGTCTGTTCCGTGGATGATACTCGTCAAAACAATAGGGACTAGTGGTTCGCCTCTTATTTTATAATCTTAAGCAGATCCAAGACTAGAAGGCAGGGAGTTGGGCTTTCATTGTCTAAAGGGATGGAGGAACACGGAGGAACATGTATTGAGTGTGCAAGAACATACACCGAGAATTTATCCTCGGGACAATCACATCTTGCAGAAAACACAGGCACCTGGCTCAAAGAACACTGTCAAAGAGCTGCAAGTAAGCTAATAGATAAGATAGAAGTAGAACTATGGAAAGAGACCTAGACAGGATAGAGAGAACATAGCTATCTAGGAAATAGGGACAGAAGGGATAGAAGCACGAGCGAGAACTATGAATAGTTCTAAAACTGGACACACTCGTGTCCAAAAAGGGGACACCGTAAGACGTGAGCTGGAGTTACCCAGAATAGAGTGGGGAAACCCGCAGCACGAGAAGTGTCCATTCAACACTGGTAACTCTAACCGGTTGACCAGTCACTAACTGCGTGCTGGAACTCCGAGCACGCAAACCAGCTGACGCACGAAGGATCTACTGCTCTTGGCTGGACACGCCACGAAGATCGTCAGACCGGGAACCGACAGCGTAGAAGACGGACTGATGTATTCGCTGTGAATCCTTTGTTGCTTAAAAGGACAGTAGCAATAGTTATGACTTAGACTAAACTTCGATAGAGATTACCATCGATATCATCTTTAACATAACATCATCACGATATACCATGATGTGTATTACCTATGTGGTTATCCGCTCGCAGAGCTAATGTACAAATAGCTCAGAATAAATTTGTATCATATTTGTATCCTTTTGTACGACGTACGAGTTATCATTTCGTGTGGTACAAAAGAGGAATCCGTGTATGCTTGTCAAAGCTGAGTTGCTGACAAACAACACAGCATCCCTAATCTACATCGCGTTCTCTTCGTGTAGGATGAGACGGTCACTGACCAGGCTAATGTCATATGTAATACATATGGAACTAAAATATGGAACATAACGCTGTTTAATCCACATTACCAAGTCGTTACAATGGGACAACAACCACATATTATACGATAGTAAACATACAGTAATGTACAGACTTACTTTCATTACAGTTGGAGCCCTGGTAGCCACTCTGACATCCACGAAAACATGTTCCATTGGTGTTGTCACAGAAATGTGCCCCAGGATCACCGTCTTTCACACAGAACTGGCTACAGACAAACTGACATCCTGGACCATAGCTGCCCACGTCACACCCTAGAGTTAGACCACACATCTGAGTATACATAAGGGGCGTTCATTTGACATCCATTCGTGCTACACGACGCGTAATTGCGTACATTGAACATGATCATATCATAGTCATGTGATAAGTACTGACCAATGAATGAAAGAGCATGTGCTTAACCCATTATGCATATTTTCTGTTTCTGACCGTTGAGAAAATGCCGGATTGATCCAAAATCCGTCCAAACAATCTCAAAGAGCGGTGATTCAGTTTATTTTATTTTAAGGATGTCGTCCAGTTGATATTTATCGAAGAATGCAGGCAGCGTTCGGTAACAATTGTGTGTCGAAGACAACAGTGACAGACTGGGCACGAAGGTTTCTGAAAGGACGTCAGTTCACGACAGATCTTCAACGGCTGGGTCAAGCGCCGACTGTTGCAACAGAAAAAAACCATCGCCAAAATTGATGCAGCAGTACAGATGAACCGTTGTCGAAGCATACGTTCGCTAGCGAAAGAATTTGATGTGAAAATTGGGACAATTCAAAAAGTCTTTCGTAAGAAACTGCAATATCGGAAGGTGTGTTAACAATGGGTACCAAGGATGTTGACCGACCACGATGGGATGGGGTTTGAACCGCTTGCTGCGTTATAGAGTGGAGGGTGATGCATTTCTCTTCCGCATAGTGGCAGGCGATGAATCATGGTGTCACCACTTCCAGAAGAGCAGTAACAGAGAGAGCATGCAATGGAAGCATTCTGGAACACCAAAGCCAAAAAATTCAAGTTACTGGTTTCCGCTGGTAAGGTTATGCTGAGCGCATTTTTTGTCCACGAAGGGCTATTGTTGGGCGACTTTAAAGAACCTGGTGTCAACATGAACTCTACCCACTACTTGCAAACACTAGACAAGCTGCAAGAAGCCATCAAGAAATAAATACCTGGCATGCTTTCTCGCGGTGTGATTTTGTTGAACGATAATGCTCGTCCGCATGTCGCAAAGATTGTGCAGGAAGCATTAGCAAGGAAGAAGTGGGAAATTCTGCAATATCCAGCCTATAGTCATGATTTGTCACCATGTGATTTTCATTTGTTCGGATCTATAGAAAAAGCTCTCAATGGACAACGATTTCACACAGATGCAGACGTAATGAATGCGGTAAACACTTGGTTCGGTGAGCAATCACAATCCATTTTTGCGGACCGGATTCGCCGCCTACCTAAGCAATGGGATGCTTGCCTGAAAGCCTACGACGACTTCTTTTGACCAACGCATGGAGCATAATTCATTCAAAATGAATGCTTTGTTTAATTCTACCTCACCTGTTAATGTTTCTTTGATGCTGTTGTAATAAAGCCTTTGGAACGGGTTTCAAATGAACGCCCCTAATATACAGTTGCTGGACGTCTGGGACATAGCTGCCCACGTCACACCCTAGAGTAAGGCCACACATCTGAGTTTATAGATAGTTCGTGGATATCTGGGACATGGCTTATCAGGCCACACGCTGTGATAGAACTATCATCCTAATTCAATATGTACATATGAAATCATGTTTATAGCTGTTGTTTTCTTAAAAGCTTGACAAAAGTGTCTCATATTGGTGTTTCATTCGTTATCCATGGCAGACCAGACAATCATGACTGAAGTTCTTCTTTAATGAGTTATCCATGGGAGACCAAACACAACAGTACTGGACAAAATCAGTGTAAGGTTGGTCTAGAGATCTGTCTCCCCACTGGGAACAACAGAACAATCTCCAAGGGGGATTCTTGTGAAGAGCTCTACGCCATCTCAGTCCAGTAACAGATGGGATAGGCAAGACCTGGGCTGGAACTTACCATCTGATTTCAGGGATGACAGGGTATAGCCTGTTCACGATTTACCACTATGGGTATGGGCAGGGAGGGTAGGATATAGTCTGGCCACGGTTCATCACTCAAAGTATGGAGACGGAGGAATTAGGTCCAAGTTGGGCGTGTTTCCTCAAAGAGGTATTTTATTGTAAACATATGACGCCCCAAGGCCGAGAGGATATGTTGGTGCTGAAGATGACAGCATGGCTGAGGTATCTGAGCTGTTCCGCCAAATCAGACGGATGCAGAAATGAGTCTACTCGGATGGGCGACCATTAGACGTGATATTTTATGTCTGCCAGAAAGATAACACGTGGTTCTAGATTAACATCACCTCCACAGACATGGTATGTTTCATATCTACCAGCAAGATATATATGGTCCTTGAGAAACTTCCCCTTAACAGACATGAGATAGTTCATGTCTTCCAGCAAGATAACATGTGGTAGTAGTATAGTAAGAGGTTTTAGAGGCGGCAGAGGAGGCTCCGAGACTCTGCGAGCCGCCTCATTTGTCTATATCGACGTCATCAGAGCCGCCTAACAACTGGAGCTTTATTTTTCAATTCTAGCTCGCTAGGGGTAGACAAGTGTTTGTTGGCTTGTCTAAGTCGATGTTTTGGTGGGAATTTATAAAAGTCTGGTCCAATAAGAATAGGAGGAGGGCTATAGGTGATGTCGTCGCACCTCATTTTCGTATCTTTGACTTGTTAAGGTCGATATTTTGGCCGAAACCTTTAACAGTATGTTTTATTAAGGCTGGTGGTGGATTAGAGATGACTGGTCGGCCATGTCCTTATCCATCAACCTAGTAGTAAACACAAGTCCTTCGATCGAGTAGTGAACACAAGTCCATCCACTGAGAAGTGACCACAATTCCGTGTCCCTGAGTAGTGACTACAAGTCCGTTGATTGTAGTGGGTGTGGCTTAATGTCTTAAACACTAACATCATACACATGGCTAGGGTTACGGATTTGGGTTACGGGTACCATATCTTCAAATGAAAACCGTAAAAGATACAAAGATGACAATTATTACTGGTTGTAGTGGGTATGGCTTAGTGTCATTCGTTGTTACGGGGCGGGTGATTAAATGAATGGATAGATCAGTGTTTTCGACCATTGTTTAGGGTTGCGCAAGTGAAAGTTCCTAGATAAATACGCTTGTTCCTTGTTAAGGGTCACGGTGGTCATGTGGAAGAGTGTCTGAATAAAGGCTAAATAAGAGGCGGGTGAGTGGGGTAAAGTCTGGATTAATGCCTCCAAGCACTGCAACCCAACAAGCAACCAGAACACCTGGCTGTCACAAACATGTCAATGATGCACAAATTTACCAGACCACCACAGATGACAGTAAACTAATGACCTACTTTCAGCACAAGTGGAGCCCTGGTAACCGCTCTGACATCCGTGAAGACATGTACCGTTGGCGTTGTCACAGAAATCCTTCCTTAGATCGTTGTCTCTGATACAGAACTGGCTACAGGAAGACTGACACTCCGGGCCGTAGCTGCCACGGTCACAAGCTGTAGAGGATTCAGAGATGGTAGCAAATGAATGGAGTGTAACAATTACTAATTGCTACATTTACATTTCTGTGTGACAATAAGCACATCTTCTTCTTCAGCATTCCGAGCCATTGAGGTTGTTTGCTGCAGATACAAGCCGTCTCCATTCGTCTCTCTGGTTGACCTTCTCCTGCCAGTAGCTGATTCCAAGTGCTTGTAGGTCTGTATGTATATTATCTCTCCACCATCTTCTTGGTCTACCTCGGGGTCTACGGTCATTTATTTCCTGAGTGTAAGCGAGTTTTGTTTCCCTATTATTTTCCATTATTTCTGTATGCCCCAACCATTGCAGTCTATTAGCCTTCATGATACCAGTGAATAGCGGGGACTTAAATAGATCACAAATGCCTTTGTTGCTTCTTCTTTTCCACTCACATTCATATCAGTGTTTTGTATATTGTGATCTTGGTGTTACAAGATAGCGCATATGATTTTAGCAGATGTTGTATTTTACCATGGTAGCTGAACTACACGAACACACATGTATGTTACCATGTTACCTAGACTACAAGAACACACATGTATGTTACCATGGTACCTGGACTACAAGAACACACATGTATATTGCCATGTTACCTAGACTACAAGAACACACGTGTATGTTACCATGGTACCTGGACTACAAGAACAGACATGTATGTTACTATGGTACCTGGACTACAAGAACACACATCAATGTTACCAGGTAAACCTACCTGTCCCACAGTCCTGCTCCAGAAAGCCAGCAGCACACCCAGAAGGACATCCTCCAGTGCTAACAAAGCAAGACTGTCCCTCGGCACAATGACAGGTGTGCTCACACTCTCGCCCGTACTGTCCGGGTTGGCAGACAGAGTCTGGTGATGAGGAATTATCTCTAGTACCATGAACTGTCACCTTCTATCACAGTGTTGTCGTTAGCATGAACATTTATGCACATGTTATGTCTGTCTCCCTACACATGTTAGGCCTGTCTCCCTACAAATGTTATGTCTGTCTCCCCACACATATTATATCTGTCTCCTTACACATGTTATATCTGTCTCCCTACGTATATTATGCCTGTCTCCCTACACATATTATGTCTATCTCCTTACACATATTATGTATGTCTATCAACAGTATATTATATATGTCTCCCTAGACATATTATATATGTCTCCCTACACATATTATGTCTGTCTCCCTACGCATAATATTATAGTTAGACATAATATGTGTAGTTCAAGATGGCGGCAGACGGTTGTGTTGTTTTGTGACCGTTCCCTTTTTCGCGTAGGGGATGGTTATTTTCATCTTAATTCGTGTGTCAGGATGTAAAACCAAGAGTTTCTTCTCAAGATTTTCACTCTTGCTACGGATTTTGTGCATTGAGCGAAGCAATCCTTGACTGAATTTTCGCAGCGTGTGTGTTTCTGTGGGGTTCGGTTTTTTAACATGGCGGAACAGCGTTTATGCTCCATGCGGAGGGCTGTCAACCTAACAAGGCGACGAGAGCGGCGTGGAGGGCGTAAGCGGCAATGCAGGCGAGGTGGAGCCAGAGGTTTTAGACTCAAACGTGACTGTCTGGGCCCCATGAATACTCGTATTCTATATTGGAACTGTGCCAGCGTAAAACAACGAGACCCTATTCTGGAAAACCTGGTATACAGGAACGACATTGTAGCGCTCCAGGAGACGAGACTGGGTGATCAGTTACTCCAAATTGCCCGTTGTAAATGTTTCTGCAACAAGCGACATCTAGGAATGGCTATTCTCATTCGCGACAGTATGGTGGCTTCAGAGCTAGACATGTCCAGTTGGGACAATGACGACATAAATACAGGCGGTTAGAGTTCAATCCAGTCTACCATTCGTGTTGGTTAATGTTTATACCCGTAACGCGAGTGTGGATTCCCAGAAGTGGCAGTGATTAAGTGGCATATTAGGTCACGAGAGAGTTACATAAATAAACATACGTAGTATTGTTTGGCGCTCACAGAAGGAGAAGAAAGAAGTAGAGACTAGAGGACGGACTTGACAACATAAAATGTTTAAGCTCTAGTTACAGATCGGGATTCGAACCTGTCACCTCCAAATGGCGACAGCGCCTCGCTACAGGAACAAGTGTACTTCAACTTCGAATCCCGGTTGGTAACTATAGCTTTCAAATTTTATGTTGTCTAGTCCGTCCATTAGTCTCTACTTCTTTTTTCTCCTTCTGTGAGCGCCAAACAATACTTCGTGTTTTTATTTATATAACTGTTTCATTGGCCTCAATTTTTTTTTTTTTTTAGGTCACGAGAGAAATGTTATTTTCTATGGCGATTTCAACGCTGAAGGCAGATCATGGTGAAACAATTCCTCTAACAAACAGGGGGAGGAGCTCGATATTGCACTTGAAACCATTGACCAGGTTTGTATCAACAGTGGCGGTGTCACCAAGACAGCAAGTCGTCCAGGTGATAAGGACAGTGCTATTGACTCGGCGCTGGATTCTCCTTCACTCATGCAGTACGTAGATGGCGTGTCCTAAGGTACCATGGCAGCGTTAACCACCCTCGCAGCATATTGGTGGAGAATGGCAGAACCAGGCAGCACAAGTCAACGGATAAGACTTTCCAGTATTACAGTACAGGGCAAGGTGTGGTGAGTAAAATAACGCGCGACAAGCACAGAAAGCGTCACGGCAGGAGAAAAAGCAGACAGCAGCCACCTAGGTGGAATTTTGAGGTGGGAAATGCCTGGGTGGATAACCGTAGTGCTGTAAGGAACTGGCAAAACGCCAAGAAGAACTGAGTTGCACATCCTAGTCCCTAGACCCACTTAGAAAGAAAGATGCACACAAAAGTAAGCTATTTCAAAAACTGGTTAAGGTGGTTAACAGTGAAACAAATGGGCAGAGGTATGTCAAAGAGTAAGCACAGACAAGTCACTGAAATTGTTCTGGCGACTACATAAAAGCATGAGTGGGGTAGACAAGAATAAGAGAATTTCTGACTTCCAAGGTGCTGACCTCATCTGGCAGAGGATTGACGAGAACAAAGGAAAAGTCCTGTTCGAACGCTATCTAGAGCAGAGCAACCAGACATATATGAGAGGCCGAAATCTTGCCAAGGAGGTCACCTCAGACAGGTGTAAGGCCCAGAACATTTCGGATGAAGACAGTGACAATGAAAGAAATCAAGGCTGTGCTTCGACGATAAAAAGAAAAACAGAGCTCCAGGGCCAGATGGCATAAGATATGATGACATCAATATGTGTACCGACAATGAGCTAGAGAAACTAGCAAACATGTACAATACCAGTATAGGGAGTGCTAGCATCAAGGAGGAGTGGTCACACAGCTGTCTGATTCACTTGCTGAAGCCTGACAAAGACCACACAAAAATTCAGGGATATCGAGTAATAACCATGCAGAATACAGTAGGCAAGCTGCTGAAGAAATTAATTGCCAGAATAATATCAAGCCAGCTAGAGAGGCAAGGTGTTTTCCCACCCACCCTTGGTGGGTACTGTCCAAAAATAGAAACCTGGACCAGTGCAGCAGTTTTTGCCCATGATGTCGGTTGTTGCCATGATGAAGGATTCCACTCAGGCATTGAAACATTTGCTGCAGCGATTGATCTTGAGGACGCGTACAACAGAGTACCATTGGAGTTTTTAATGCTTCAGCTTCTTGAAATCAAGATACGCTTGTTTCTCCTTCGTTGGATCGCTGCAGCCTCTTCCAACGGAAAGTTGTGTTTAGATGTGGCTGTTGGACTTCGGAATCAACAACAATATATCCTGGCCTACCACAGGGATCACCATTATTTCCTAAGCTTTTCAACGCCTACGCTGTGAGAATCACTAGCGAACAAATCATAGGACCGGGGAGGACTTTGTCATACGCAGACGATGTTTTAGTGTATCTTCAGGGTAAGGATAGAGATCAGGTTCCTGTGAAACTACAAACCGAACTCAATCGCATAAGCACTTGGTGTGTTGAAGCTGGGGCAATGGTTAACCCAACAAAGGCAACAGTGACATTGTTCTCTTTGAATAACGATATTGTCAACACCCCAACGCCAACTGTACATCTGGGTTCAGAGACGGTGGAAAGAACGCAGGCAATGAATCCTTTTCAGTGTGCATCTAACTAGATAGGAAATGCAGACAAGAATATCCAGCTGCTGCGTAGGCGGAAGTACAGGCTCTGATCTTGGAGAATTCTTTAGAGGATGACGCTGTTATTTACACGGATGGGTCGGTCGTCTGAGGAGTGAAAAGTTCATGGGCCTTTACGGCTGAGGCCGGAGGGAAAATTGTGAAGGAAAAGTCTGGAGCTTTTGCTTTGACCACAAACAGCCTGACAGTGGGAGTCATGACAGTAAGTAAAGCAATAACATGGCTCGTGACACAGACATTCAATCGTACATGTGTCCTTAGTGACTCAATGTGTATTCTCAGGAGGATAAAGATGGGGTGAGTCCGAAAAAGTGGCTGCTGTTTCTGGAGCGGTCTCGGGTGGCAAAGATTAGTTTCATCTTCGTGCCAGGGCATGCGGGTGTACAAGGGAATGAACAGGGTGACAGGCTTGCAGGTAGGGCTACTGTGGAAGGCCGACGAGCCATGGATCAGGCAGACATTCTGAACGCTCTACGAGAAGTAAGTCGTTTACGAGAACCAAGCGATGACTGGGAATCTACAACGATGGTCAAGCTGCGAGAACAGCAGGTTAATAGAGGTGTGACCAAACAAGAACACTACGCAGGATCCAAAAACGAGTACTAAACCAAGACAGAGCTGGTGTCATGAGAACAGAGAACGCTGCCAGATTTGCTATGGACTGAATGGTTCTATGTGTAATGAGGATGATCTGTCGATTAACTAACTAACTAACATAGTATGTCTGTCTTCCTACACAAGTTATGTTGTCCTCCCTACACAAGTTATGACTGTCTCTCTATACCCTTAGCTTGAAAATGTCTGCACGTGTTAGCCTGTCATTCTCCCTCCTGTTGTTAGATTGAACATGTCCCTCGGTGAAATTAATGTCTATGAGAACGTACACAGGCTGCATAAAATAGGCCTGGGAATATCTTTTGTGGACACCTATATAACATGGATTACATCAGACACATTAGAATGAATAAAACAACGACGGGAATTGAAACATAAAAGAGGCGAATCCAATAACAGCAGGATGAAGTATAAATATTTAACTCGAGAAATAAGAAAGAACACAAGAAAGGACAAAAAATCAATACATACAAGATTGCTGTACCAGAATTGAGCCATCTCATAAGACTGGAAGAGATTAGGAACTGTTCAAAGAAATGAAGTTATTAACAAGAAATGTTCAACCTAAATTGAATGTTATCTGTGACAAGATGGGAAGTACCTTAACAGAATCTAGACAAATTCTAGAAAGATGGCAGGAGTACTGCAGTGTAATGTATGATATGAGTGTCAGTGAGCATATGAATGAGATACAGGAGCCAACGACAGCAGAGGCAGAACCGGAACCCTCATTAGATGAAATTGCAAGGGCAATAAAGAACCTGAAGAATGGTAAATCACCTGGATGTGATGAGATACCAGCTGAACTAATTAAAGCAGGAGGAGAAGAAAGCATACACATATATCATGCATTATGTACACAGATTTGGAAATATGGTATATGGCCAAAAGATTGGAAGAGAACTATCTTCATTCCAATACCAAAAAGGGCAACCTGAAATTATGCACCAACTACAGAACTGTTGCCCCGATTTGTCATGCAAGTAAAATTCTACTAAAATCATAATGGTAAGACTTCGTAAGAAAATGGAAGAAGAGATTAACGTAGTTCAAGCTGGATTTAGACAAGGAAGAGGAACAAGAGATCACATTCTAAATATGCGTTTAATAATAGAGAAGTGCAGAGAATTTAATGTAAACCTATTCTCATGTTTTGTGGATTATTCAAAGGCATTTGACTGTGTACAACATCAGAAACTTTGGGAAATCATGAGGAATATGGGCTTTCCACCACATGTAATACAAGTCACAAGAATGCTCTATCTAGACCAACAAGCAGCAGTTAGAATAGATGGCGAGACATCAGATTGGTTTGACATCAAGCAAGGAGTCCGTCTGGGATGTATCCTGTCACCCTGTTTGTTTAACCTGTACGCCGAAAATATAATGAGAAATGTAAGAGATGGTATAAACAGGGAGCTATATGATGCCCTAAATATCGGTGGTCATGACATACCAGAGATTCGGTATGCTGATGATACAGTATTGCTATCCACACGACGACTTTATTCATATCCTGTGCCAAACAGGCCAAGGCCGAGAAATGGGACGAGTTCTGCAGGAAGGTGTGCTCCGAGCGATCTCTTACGACATTCTGGCGCCTCCACAAGAGCATGAACGGTGCTGCACAACGTAGGGGTATTCCAGACTTTCAAGGCACAGACCTCGCATGGAAAAAGTCGGATGCGCATAAAGGTAAGGCCCTTCTTGTACGCTACATAGAACAGACTGACCAGAAAGACGAGCCCGCCAGACAGAGGACCACAACGACACTCTCTCAATTGTGCGAGGTTTTCGGGACAGACGAAGAATGGACAATCACAGCTGAGATATTGCGTGCGATGCTCAAGAAATCACCTAACACCGCCCCAGGCCCAGACGGCATCCGATATGGTGACCTACTGGTGATATCAGATGATGACATGGAAGAACTGGCCAGAGAATTCAACACCAGTATCCAGAGGGGTCAGGTCAAAGAAGAATGGCTACACAGCTACTTGCTGTCGCTGCCAAAACCGAACAAAGACCATTCCAAGATAAGCGGCTACAGAATCATTACGATGCAGAATACTGTTGGCAAGCTACTGGATAAAATTGTAGCACACAGACTTGCTTGGGACTTGGAACAGCTCGGCTGCTTCCCGCCCACACTTGAAGGATACAGACGCAATAAAGAGTCATGGCTGAATGTGGCGGTCTTTGCTCAAGATGTTTACGAAGGATTTCAGGTCAGAGAAGAGACATGTGCGGCCGCCATAGACTTAGAGGACGCATATAACAGAGTATCTTTCGAGCACTTGATGCAAACCCTCCTCAGACTGAAAGTGCACCCTCACCTTGTACGATCGATAGCTGCAGTTCTGCCCGCCATTCTCGTTGAGGTGTTTTCACAACAGGGTTAGCTGTCTCGCCATCACTGGCTGGCGTTTGCGTTCATCAAGCGACAGCTTCGGTGTGTTGCTCCATCATTGCCAGAGTTCACAATAGAAGCAATCTTTACTCTCAACAGCGTCCCAGATGTTTCCCATTCCTATTGAATACTTTCCAACACTATAAACACTTTCCACAACTCTTCAATCAACCTTCTCTGTTCACGTCTCGACGCCTTCTCGCTAATACTTCTTTTCCGGTCTTTGCCTGGGCGCAGTCATGTGACCCATTAGCTCCGCCCACTAATGCTACCGGTGTTCGCTTGAATTTTTGAACTGTGTGTCAATGACATCTCTCTAGTTTCTACGATTGACACACTTGCTGTGTTTCTCGTATCCATCTCGTGGCAATTGCACATTTATGCACAATATTTTTCTTTGATGTCACCTTAACGTCTGTCTTTCTATTATTCAAACTAAGGCCTATTCTTTCACTTTCTACAACCACTGTATCCATCATTTCCTGTAGATCTTTTGACCTCTCGCTATCAAGACGGTGTCATCAGCATAACGTAAGTTATTTACATTAAGTCCACCAACCAGGATCCCTGGCATATTTTCTGTAGATCTCATTATATGTTCACTGTACAATGAGAACAAATCAGGAGACATTGCACAGTCTTGTCTGACGCCCTTCTTTAAACACTGATATACTCCTACAATTTTGTTTTTATTCTTATGGCTGGCTGGCTGTGCTGCCAATATATGTTCTTTGGTATTCACAGATCTTTACCGTCGATGATCAGTTGCTCTAGTAATTATTTATTTCTTCATGCTTCACATTGTCAAGTGCTTTTGTGTAGCATAAGTACAGATCTGTCTTTACTTCTATAGATCTTTGTAATAGTGACCTGAGAATATATATAGCGTTGCTTGCGCCCTTTCTCTCCACAAATCCACATTGTTCATCACAATTTCTGGTTTTATCTTGTTTATTATTCTGTTCATAATTTTCCTGGGTACCAGCTTTGTCATGTGACTCATATACTTATTGTGCGACGCTCTTCACATTCTAAAGCGTCTGGGATCTTTGGTAGATCTATATAATTCAATTTTATTAGGTCACTAGGAATGTAGTGCAGATGTCATTTAAGAATTGTGTCAGTACTTCTATTCCAAAATCACCCAGAGCCTCAATTTCCTCTAATGTAACTTTGTTTGGACAGTGTGCCCTTCCTTTCTTCATGCGATGTAGTGCATCTCCTACTTCCGCTGGAAGTATTGGTGGACCTTCCCCATTGTTTTGAATATTTACATCCAGTCTCTTATCATCATACAGCTCTTGCAGATATTCCGCCTATCTGTTGAATATATTATCTTGCCCCATCAATATTGCACCGTTCTTCAATTGTACACATCCAGTAATATTTCGTATTTTCCTACCTATTATTGTATTTATACGTTGATACATTTAATGTGAGTCTTTTCCATAGTCTGTCCTAATTTCCATGTGCACTGTTGATGCAGCTATTCTTCTTTAGCCACTTTGCCTTTATTTACTATTTCTTCATGTATTCTATTATATTATTCTTTATCTTGCTTTTTCTGACTTTCTCCCATCATTCGCAAAATTTCATCTGTCATAATTTTTTTTTTTTTTTGCAATTCTATGTTTAGGTGGAAAGATTTTAATTGATGTCTGTTGGGTTGATTCCCGCAACATGTCCCATTGTTCATCAATAGCTGTTGGGTTGATTCCCGCAACATGTCCCATTGTCCACCAATAGCTGTTGGGTTGATTCCCGCAACATGTCCCATTGTTCACCAATAGCTGTTGGGTTGATTCCCGCAACATGTCCCATTGTTCACCAATAGTCTATATTATTTCCATGACATTATATCTGTTCTTTATAGTAACGTATCTTCCTCTAAATCCGTTGTCTATTCTTGATCTAACTGGATGTTCTTTGGGGTTTTCTTTATGTTTCTAACTCTTAACCTTATATTTCCTATAACTGGCACATAGTCACTCTGTACATCTGCTCCAGGTCTCCCACTAAACAGCATCTGAATCTCTTTGGTATCAGTGTGTAATTAATTTGATTGCGAATATTATCTCCAGGGCTTTTCCATGTATATAATTCTCGAGGATGTTGTTTACATCAGCTGTTCCCTATGACCATTCCATGGTATTCTTCCCATGTCATTAAACTGTCACCTCTGTCATTCCTCTCTCCTGGGCCATATCCACCAGTCACACCACTCACCTTTTCTTTGCCTACTTTGGCATTGAAATCCCCAAGTATGACAGTCATTTCAAAATTTTTACACTGGTCCAGTGCCATGTCTAATTCATTATCGAATATATTTATATCTTCTTCTTCAGTCTTTTGTTGGCGCATATACTTCTATTATGTTAATAGCCACATGTTTGCCCTGGGGTTTTCCTAATAATAGTTTATCTGAAAGTGTCCAAAATCCTTTAACTGACTTAGCATACACTTGGGGCTGCGTGGTCTCGAGGTATGGTGTCCGCCTCGAGTGCTGGAGGTTCAGGGTTCAGGCCCCGGTGAGGACCAGGATTTATTTAAAAAATCCACCGGGACTTCCAGTAATTTCCCCTGGTCTCTGGGTAGTGAGATCGGACGCCCGTGTGTATTGTTGCGCACGTAAAAAATCCCTTGGCAGTTGGAAATCGAAAAAGAGTAGCCTAACGGCGCTGCCCGTGAAAAAATTTCGAGTTAAAAATCTACCCAAAGTATTTCAGGATCCTCGGCGGTGCTACGGAGTTCGTGCACTGAGCTGAGTTTCTCCAGACTCAGGTTTGAGTTAGGAGGAGAACGGAGCACTTATGGGTTGCACCCGTGTGCCGTGATGTTGATCCATAAACTAAACTAAACTAAACTAAACTAAGTATACACTTGATCAATAATTATGCGTAGTCCCTCTATGTAGTCATTCCCTCCTGAATAAATAATTATATAATCAACTCAATATTGTTCCCTCTCTCCTGGCCATCGCATTTCACTAATCCCTAATATATTTATCTTTTGTTTTGCCATCTCTGTTTTG
This sequence comes from Cepaea hortensis, assembly GCA_963921405.1. Taxonomy (NCBI): domain Eukaryota; kingdom Metazoa; phylum Mollusca; class Gastropoda; order Stylommatophora; family Helicidae; genus Cepaea; species Cepaea hortensis. The sequence continues at coordinate 88,635,539 of OY992895.1, read as the reverse complement.
ATATTATCAAATTTTCCAATCTGGCTTTGTGTGTTGACATTCCGTATACCAACGTTAAGAGCATGTGTAACATTTACTTTGCAGACAGTTGCATGATGACGATCGGGCATCACCTGTAACTCCTGATACCCCCTACCGAATGAAGAGACTCCACTGAAATTCTCACTAACGCCGTTATCTTGATCATTATTATTTCGAAGCATGATATTCCTCGGTTCGATTGCAAAGCTTTATTAATACATACATCTGATGTACAAGAGAACATGCTAGTAAGGCTAATTTACACGTTCCAGATTCCAAACGCAAACACTCACATATTGATTTATCAGAAATGTAAAAACTAAACATATGCAAATCACCACTTGATCGCGAAAACTGTATCAATGTTACCCGAACATACTCAGTAGAACACATCAATAGAACATATAAATAGTACAAATAAATAGTATATATAAATAGTACAGCTGTGAAGCGAGTTGAAGAAGGTAGGTATCAATGAAGTATAATATATAGACGATGGCAACTGATCATTCAAATGGACTTCTAGCGTCAAAAAGCAAGCGCGATTATATATCAATTATCACCCACACGGCAAAGGGAGTTACCTATACGGTGTTTGTATGCAAGCGTGAGCCACCTGAGGTGACGTGAAATAAAGATACGAACAGGCATTTACCTCCATAAATCTCCAGCTCACACAGGGTGAGCATCAGTTGACCCTTAAAGACTGCCACATTCACCAGACGGATGGGCGAAGTCACCTGCTCAGGTATCACTGTGTAAACCTGCTCGGCATAAGGTTTTGTGTCCGTGTAGTTAAACACTGGAGTCATTGAAGTGCCGAAACTTCTTAGTTCAAATTCTTGTAGTCGATCACTTACACCTTGAAGAACCCGGGAAAAAAAAATGTATTGTTTGTTATAGCATAGCTAGACTTGTAGCTGGAAGCGAAGAGATATGCATATATTAATCTTGTGTTTCCCCTAATAGCCAGTGCTGTGGCCAAGGATTTACAAACGCATTTCTCAATCCCGCATACAGCGATCGAAACACAGAAGCGGGCGATTTGGAAGTAGACAGTCTTGCACTGGTTTCCATAAACTGATATGCATGCTGATCGTTCAGAAAGCAATGGTAAACTACTGAACGTAAACTTTCCAAGAAATCATTGACAACCAAAATGTGGGGTTGACAGCGACGCTCTGTAAAGTATACACAAGTAGCTTAACTTGCTGTAATACCGCTAGACTTGAACTGAGTATTGCTTTATCCGCTTCGTTTTCCTTGGTCTGAAATTACTTTATGTGCGTATTTGCGTTGTCCCTGTTTGTAACAGAGCTGCGATAATGACACCTTTCGGCAGAAACATTCGACTTCTTACCATAATTTTTTGACCGGGTAAGCCTTCGGGGATTTTTATGACGATTAAACTCTCAGATATATGACTTCAGCTTCGTTTCCCTTTGCATGTACTGCCTCCAACTGGCCCGCCCTGAACAGTTGCATGCATTCCGGTCGATCATCAATGGGAGGCATGGGCAAGCCACGGCACAGTGTTAGTTTAAGGCTATACCCATAAACCTTGCACCGTGTATCAACAGAATCGTAGCGTTCCGGCATATATGATCCTTTCAACTGATCATTATATCATGAACAGCATCGTAGAGTTACGGCATATATGATCCTTTTAACTGAATCATTATATCATAAACAGTATCGCAGAGTTCCGGCATATATGATTCATGTCAGTGAATCATTTTAACATGAACAGTAAGCGGTTGTTAGACTAGCTGATGACAATACCAATCTGATTTCTATTTGCAAAGGTGAGTCCTTCCATTGTTATAACTATACAGGTGGCATTGCCACACACAAGTGCCATGGTAGAGTTTATAGAGTTGTAGATCATGGCAGGATTGTGGATAAAGTGCGATCTGTACGAGGAGACCGTGCAAAGTGACCTGCCACGAGCATTGATCACTAAAGCGTGGAAAGCACTCAGGACGTTTTGCGAAAGGACAAAACGTCACTTTGAAAATCAGTGGGACTTGAGCCACTGTCGAGTTGAGACTTGGTTTCTGGCTCCGTGGCACGGCCACACAATGCGCCGCTACATTATTAGTTAGGTTTATAGTCGTTGTGAATTCTCTAAGTGTTGGTATGAGTAGCAAGCGTGTATAAATGACATTGTTTTACAAATGACAGTGCTGACAATACTTAGAGATAATAAACAAGTGGCAACAATGTTCGTGTGATGTTCTTGAGGAAATGTTGAGTTTTGTTTCGAATAGCTGATTGTTGTCTGAAGTACAGTGGAATAGCGTAAGTAGAGCCTAATATAGTAGGAGAGATGACGATGACGAGAAGACCACTCCGTCATCTTGAGATATCAATGAAATGGCGCAGAAGTACGCCCGCACAGAGAAGATGTGCAGGTCACAGGAAGGACCAGCTGTCCTCACATGACTTGCTACGAACGCAGAGTCATCAAGACTATAAACTCGACTATATATCATCAAGTACCAATTAAACAACCGACCTGTGTAACTAGATTGATATATTCTTTACTTGCTTTAAGAATGTGCATTTATTCGTGAGCGCAGAATAATTGCTATAATATTAAGGAAAGCTAGTTCTAGTGGTAAGCTTGTAAGCAGGGCAAGATTAAGTAATGCATGAAATGTTTTCCTGTGATTATTCATTAATCAGTTAGATTACAGTAGCTTATTCCAGTTAATAGAGTATTGATTTAGGAAAGGTGATTGTGGTGCTACATTATTCTTTGTGAATGTTGTGGTACATTGTTACAAGGAAATGTGGTGCTATATTCCAAAAGAATGTGCTAGTGATTGATTTAATGACATTGTGGTGTTGATTTTTTCATGTGAGGTTGTGGTGTAAATATTCCTTGCGATTTGCGGGCGATTGTACAGCGCGAGTCCTGGTGGGATTGCGTGTGCTTTTGCATAGTGAGTTCGAATGGAATGTTCGATCTTGTGCACCACACTTTATTCTACTCTTTCGTCATCGTCTGGGGTCACCTCTACTCTATCCTCAATTGTCTGGGGACACCTCTACTCTATCCTCATGGTCTGGGGACACCTCTACTCTATCCTCATGGTCTGGTGACACCTCTACTCTATCCTCATGATCTGGTGACACCTCTACTCTATCCTCATGATCTGGGGACAACTCTACTCTATCTTCATGATCTGGGGACAACTCTACTCTATCCTCATGATCTGGGGACACCTCTACTCTATCCTCAATTGTCTGGGGACACCTCTACTCTATCCTCATGGTCTGGGGACACCTCTACTCTATCCTCATGGTCTGGTGACACCTCTACTCTATCCTCATGATCTGGTGACACCTCTACTCTATCCTCATGATCTGGGGACAACTCTACTCTATCCTCATGATCTGGGGACAACTCTACTCTATCCTCATGATCTGGGGACAACTCTACTCTATCCTCATGATCTGGGGACAACTTTACTCTATCCTCATGATCTGGGGACACCTCTACTCTATCCTCATGATCTGGGGACACCTCTACTCTATCCTCATGATCTGGGGACACCTATGCTTGATCCCAATGGTATGGGGACGCAAATACTTGGGTTAGGGTGATGAGAGGGTGATTTCTTCTATACCTTGAGACACGACAGGAATTATAGGATGGGATGTTGGATGCATTCTAAATAAATAGAAGATGACTGGTCCTGGCAGGCCAATCGAATCATTAACACTTTGATCACCGCTAATCAACGAGGTAAAGGAGCGGGGATGGATTTACACCATCTGCATGAGGTGTAACATGTATTATTATAAATGCTCTTTGTCTTCCAGGATGGAGGGGGTAACAAAGAGGGCTTTTCTATGACCTGGGACAGGCATCCCATAGCAGGAGTTATTGTTTGATTAATGAATTAATTAATTGGTAAATTGATTGATTGATTAATTGTGAGATATAATGATGATTGATGATTATGATAATGTAGAGGAAGGAGAATTGTCTGGACGGACAATTATCATTGAGAGAAGACCTTGACATTGGTGTATTATTGCCATGTGGTACTTAGTGAAGATAAGAGCAAGAGAGAGGGATAGCGGGAGGAAACAGGATCAGGTGACAGGGGTTTGGAACAACACGACCGATACTTCCTGGAACCGCGCCTCCCAGGCAAGCAATTGTCGGGACTATCTGACTACGGAAACGCACTCATGCTTTAATGCCTTTTAAGAGGAAACAGATCCCATAACAAGCCATGATGGTTTATAGGCTGAGAGCATGGTTTCATATTGAGTGCCATGTTTGTCCGAGTCATTTCCGACTACTCCCCTTGCAGGGTTGGCCTCGCAGGTAGTAGTTAAGTTGTGCAGACGAAGATGAAAGTTAATGGCTTCAGGTTCATTCCAGTAGACCTCCCATGAGAGAGGCAAAGTCGACGAACTGGGAGACCTCCAATTCCGTTTCAGACAGAAAGAGCACACGAGACCAAGATCCATTTGTACCTACTTGCCACTACACCAGAGGTTCTATATCTACAGCAGGTGAGGTAACCAAGGTCAACATATCTAGACTTACAGACCCCGCTGTGGGTTCACCGATCTAACGCTTGCAGAGACTTGTTTGATGAAGGCTCACCATGACATGCTATCTTCTGAAGCAGACCCAGTTGGGGTCAACAGGGTCAAACTACAGTCGTTAATCCGATTGACTCTTCAGTTCGGACAACACTGACAGTCACTAATCTGACTGATACCTCAGATCTAACACCCAAGACTACAGTCGCTAATCCGATTGACATTGTTGATATGACAACGATGGAGAGTGTGATGATGACAACAATGAAGTGTATGATGATGACGCCGATCCAGTGGGGGGGGGGGGGGGGAAATCAGTGGGGAGACTTGAGTTGGCTAACCAGCTCAAACGTGTGGTTTCGTTTCAAGATCAACTTAGGGGGACGCCTAAGGTTACAGGGTCTCCCTGACAGATAATTCACTGAGAATCCAGAGTGTGCAGTATACGTCACCGGGTGACGCTACTTTGAACCAAGTGTGAACTTTGACATTATGTCCTCAAATATCGAGATGGCTCTGTGCAAGTAGTAGTCATCAGGATCCATGGAGGAGATTTGAAGTTTCAGCAACAACCACGGCAGCTCGCACATGGAGAAATCCGGGTGAACCAAAGGACAAGACAGGACGTACTAGCACTTCCATTCTCACATGCTGCGTGATGATGTCTGGATCTATCCTGATTCTTCTTAACTCTGTTGTTTAAGCTGTAAATAGACTTACCTTCAACCTTACTCTTCAATCTTCTTCTCATGACACTCTTGCACAAAGGAATACATTTTGACAATTTGTTACCATGTCTTTTCTTGAGTTTGTATGTGTCGTCTGGGGTGAGCCCCCTATGTGTAGGTGTCCATAGGGTGGTAGGGAGCGACAGGTCAAGTCCCGAATCGGTGGGGGTTCAGTAGGAGGATAGTACTTGTGTGGTGGTCAGTACAAGGCGGGAAGGTCATAGTGTACCGTATCTATCAAAGCCCCTTAGGGGAACGGTTGCAATGCCATAACCAAGTGATGAGAGATTAGACCTGACTTACCCAGCTGTAAATTATTAAATGCAACACACACACACACACACACACACACACACACACACACATACACGCGTTCACACACGCGCACACACACGCACATCTGTTCACCAGCCCGGAAGATTAGTGGAGTGAATTTACATGACCCTCTTCACCTTGCAAAGACCTTAACTTCTGTGAGCTAACTACACAACCTTTTAGTACAATCTCGTTCAGTACAAAATATAGGCAAAGCCAAACACAACCTGCCACTCTATGGTGAAATTTACTACAATTCTTTCATCCACTGATGCACAGACTAGCAACCAATATTCCTTGCTGGTTATCCAGCTAAATAATTAATGTGTTTTAACAAAACAACATCAACACCGATTGAGCTTGTCCACGCACAACAAACAAAACCCTGGTACAGGTGACAATTAGATGAAGTGATATACTTGTGATATACTCCAGTGATGAAGTGATATACTCCAGATCTGTTTTCCCTGTACAGTGAAAATATTTTCAGAAATATTGAAAATATGGAAGGAATCAACATTGGGGGACGATGCATCAATAACATTAGATATGCAGATGATACAGTCTTGATTGCAGACAATGAACAGGACCTGCAAAATTTAGTAGATGCGGTTGTTACACATAGTGAACAACAAGGGTTAGAATTAAATTGTAAAAAGACACAGATTATGGTCGTCACTAAGAAGAACGAAATACCACAGTGTAATATACAAGTAAATGGGAATACTCTTCAACAAGTGAATAGGTACAATTACCTCGGAACAGTAATAACATCTGATGGGAGATGCCTTGAAGAGATTAGAACAAGAATCGCCATGGCAAAAGTAGCCTTTAGCAAGATGAAAAACATACTGACCAATAAAAAGATGTCAATTGAAACGAGAAAAAGAGTGTTGAGATGCTACATAGAACCTGTACTTTTATATGGATGTGAAGCTTGGACAATGAGCAGCCAGGCTGAAAAATATCTGATGGCTGTAGAAATGTGGTTTCTGAGGAAAATGCAAAGAATACCATGGACAGCCAGAAAGACCAATGAACAAGTCCTTCAAGAAACAAATGAAGATCGTAAACTGATCAGAGACATTAGACGTAGACAGTCACAGTGACAACTGGTAAGATCGAGGGGAACAGACCAAGGGGAAGACCTAGAAACAAGTATCTGGATGGCTTGGCCTTGTGGCATGGTCGAGACAAAAACACGGAACTGATCCACGACTCTGTTGATCGAGTGAGATGGCAGAACATGACCGCCCACGCTTACCGGCATGGCACATGATGGATGGATGGATATACTTGTAATGTAGGTCCCCAAATCAAAGAAGAAAAGTCAACAACATTTAGTACAGCTGTCCAGTACATAGGTTGGACCCCTTACCCCGGGATCATCACACCGGATGTTTAAGAACGCGCGTTCTTCTCCATTCAGCCATGCTGACTTACAAATGATGAATTTCATAGGATAAGTCTGTGCTTGAATATGTGAGACCACATTAATTCAAAGATTAAATACGTAAATCTACATACACTAAACCCGACTTACCTTCACTATCTCTGTTGTACAAGACATATCTGGTAACGCGTTGTGGTTGGGGAAAGCTGATGTTGAGGTTGGGGTTTGAGTCTCCAGGGAGTGTGTGGGTACAAGTTTTGCCTCTGTAGAACTGCTGGTTTGTGTTCCCATCCACGGCCAACTGGGACGGGTATCTTCTCCCTTCCCGGTAAGTACTTGACTGTGACGAGTTTTGTCTTAAGGCTACGTTACGACCTAAAACAACCAACATCACAAGGTCACGATAGCTGTGCCACGTGCATGTGTGTGTGTGTGTGTGTGTGTGTGTGTGTGTGTGTGTGTGTGTGTGTGTGCGTGTGCTTTGCAACTATTGGATGTTTAAGATTGTCTGTCTGTGTTATGTGTTGGTAGAAGGCGTAATGTGTTTGTAGAATGCATATTTTATTTGTTGAATGTGTAATGTGTTTGTCGAACGTGTAAGCGTGTCTCTAGAATGTCAATGTATCTGCATGTGTGATGTGTGATATGTGGATGTGTGTTGTGCGGATATGTGATGTTTGAGTGTGTGATGTATGGGTGTGTGTTGTGCAGATATGTGATGTGTGGGTGTGTGATGTGTGCACGTAAGTGTGGCAGACATATGCTGTAGTTATATAAAGTGTGTTATACTGTACAGAAACATGGGTTGCCAGTATTCCCCTCCCGCAGCGAACGAGGAGCGTTGATATCGAACCACGTCATGTCATAGCTATGGTATCGTCCTAACCGTTACACCAGTTTACCCGCTATCCTACCTACAGTTTGCAGCCTGTCAACGTAATTGTTTGTGTGTTACGTGTGTTTTACTGTACAAACGAGTGTTTTACTATATGTACATCTGTTTTACTGTATGTACATTTGTTTTACTGTATGTGCATCAGTTTTACTATATGTACATCTATTTTACTGTATGTGCATGTGTTTTTCTGTATGTGCATGTGTTTTACTGTATGTACATGTGTTCTGCTGTGTGTGCATGCGTTTTACTATGTGTACACGTGTTTTAGTGTGTGTGTGTACATGGTTTACTATGTGTGCATGTGTTTTACTGTGTGTGCATGCGTTTTACTGTGTGTGCATGCGTTTTACTGTATGTGCATGTGTTTTACTGTATGTGTATTTGTTTTTATGTGTGTGCATGTGTTTTAGTGTGTGTGTGTATGTGTGTGTGCATGTGGTTTACTGTATGTGCATGTGTTTTACTGTATGTGCATGTGTTTTACTGTGTGTGCATGTGTTTTACTGTATGTGCATGTGTTTTACTGTATGTGCATGTGTTTTACTGTGTGTGCATGTGTTTTACTGTATGTGCATGTATTTTACTGTATGTGCATGTGTTTTACTGTGTGTGCATGTGTTTTACTGTCTGTGCATGTGTTTTACTGTATGTGCATGTGTTTTACTGTATGTGCATGTGTTTTACTGTGTGTGCATGTGTTTTACTGTATGTGCATGTGTTTTACTGTATGTGCATGTGTTTTACTGTATGTGCATGTGTTTTACAGTGTGTGCATGTGTTTTACTGTGTATGCATGTGTTTTACTGTGTGTGCATGTGTTTTACTGTCTGTGCATGTGTTTTACTATATGTTTATGTGTTTTACTGTATGTGCATGTGTTTTACTATATGTTTATGTGTTTTACTGTATGTGCATGTGTTTTACTAGACGTGCATGTGTTTTACTGTGTGTGCATGAGTTTTACTGTATGTGCATTGTACATGTTTTTATTCAGTATATTAATCAAGGTGAGGAAGATAGTTCTTAAGAGCTATAGTGAGCTATTGCTGATGTATGGAAGCCATTCATGGACAATTTGCACACAAATGAGAAATTATATGGAATCTACAGAGGTGTGGTATTATAGAAGACAGATAGAAAGAGCTCATTTACAAAGATCAAGCGAAGTTTGGATGCGATGCGGGTGATGGCGGCGTTAACCTATGAACAGCGCCATGTATGTCTTCTATACGAGGAGCTGGTCATGTCTCTTTTTGAGTAAGCTATGGCAATCCTGACTCTCAGCCGTAAGCAGACAGAAAGGATGGAAAGGATACAGAACGAAGCTGTGCGCATTATTCTTGGATGTACAAGAGATACAGCATGTAGGGCGATGCGCTACCTTCTTTATTTTCCAACCTTTGAAGTCATAATACAAATTTGCAGAGCACGTGCCTACCTCAGAGGTAACGCAGACACACAAGTTCCAATGCATAGTGAAATTATGAAAGTGAAGGGCAGTATGTTAAATAGAGGAAAGTCGTGGATGGTCGAGCCAAAGACATTCTTCAACAGGTGTGTTCATTTGTGGACTTAGAACCTGGGGAGGAGTGAGTACAAGTGCCAACGGATTTCTGTACTTCCTTTTTCAGTTTGCATCCAATTAGACAGAAAATTCAGCTGCTGTGGAGGAGGAAGTACATGCGTTGATTTTCGAGAATTCGTTACACGGTGATGCTGTCATTTACACAGATGGGTCGGTCGTCCGACATGTGAGAAGCTCATGGGCCTTTACGACTCAGGCCGGAGTGAGAATTGTGAAGGAGGACTCTTATGCTTTTACAGAAACCACAAGTAGCCTGACTATGGAAGTCATGGCAGTAAGTAAAGCAATAACAAGAGCATGTTTCCTTAGCGACTCAATGAGCATGCTCAAGAGGATAGAGATGACGTGGATCCAAAGAGAATGGTTGCTGTCTCTGGAGCGGTCTCGGCTGGCAAAGATTAGTTTCATCTTCATGCCAGGGCATGCGGGAGTACAAGGAAATGAGTGGTCTGACAAGCTCGCGGGTAAGGCTACTGTGGACCATGCTGACATTCTGAACGCTCTACGAGAAGTAAAACTTTTGCGAGGCGCAAGTGATGACTGTAATTCTACAACTATGGACAGACTGCAAAAACAGCAAATTAAAAGAGTTATGGCCAAACAAGAACACTACGAAGGAAGCCAAAGAAGATTGATAAACCAACACAGAACTGGTGTCGTTAGCCGCTACAAGCTGCGGGATTTACTGAGGAGGGGATCCGACCCCTTATGGACTGAATGGTCCGATGTGCAATGAGCATGATCTGTCGAATAACTAACTAACTAACAGGTAGAAAGAGCAATGCAGATATCTTGAAAGAAGTTAACTCACAAAGAGAACTGGTGACTCACATAAGAAGAAGACAATTCACATTCTTTGGGCTTGTGCTTGCTTGCGTGCTTGTGGCGCAGAGTCCTGTATGACGGATGAAGCCATCCTGTTGTCCAACATCAGTGTGATGTCAAAAAGGACTGAGGTTTGCGTGAGTATCCGTTGTCCCGTGTCTGGCTTATTGGTGTGGAGACTGGTAGCTTCCTTGCCATGCAGGCAGATACTCTCCGACTTCAGAAGAATCATCGATCCTACAACGTTAACCAGGACTCCGAAGGGGCCTGTTGCCCAGGACGCACGGCGAAGACATGTTACTAGGTCTTGGCCAGTATAAGACCTGGTCCTATTGCCTTGGCACCACCTTTGCGTCCCTTTGGGCTTGTCATTAGAAGAGGAAAGATGGAATGAGTATATCATCACAACGGGACAATTGGAGAGGGGGGGGGGGGGTCAGGGGAGACCAAGAGATAGGATGACGGACAGTTTAACATCATGTTACGGAGGAACATCGGTATCAGAAATGTATGGCAGTAAACGAGACAGAAGGTTTTGGACAGACATGATCACCAACGCCACACGGCATGGACTATAAGAAGATTGACATTACACGAGACAGAAGGTTGTGGACAGACATGATCACCAACACCACACGGCATGGACTATAAGAAGATTGGCAGTACACGAGACAGAAGTTTGTGGACAGACATGATCACCAACGCCACACGGCATGGACTATAAGAAGATTGGCAGTACACGAGACAGAAGGTTGTGGACAGACATGATCACCAACGCCACACGGCATGGACTATAAGAAGATTGGCAGTACACGAGACAGAAGGTTGTGGACAGACATGATCACCAACGCCACATGGCATGGACTATAAAAACAAGAAGTCTTAATGTTTAATGTAATGCGTTTGTGGGTGTGTATATTTGTGGAGTTGTGCAAGTGTGTCTGTGTGAGTGTGGTGTGTGTTTGTATCTATCTTAAGTGTATATGTGTGTTTGTTTACATTATTTGTACATACTTGTATGTTTATGTAATGTGCTCGAGTCACATATCATGTTGCTCTCACTTGAAGATACACAGCAGTGATAAATATTTAGCTTTCCACACAGCTCTGTACCGAGTGGGCTCCGAGGAAGGGAGGTGATTATTCACCCAGTTTGCCATGGCCTACTCGTCTGAAGTCTGTAGCTTGCCACAGCTGTAGGACAGTCTCTGCTATGCGATGACCTGTATGCCAGTAAGTTCATTCAACGATGTCTGTGTACACACTGAATGTTGTGACATGGCCAAGAAACATACACGTGATGAAAACATGAACAAACCTCCACTGATGTACACAGAGCACAGATATCGCAAGCCCATCCCCGAAAGGATCACGTTATCCACCGTCTCCTTCAGGTCACAGTGGATGTCCAGTGTCGTGTTATCCACTCGGGCAGTTCTGGTGTTTGTACAGCTCAAGCTGGCGTCCTGCCTGAAGCTGACTGTCAGGTTGTAGAGGAGATCTGCCGAGGGGGGGGGGGGGGGGGGGGGGGGGAAATCAATGGATGAGCTACACACTATACAGACATACATGGACACGGTCTATGTACACTTGACTGTTTGTGTCAGTTTATGGTGTGTGTGTGTGTGTGTGTGTATGTGTGTGACCCATAGCAACAGAATAGGTCATCATCATCATCGTCATCATCATCATGTGCCTGTCAGCTAGACCAGGCGTTCATGTCTCTCCACAGATCTCGGGGACCTGGTGTTGGTGATCCATTCTGTTTGCTGGAGTAGAGACATTAGTCTTAAGGTAGAAAAGATGGGCAAGAAGATAAGAGGGGAAAAGAAAATGTGTGTGGAAAGCTGAAACAGCTGGCCACAAATAATCATGTGATCACCAACGTCAGCTAGAAGAAGAAGAAGAAGAAGAAGAAGAAGAAGAAGAAGAAGAAGAAGAAGAAGAAGAAGAAGAAGAAGAAGAAGAAGAAGAAGAAGAAGAAGAAGAAGAAGAAGAAGAAGAAGAAGCAGGAGGGGGAGGAGGAGGAGGAGGAGAGGTGAGTCTCAATTGTGGAATAGCTGCCTGGCAAGTCAGCACGGTTTGTGTTGTGATCACTGTGTGTGCATGCGAGTGAATGTATATGATCGTGTGTGTGTGTGTGTGTGTGTGTGTGTGTGTGTGTTTGGTTAGCGCAAGTATGCACAATACACGTTCTCATGTCCCTGTAAACATTATATGCACTCAGATGTATTCAGTTATCGCAAATGAATACCACTGTCATATGAATGTCTATGACAGATGAATATCTATGACATATGAATGTATATGACAGATGAATGTCTATGACTGATGAATGTATATGATAGATGAATGTCTATGAGTGATGGATGTCTATGACAGATGAAGAAACGAAAAGTGTGGTTTCGTAATTTTGACACTTTGCCAGGGCACTGACCTTACCTGGTTTACTGACGTGAACTCTAAGCCAGGTCACGTGGTACCGGCGGTCTAATGTGACAGTGACATGTGTGGACGTGGAAGTTTCTAGACATGTTGTGTCGTCACCATCTGTTGTATCCCGAGGTGAACCTCTGTTGTAGGCCAGGTCCGCTGTGGACATAATGTTTAGTGTAAAGTGTTTAGCTAAACCAGTAAACATTCACTAAGATATTGTACTTATAAATTTCTCTATTTTGGGCAAATAGTAAGATATGTTAAAGCAATTGCGATCCGTATGGCTAAACCATTGTTTTGCAACCATAAACACTTGTTAGGCTAAAATTCAACGTCATTAATTATTAATTATACTGCCAATTGGCTCAGGCATATATGTCTCTCCACAGATAGCTATCGTTGGTGTTCTGGATCAACTCTGCTTATAATATTTCTCGATGACACTATCTCAGTTTATTCAGCATCATTTCTCTTGGTCTGCCTCTGCTTCATTTCCCCTTGATCTTTCCAGTTGTCACGACGTTCTCCAATGTCTCTCTTTTCATTACATGACCACAAAATGCCGTTTGCCTCTTCTTTATTGTTGTATATAATGTTTTATTCATTAGCCTCTTTCAGGCAATCGTTGGTAGATATTCTAGCAGTCCAAGGAATTCGCAACATTCGTCTCAGGAACGACATTTCGGTTGCTTCGAAGTTTTTCCTGATGTGTTCATTTACATTCCAAGATTCACTGCGATACAGCAAAACAGGTTCTATAAAGCACTTCAGCACTCTCTTTCTTACATGCAATGATAGTGACTTATATCATAAAATACTCTTCATTTTCAGAAATGCAGCCTTTGCTTGCCCTATTATGTACTTATTCTCTATTGTACATCTTCCATGTTATAATTGCCCCTGGGTATTTAAAATTATCCACTTATTTAAGCAATTTCCCTTCTATTGTTATTTCACATTTTGGAGTCAAATTTTTCTTTGATATAACTATTGTTAATGTGTTCCTGATATTCAAGGAGAGTCCTTTCTTTGCACTCTCTGCTACTACAGTGTCCTAAAATTATTGTAGATTTGTTGCATTAAAATCATCAGCTGGAGGGATTCAGTGTGTTTATGCGTTTTATAAACGCCTAACGGAACATAGGGAGGTCACTGCAAGTTGTTGCTTGCTGTTATGAAAGCTTCAGCGCTAAATGCAGCGACAAGAAGAATGCATACAGAAGTGATAACAGAGTACGATGTGAATGGCAGAGTAACTCCTAACCCCATATACCGTAGAAGTGTTATTGTCAGAGCCCTAAGTTACGTAAGAAAAGACAAAGTGACAGCCAGACAATATGTATTGACTTAAGACGGGTCACAAGCGATCACAGGCACTTAGCCGAGGTCAAAGAAAGCTAGACTACTACGCAGGGCAAAGACGACACGGCTCGATTGACTAGAGCTCAGACAAGAAGCCTTGAGACCAGACCCATGTGACTGGGGGACGGCTGGACAGGCAAAGACAGAATGTGTACGACCACCGACGGAGACAGACGTATTGAGATAAGAGTGAGCTGGAATGTAGAAGGATAGAGCTTGACGAATAGATGTGACAGGCCTGCAATCGAGCCGTTGGCTAACTGTGATATGCTTGTAAGACGGGAGACTGCAATGACTTGTCGAGAGACGAACGGTTCTATGCAGATATATCAACGAAGACGTGCCCAGTGTTTGACGTTCTGTGAGAATCGTTGCCCGACCGTAATAGTGTGTAGTATCGGTATGAATTGTGTAGTGAGCGAACGTGTGGTGAAATGGTTCTTTAACACGGTGTAATATAATAAAAAGATGTACAGGAAGAATTTCCTGCTAGTCTCTGAGTGGAGTTACTTCTAACATTATAAATTAACTGTCCGAGACAAGTGTGTGAGGGCAGGAAGATAGCCAGGTCTCTGACAGGTAATAAGTGGGAGCATTCGAACTATCAAAAATAACGGGACCAATATAGATATGAGTTTAACCAGCAGAACATAATGTGGACGCTTGACCCATCTATAAAGATAATACACATGTTGGGTACATGTCCCGATCATAAGGACAAACAACAACAACCAAAACAAGGAAAGAAAAAAATCGGCCCTAGACTACGACATGAAAATTAATACTGTGAATTAAGAGACAAACGAGTATAGACGGTCACAGTCTCAATAAAGAATCAGACTCACAGACAGACATGACAGGTGTATAAACAAACAAAGAACAAAAATAACATTATCCCCCCCCCCCCCCAGCATACCAGCTCCATCAAGCAAGCTACACAGAAGCAACAACCAGATAAGGACAATTTCATCCAATAGAATGACGATGTCATTGTAAATAAAGCGCTGGAGGAAAAAGCAGATAGAGCTAAGTGATTATTGTTTTATTGCTATATAACCAAATCTGCATCATTCGATTATTAATGAAATATGTTCATATTGATGATACAAGTTTGTTTATACACACACACACACACACACACACACACACACACACACACACACACACACACACACACACGAACACAAATAAGAATTAATGATCATATGTATTGAATATATTAAAGCAATAGGCT
Source organism: Cepaea hortensis (assembly GCA_963921405.1). Taxonomy (NCBI): domain Eukaryota; kingdom Metazoa; phylum Mollusca; class Gastropoda; order Stylommatophora; family Helicidae; genus Cepaea; species Cepaea hortensis. The sequence goes on along the minus strand of OY992895.1, from coordinate 88,620,173 downwards.
AACTATCATTTGTTCTATTGAATGTAATCATAAAATAGACATACATATTGATAACTATTATAACATTCACCTACCTAGTAAAAGGGGTAAAGATAAAATTATAAGTCAAAGCCACATTTGTGCCCATTTACTATAAACTGCAAGGGAATTAAAATGGCTTCACTAAATGAATTTATTGAGACTGGAATAATGTGTGGATTCTCAGGTGAACAGATAGTAGAATAGAGCGAAAAGAAATTAAGAGAACATAACGAAAGAGAAGAGCGAACAAAAGAACGAGAGTTAAAAAAGGCTGAAATAGACAGCAAAAGTAAACAGGCAGAACTAGAACTAAAACAAGCAGAAATAGAGTGCAAAAATAAACATTCAGAATTAGAAATAAAACAGGCAGAAATGAATACCCAGTCTAGAAAAGACGAGTTATAAACACAAATTAAAATAAAACAGCAAGAACTAGATAACGAAAGCAACATAGCAGCAAGAAAATTAGAATGTAAAGAACATAAGCAAAAACTCAAAAAGCATCAAGGCATTATTAAATATTTCTATGCGGGTGACAGTATCTCCAAGTGGACCCAAAACTTCCAATCGCTGATAATTCATTATGAAATCACAAAAGAAGACTGGTGTGTGATATGCATGAAGCATCTTGCGTTAGAGCCCTTAAAAATTGACGAAACTATAACACAAGAACTAAGAAAATACTATGAATATGCCAAAAGTAGAATTATGTTCTTCTTGACAGTCAGTGTAACAGAATACAGTTTTCAAAATTAATTCCTAAACCTACTGAAACATTTTTAGACTATGTATCAGAAGTGCAGGATATATTTAATAAATAGATCACAGCTGCTAAAGTAAACAACAACTTTGATGTATTAAAAGATTTTATGCATAGGGAAAATTACTAACATCAATACCGAAACCCTTTGCTAAGTTTTTTCAAGGGAATGGGTGTAGTTCCAATCCACAGATGGAAAGAGAAGGCTCTACGCTCTGCCTATTTCACAAAAAATAGGGACATCCTTTCAAATACAGCAAATGATATCACTTTTGGTGCGACAGCCACTTTCAACAAAAACACCACATTTAACTATAATAAGAATAAGAGATTTATAAAAAGGAGAAACAACTCCCTGTAAATATTGTAAAGCTCAACATTGGGAAACGGAAATGTGTGATAAGAACTCTGATTATCCAAATTACTTAGAAAGAATTGTAGATAAGGAACAAGCAAAACGCTACATATATATAGAAAACTAACAATATATTACTTTTGCAAAAGTTTTAACCACGTGCAGTCGTCGTGTAATGGTAGAAAAATGCTTGAAAAAGCTAACACAGCCATTATTGGGAGCTCAACTTCAGAAAGTGAAGCTGATGAGTAAGAAAAATGTAACTCAGTACATATTATTGATAATTTTACAGCAGATAGATGTAAAACGTGTAAAATGATTCAAAAGAATAGTATTTTAACTTATGGACATAAGATATCCATCTCAAATGAAGAAACCAATGCCGCTATAGAGTCAAAAGTCAAATTAAGAATCCATCAGGGCTATATTAATAATATATTATGCAGTGTTTTACGGGACACTGGATCCACCCTTGTAGGCATTCGCCAATCCCTAGTACATCAGAAAGACTACACAGGTAAACAAGTGAGCTGCAGAACGTTTTCTTGTAAAATAGAAAAAAATATCCACTAGCATGGGACACAATAAGATCCCAATTTCTTTCAGGAAGAGGAGAGTGTGCAATGCGAAATAACTCATGCCGTGAGATTATCATTGAGAATTTACCAGAAGTAACGATTGTTCAGGTTCTGAAATTTAGATCTGGCATGACAATACCATTCAAACTAATGCTGTAACACAAGAACAAGACAAAAATCATTCCAAGGCACCCCAACAGTACAGCCCTGTCACAAAACAAGATGACAGAAACATTTAATTAGCCCCATGAAAAGACTTTTCCCTGGAAAATAATTTCACAAAAGTCTCAGTCCCGATTCTTAATACAACAGACACGGTAGAAGACTTGATAGTACCATTTTATATTTTAGACTCAGCGTTAATAACCAACATATACAAGACCGCAAAAGTGTTAGCGCTTGTTACACTACTCCTGGTATGTGTAATATTACGGACGTCACTTACAATACTGTTAACGTGCCATCTGGTACTAATATTGTTGACATTGCTGGTTGTAAATCAACTGCTTAGAGTATTAACACCAAAGCTTTCACAACACCTGATATTGCCACTAATAACACGAGTAACAAATCAACAATTGCAAATGTCATGTATGCTACTCGCTATTATGCAACTGCCATAGTTGACATTACTACTGTTGACAGATATCCACGAGAAATTAATCAAAACATTATATAAGAACTGTATACATTTAATTCGAATATCAATTGAGCTGACAAATGTTCCGCCAAACAAAATTATACAGAGTGCAGATATTGAGGTAGCACTCAAAATCATCAAAAATTATGTTTTGAGTTCCCCTATTTTAAAATGCCTGTCAGCGACTTACTTGCGACAGGTATTTCAGGACTCCCCTACTTTTGCACCACACGAAATAATAACTCGTGTCATTTGCAAAAGGGTACACTTTATTTAGAGCTGATTACAAACAAGCTCCGCGAGCGGAATACTTCATTGAAAATAAACATCATAGTACGTTACACAGATGCAATGAAGAGGTGATAATGATACTATTAATCACTGAATGGAATCTAAAGCCTAACAATCACTATTGTCTATAAACTTATAGTATTCATAAGGAACACGTCTACTCTCTAGCCGTCTCAGTCGCAGTCTCAGCCACGCTTCTAGTTGCGTGTTCAAACACGGACGTTGGATCCTCTGTGCGCTGGCGAGTCTTGCGTGCGTGGTGTCCCAGCACGCTGGTCAGTTAACTAGAGTAACCTGTACTCCATGGTTACTCGTCGAGGCGAGTTTCCTAGTGTCTTGGGAAACCTCGCTCACTTACACTCAATGCCCTCTTGGTTGACACAAGTGTGTCTGGTGTAAAGCTATTTATAGCGCTTGTGTCTCTTCTGTCTGGTGTTCTTTAATGGTCTCTGTCTTAGCTCTATTTCTTATATTCTTAACTCTGTAAACTCTTATTTAGATCTTTGACAGGCTCCTCTCCTCTCCGTGCAGTGTTACAACCTTTTAACTCATGCTTGTAACACGTTGTATGGTCACTGAAAAAATTAGCTGTCCAATTTTGTCAAAGATCTCATAAGTTGTAAATCTCTCTTCTGGGGATAGAACAAACTCTCTCCTTTCCTTACTCACACTGTTCTATTAATTCACTCGGCTAATTGAGTAGCCCATCGTATCAGTACAGTTGGCTATAGATCTTCTTGGGAATTGTTTTGATCCGGAACCGTTGTCTTATGACTTATGTCCTGACTTCCGTCTTATGACCCATGTCTTCTGACTTCTGTCTCTTGACTTTGCCCAAAATAACAACCCAATACAAGTTGACTCTGTTATGATTACAACACATGAGCATTGAATGTTCATGTTCCAAATAATATCAGCCCCAACTCGTATACATTAAGTTCTACTCTTCACCTTCTAGCTTCCGCTTGTGAAGAAATATTTTCGATGTTATATTCAGGTTTTTAAGAAGTTATTGTGTCCCCTGATTTGAGTTACTGTCCTTTGAAACAAATGGTGTATGCAACTTTTATGTGTTCGTTTTCCTGTTTGTTTGCGTGTTTTCTAATAAACTGCAGTGTACTTAAGGTGCTAACATGTGTATGCGTTACTATTCTACATGTGTGTATTCCTTCGAGCGCCGTAAATCGGTTTATTGTGGCTACAAATGTCTATTATTCTTATTTATGACCACAATTCCGTTTTAAGATGCTCAAAGTATTTTCTGTATTTACTACTACTAAAGTATTGCAGTAACACACTTAAAACTTGACAACACATTGGTTACAGAGATTGACACAGACACATCACAACAAGACGTTTTAAGCGGTGAATAAAAAAAATTGCCGCTACCTCTCTCTCTCTCTCTCTCTTTCTCTCCCTTTCAATGTTTACTATTGTATTCATTCTCTCCTCTCATTTACACATCTTTCGTTCACTTTCATACCATCGTTATGTTAAAACATTCATTCGTCATTAAAATATGGTTCATAATATCAAGTAAATGAACATTACATATTTACACTAAATGATTGGCTGAATTGTACAAGTTTTCACGCCAAATGACTGTGCCGTTCCTTTGCACGTGTCATGCCTATGCAAATGGGGTCCTGCCTATACAAAATATACAAGTTTGTGAGGATGGTTTGTTACCGATCCTATAATACTCACTAATCTAAATAACTGATGTAATTTGGTGTGCTGTTCTAAATTTATCCTAAGGGAAATTATCTAACTAATTAATTACATTTAAGCAAAATGGGTTAGTTACCTTAAAGTGTTATTGGTACATGAAATGATGTCAATTCCTAAATGGTTGGGTTAGTTTAGAAATGATATTTTAAATAAATGAATTTATAAATGATTATGTTTAAGCGGTGATAAGGTAAAGTAATATCTAATAATTGCAATGCTAATATAGGTGTTAAATTAGAAGGGTTCTTAACTAAATGTAGGTGACTTATACTATCAAATGACATAAATAAAGTTATATATGCACTTGAACATTTTCCAATTCAATTATTAATACAAAAATGAAGTTATGCGTACTGTTTATAAAGCAATGTTATATACATATCACAATTACTTTTATATATAATTACACTACACTAATGTCGTCCTTTCGGGTGTGATGATGGAGCACTGTTCTTTGTAGACTATTTTCATAACATAGTTCATTTAGCCAAAGTCTTATATGCTCTCCTTCCTGGATAGTGTTTATATAAATAGTTCCCTACCAATTCGTGTAGGTTCACATCTAACACTTCAATGTACATCTGGCTTATATATGTGTTAGCGATGTAGATCTACTACTTATGCGTCTGTTTGTTTCACTCCTAATGGCAATATTACTTTTACACAGTTTAAACGCTTGGCGATCATAACGCACTTACAGTGTAGCTTTTCACCACATACGGCACTGATCTAATTAGCAATTACAGTGTCACTGTTTCTGGTGATCTCTGGTCGATCTCTTCCTGTATCTCGGATATTTCAATGTTTGACGGTCGACTCAAAGTGTCTGCCAAAGAGTTCAAACTCCCCTTCAAATGCTGGATGGTAAAGGCATAGTTCTGCAGTATCAAGGCCAATCTGTAGACCCTATTGTTCTGGGGAATGCCAGACTGCATCACAGAAAGCGGAGAATTGTCGGTCTGGATCACAAACTGTGTTCCTGCCAGAAATTTATGAAGTTTTCTAACACAATAGATTAAGCTAAGGCCCTCCAATTCAGATGCTGAGTATCTCGATTCAGCTGGGCTGATCTTACGGCTTACGTACATTTCTGGGTGGAACTTCACTTCGTAAAACTGGCCTAGGACTCCCGATATGGAAATATCACTTGCGTCTGTACGTAAAAAATATGTAAGATTTTGGTTAGGCAAACGCAAAATAGGTGGAACGCTGAATAAATATTTCAATTTTGATAATGCACTAATTAACCCGTGCATCTTGAATATCCAATTTTGCCGAAGCTTTCAAAATATTGGAAAAAAACACTTGTGATTTCCGCCAGATTGGGAATAAATTTACTATAATAATTCACAAGACCAAGTAGACTTCGGACCTGTTTCTTGGTCGTTGGCATAGTCAAATTGAGAATCTTGGTCACAATCTTTTCATCTGTTCTGAGTTGGCTCCTGCAGATGGTATGGCCTAGGAAGTCAATTTCTTCCATGCCCAACTATACTTTAGTGGGTTTGACTGTAAGACCGAATAATCGCAACCTATCGAAGACATGTCGCAGTTTCTGTAGGTGTGATGTCCAGTCGACAGTATGAATACATATGTCATCTATGTATGTAGAAGTATTTGTTACCCCGTGGAGAAGATCCCTAGTTAGACGGACAAAAGTGGCTGGAGCATTACGAAGGCCAAAAGGAAGAAATCGCTACTCATAGAGACCTAAAGGTGTGGAAAAAGCTGTTTAAGGAATTGAATTTTCTTTCATCGGGACCTGCCAATATCCTTTTGTGAGGTCGAGTTTGGAAAAGATGCGAGATGTAGACATATCAAGGATCAAATCCTCGCATGCTGGGATTGGCTCAGCATCAATTTTGGTCACTCTATTTAAACGTCGATAATCGACGTAGAGTCGAATTGGTGAGTCCTTTCTGGCGACAAGGAAGATAGGGAAAGAATATTCTGACTGAGATTTCTGAATTATTCCACTCGACTCAAGAGATAGTAATTCTTTGTCGAGATTAGCCCTATAATTTAGTGGGATGGAATAAGATCGACACTTGATTGGGGTGTTATCAGTCAGAATAATGGAGTGCTCTATTCTGTCTGTCTTTCCTGGGATGTCGGAGAAAATGTCTTTGTACTCTGTCACTAATTCTATTATTTTTCGTCTTTGCTCGTCTGTAAGTTTGGTTTCTATTCGTATGCTCTCGATGGTCCCAGTCGTGTCTACTGTAGGGATTGGTAATTCTATTCCGTCATCATCTGTCTCGTTCAGTACTGTTGTTGTACTAGCTGTGTGTGCTGTTACCTGGCTAAGTGTGTTTGCGATGTCGTTGTCCTGCGTGGCCCTACCTAGTGTAGTTGTGTTGTGTACGTCTGTCGTCTGATTAATTGGTGTGGGTGCATCTTGTTCGTCTGTCGGTAGTTCTTGTCGTGAGAAGTATGGTTTCAGCATGTTGATATGAAATATCTTTAATTTTACCTTTATCGATATTTCATAATCGACATCTGATATTTTCCGTTCAACGTTGAATGGCCCTTGCCAAGATGTTAGTAACAAATTACTTTTATCTGGTAGTAAAAGCAGAACCTTCTGATTAGGTTCAAGGTGTATTGTTTTAGCACCCTTATTTGCATAGTCTCGGTACATCTGTCCTTTCCTCTCCAAAGATGATTTGGCTATTACACACGCTTTCATTATTCTATCGCGTGTCTCTGTTACCATCTCATATGGTGTTACTGATGTTGGATTTTCTGGTAAGCTAGTGATTAGCTGATGGTAAATTGTTAGGGGTCCACGAGGGTTCGCCCCATACACTAATTCAAAAGGTGAGAAACCCGTACTCGAGTGCGGAATTTCTCGATGGGCAAATAGCACTGCTGGCAATAGTGTGTCCCAATCAGATAGGTTTTCTACTGTTACTTTCGCCAGCATGTGTTTGAGATCCCCGTTAATTTTTTCTATGATCCCGTTGCTCATTGGGTGGTACGGGGTACAGAAAATGCTGTTCTATTCCTAACAATTTTGTTAAGGCTTGCGCAGCAGCCGAAATAAACTGCGTTCCACGATCTGATAAAATAGTTCATGGAAAGCCAAAACGACAAAATAAGTGCAAAAATACATTTGCCACATCTTTGGAGGTGATGTATTTTAGTGGAATAGCTTCGATCCACCTGGTACATAGATCCACGAGAGTAAGTATGAATCGGTTTCCTTTGCTCGACACCTGATTTAGGGATCCAACAATATCGACCGCTACACACTCAAATGGTCTAGATGCTAATAATGACCGTTGAACTTCGGCCGTCACATGCTTTCCCTTTCTTACAAGATGTTGACAAATAGTACATGAACGACAGAAACATTTTATATCAGTACAGAATTTAGGCCAGTAGAAGTGTGACAAAATTCTGGCTCTGGTTTTGTCATATGCCAAATGTCCAGCAAACGGTGACTCATGTGCGATCTTTAGCACATTTTGTCGGTATGTTACAGGTAACACCGTCTGCTGAATTTCATGGTTATTATTTGTGTAATAATGCATGAGAATTCCGTTGTGTATTCTAAAATACCAAGATGCATTTTTAATCACTTTCGCTCGCTCACCTAACAATTTAAAATAAGGTGCGATAGTTTGATCGGTGCGTTGTGCCTCGATAAATTCTTGTCGAGTAGTGTTGTTATTGGCACCGCTGGTTGCTAACAGCTGTAACATCTCATTTTGTAGGTCAGTATAGTTTGTTTGAGTATCTGACCTTGTTACAGCATTAGCCATATTTGTTTGTTTCCAGGCTAATATGTCGTCGTCAGTACATTGCTTCAATGAAGCTAAACATCCTAAAATCAGATCCGTGCAGGGATCTTGCAGGATTGCGCAAGTAAATGTGCCGGTAAGGAACGGGGTATTAATATGCGCTTTTGCCAGTGGGTATTTCTCAATGGTTCCAGAGAAAGTACGGCATTTGACAAATTCATCAGTGTAATCTTCTGGTCTGACCAGCTCTTTCTTAAACCAAGTAAAGTGCTGTCGCTATCTAGTAAACAATGGCATGGTTGATCATTGACCAGTGCATCGTAGAACTTCAGCTTACCTCTGGAGGCACTAGTTGCATTAGCATCTTCGTTGAAAAATGGTATAACGTGACCACATTTCAATTTCCCATCCGCATGAAACTTACATGTGTCACATCTCTTAAAATCTAATATATCAGTAACTACTGCCACACTTTCACATTCACTCTCTGGTAATACATTTACAAGTTCAGAGTCAATTACACTATCATCGTCAGATGACGTATCGATGAGCACAGCATTATTTGCCTTCATTCGTTGCCTACCAAGGCACTTGGCGCTATAATGGCCATAGCTGGAACAAAAGTAACATTTAACAGCACGTTTAAATGAATTTCGTCTACTTTCTTGCTTCTTTATTACTGTTTCTAAATGTGAGGGATATGCCGGGTTCTTGTCGCACATAGAGTAGCTAGGATGAAATAATTTACAATATCCACACTGTGGTGGCTTCTGGTAAGGTTTGTCTTTCTTATGATACTCTTTCTGATTATAAGATCTACTAGGTACGTTCTTAACAAAAGCAGTGATCTCTGTATCATGTGTGGTGGACTTAAATATGTCACGATTAGAAGAAAAATATGCTGATCCCCGTTTTTCTAGTTGCTCAATGGATTCTATATCTGCTTGTTGGAGAAACTTCGCAAAAGGGGTAAGGACTGTGGATATCACCTTATCCATTACCATGAGATCTTGTAATTTATCAAAGTTTTTGCCCACTTTCGCTGCATTAATCCATTTATTAAATGTACTTTGCACGTTAGAGATGTAATCTAGAAAGGTCTCAGTTGGCTTTGGTTTTATTTAGGAAAACTGAATCTGAAACCCAGTGGCATCCAGAAGGAAATGCTGCATAATCCTATCGTGGATGTACTGATAATTACTCCTTAGTTCTGTAGGTATTGATTCTATAACCTTTAATGGCTCCCCACTGAGATTTCTCATGTAGATCATTGCCCAGTCATCCAATGGTATTTTCTGAGTCTTAAGTTGAAACTCTATATTCTCAGTCCAGGCTGAGATTGAATCGCCTACGCTATATGGTTTGATCAGGCCTTTATATTTACTAAACTTATTTTGTTCTTCCTGGCTCTTTTGTTTACTCGAGGCTATCTGGTTGTTTGAATCTATCTGCATTTCTTTCATCTTTAATTTAGTTTCTGACTCTACCTGTATCTGATTCTGTTTAGTGGCATGCTCTAAATCTAACTGTTTTTGTTTAGTGGCTTCTTCTACTTGTTTCATCTCTTTTTGATGTTGCCTTTCTAATGCTCTTTCGTCTCTCTCTAGAGCAGCTTTTCTCTCTGTTTCTTCCTTCTGTCGATCTATTTCTTCTTTGTATCTTTGATCAGCCTATTTCTCTAATTTCTCTCCAGTATGGCCTAGTTCTTTGCCCGCCTGGATGCAATCACTTAATGATGACATTTTGTGGCTTTATGTTACTTCACAATGATATCACTCTAGGTTTACACAATGGTTTGTAGTTATGTGTTAGTTATTTACATTCTCACTGAAAATAAAGATGCATGGTTTATATAGTGAATATCAAAATAATTCAAAAATATACTCATCTAATTTGTCGGAAAATACGGCCCTTGGGTTGTTCCACCGATGTCTTCCGGACACACAAAAATGATCGACTTGACAACAGAACGGATGCTTCTGTTTAGTAGAGCATCAATACTTTAGAAACATGCATATGATATAAATACATGTTTATATTTCATGCGGCTGATGAATCATAAATGTGATCTAGATATTGATAAATGATGTTAATGAATGAATGTTATGATAGTATCAATGATCGTCATGATTTGTAAGATGATTCGTCATATGAAAGTCACTGGCGTCTTGTCTTCCCTTTCTATCTTGCTTGGTATAACTACGTTCTAAGGCTTCCGTTCAGTAGCTAATATCTTTTCTTTGTGCAAAAAGAACTTATTTTGCACAAATATCGCTATGAATGTGATGAATGGTGACATTAATGGCTGTATCACAGAAAATGAAATGTACACGATGGTTTGCTTGATAATTTAACTTCTTATTTGTATACATTTTTATTACCACAAATTCATACACATTTCCTATTAATTTTCGTAGAATAACACAACTTGTAAATTAATATTTATTCATTGTGGTTCAAGCTCCACAAATGGTAACATATTAATTATCACGTAGTAATGGTGTTAATCACTAACGTTCATTCACAAAACAAAATTATTTCTGACATTGTATGGTAAATAATTCACATTAGTTTTAGGTATTATTTTTAACACAGAATAATGGTGCCTGTTGACGTTGGTTCAGGGACTTCTGACACCAAATGGGGTCCTGCCTGTCAGCGATTTACTTGCGACAGGTATTTCAGGACTCCCCTACTTTTGCACCACACGAAATAATAACTCGTGTCATTTGCAAAAGGGTACACTTTATTTAGAGCTGATTACAAACAAGCTCCACGAGCGGAATACTTCATTGACAATACACATCATAGTAAGTTACACAGATGCAATGAAGAGGTGATAATGATACTATTAATCACTGAATGGAATCTAAAGCCTAACAATCACTATTGTCTATAAACTTATAGTATTCATAAGGAACACGTCTACTCTCTAGCCGTCTCAGTCGCAGTCTCAGCCACGATTCTAGTTGCGTGTTCAAACACGGAAGTTGGATCCTCCGTGCGCTGGCGAGTCTTGCGTGCGTGGTGTCCCAGCACGCTGGTCAGTTAACTAGAGTAACCTGTACTCCATGGTTACTCGTCGATTCGAGTTTCCTAGTGTCTTAGGAAACCCTCGCTCACTTACACTCAATGCCCTCTTGGTTGACACAAGTGTGTCTGGTGTAAAGCTATTTATAGCGCTTGTGTCTCTTCTGTCTGGTGTTCTTTAATGGTCTCTGTTTTAGCTCTATTTCTTATATTCTTAACTCTGTAAACTCTTATTTAGATCTTTGACACTGCCTAATGCTAATTTACCTTTTACCCTTAGATCAGATGCCAGCGGAATTGCCACGTCTGCTGTACTACTTCAGCGCTATGATACGATCATCCATCCGATTGTATATGTGAGCAGAAAACTGTCATCGACTGAACTACGGTATTCGACACTTCATTTGTAGTGCCTGGCAGTACTGTTTGCAGTGACAAGACTAAATAAAAACCTATTGGGAACATATTTTACCATTCAAACAGGCAATAATCCTTTACTTTTTCGTAAAAAAAAGGAAACACAAAGAACAACCGAATTGCCAGATGGGCACTTCTCCTGCAAAACTACTCTTCACGATAGAACACATAAGCGGCGCAGTAAACATTGCAGACCTGCTTTCCAGGTTACTACCTCAGCAAATAGAAACTAAATCACCTATTATGCAAATGCCTGAACATATGTGAGAACATATGATACAAATGGGAATTATATTAACTTAAGGTAAATGACTTATAAACTTCCAAAAGAGTGTGTATATTCAGTACATCAGATTGAGGAAAGTATAACTTGCTTCAACAGTTCAGCGGAAAGAGGAACACCAACCAACCAAGGACGGAACATCAGACGAAGATTATATTAACAACTTATGTACATATTATGCATATATTCATATATTTTATTCATTATATTGTAAAGAATGAGCGTGTGAATAAAATGACAGACAGTAATAACGTCAACATAGTATTAAATAAAGAAAAAATGAATCACCACTAAGAATCAACGCTTGGCGCCCTACATTCATGATTTTTATAATACATAGTCTCATGAATAGTTGAGATCCCAGCGAATGACGCTTAGTAAACATGTTAATATAATAATGTACAACAACTGAAATATAACAATATTATTAGACTACAATATGTAGATACGCATGTTCACCCAAACACTATAATGAAGTAGGGTTATCTAACTGTAGAGTAATCACGTTTCTCCAGAGATTTTTTCTAGCAGACCAATCATAATGATGCGGACACCAGGGATGCAGTTAGAGAGGAGTTATCTGGCACCACGAAGAATATGCAGTATGAAGACATCATACAGGTGGAAGATGTTAAACACATTTTGAAAAAGGCAAAATACACGGCACCAGGGCCCGATGGGGTCAGGTATGGCCATATGAAGGGTTTGAGCGATGCAGACCTGGAGAAGATGACCGACTGCTTTAACCAGAGCATTAGGACAGCATCAGTACCGCAAGATTGGTTGCACAGCTATCTCATCCCTCTCCAAAAACCATTCAAGGATCAGTCAAAGCTTAGAGGCTTTAGGATCATCACCCTGCAAAATACATTTTTGGAAGGTTTTAAAGAAAATAGTCGCTGTTAAGCTGCAGGAGTTTTTGGAAAGGGGGAAGCTTCTTCCAAGAGGCCTGGGGAGCTGCGGGCCAGGAAAAGATACCTGGTCAAATGCAGCTACTTTTGCCTTTGATGTTTATGAGGTGTTCCAGAGTAGACAGGAAACTATGGCGGTATCGCTTGATCTAGAGGATGCGTACAATAGAGTTCGATATGATATTTTGATGACCACACTGATGGAGAAAGGGGTCAATCCCTGATTGGTGAACTGGATAGCAGCCGTCCTGCACTCTCGTCTGGTTGCTCTCGGTCTGCTCTCCCTCAGAGCCACATATGTTAACCCCGGGACTGCCATAGGAATCTTAAGTCTCACCGGTGCTCTTTAATGTGTATACGAGCAAGATTGCAAACCTAGAAGCACCAGGGGTTGGAAGTATACTATCATTTGCAGATGATATTCTTGCATATAGGCAGGGGAGAGATAGGGAGCAAACAGCCCAGGAGTTACAGGCGACAGTAGATAAAGTGATTGACTGGTGCACAGAAATGAGTGCTGTCATCCACCCGGAAAAGGCGGCTGTTTTGTGGTGCTCTCTGGACAACAGGATTGTAAGAGCTGACGTCCCAAGCCTCGCGATAGATGGTAGAAATGTCAGCAGAGAGAACAAACTGAAGTATCTGGGGATCACATTTGACAGGAGCGTATCCTTCAAAGACCATGTAGAGTCGGTTGTGACACGATCTCAAAAGGGACTCAGTGCACTTAAAACTATGGCTGCAATGGACATATAGCAGAGAATGCTTTTCACACTATACCAGCACTTGATCCTCTCAGTAATTGATTATAAATTAGGTCTGCTCACTGTCTCAGAGAGTCAGCCGGTGAAGTTAGAGCGCATACAGAACGAAGCTATGCGGGTCATTCTGGGATGCACTAGAGACACCCCAGTAGTGTGTATGCGTTACATCCTTGGTCTGCAGACTGTTGCTGGTAGGCTCAAGGTGATGCAGGCGAAGGCATACCTCAGAGTAGCTACAGACACAGACCACCCACTGCATGAGGTGCTGGACGCAGTTAAGGGTCAGCGACTGATAAGAGGGAAATCATGGATGGCTCAGGCGGAGGATACGATCAGACAGGTATGCCCCTTGGAGAACATTAGGCGTGGAGAGGAGTGGATCAGAGGGCCAGCGGAGCAGTTAGACTTGTGCAGAGTTATAATCACATTAAGCCGGTAGTGCAGGGAGTGGCCAGCAGGGGCCACGGAAGTGGAAATCCAGCAACTAATTCAGGACAATGCTCACTCGGGTGATGTGATTATCTACACAGATGGGTCGGTGTCAAGAGGTGATAGAAGTGGCTGGGGGTTCATAGCCAAAGCTAATGGTGGATGTTTGGGGCAAGAGAGCCTGGCATATGATACCACAACATCCAGCTTAAGAATGGAGGTGGAGGCAGTCACTGCGGCTCTCCGCTGGATGGAGAATACGACACACACACACACACACACACACACACACACACACACATCGTGATTGTAACTGACTCAGAAAGCATGCTGACGAGGGTGAGGACGGACAGGCTTCGTGCTGAGTGGCTTGCTTCGCTTCGGAGGTCACGGGTGACAAGCATCGCCTGGATATTTTCTCCGGGGCATGCCGGTGTGCTGGGAAATGAACAGGCGGACAGACTGGCTGGCTCTGCAGAACTTGGTGGAGTATTGATGCGTGACAAGGCAGATGTGGTTGCGGCCTTGTGGGAGCACGTGCACACCTCGGAGGAGCAAATGGATGACCATGGTCTGGCAAGAATGAGACAGCGAGGAGTGACGAGGGGATCTGGCCGACACTCAACGCTCAGAGGAAAGGCGAGACGGACTTATAATCAGATTGCTACTGGTACTATTAGTGTTGAAACTCTTCGCTGGTTACTGAGGATGGGGACGGAGCACTTATGGCAATGCCCTGAATGCTGTGATGTCGATTCCTAAATCAATCAATCAATCAATCAATCAATCAGAGAAATCACAAGATCATAGTTAGTTAGTAAGTTAGTTATTTAGTTAGTTAGTTAGTTAGTTAGGTAGTTGGTTAGTTAGTTAGTTAGTTAGTCAGTCAGTTAGTTAGTTAGTTAGTTAGCCAGCCAGCCAGCCAGCCAGCCAGCCAGCCAGCCAGCCAGCCAACCAGCCAGTCAGTCAGTCAGTCAGTCAGTCAGTCAGCCAGTCAGTCAGTCAGTCAGTCAGTCGACAGATCATCATCAGTGCACATCGAACCATTCAGTTCATAAGTGCTCGGATCCCCTCCACAGCAAATCCGGCAGCGTGTAGCGGCTAACAGCACAAGTTCTGTGTTGGTTTATCAATCTTCTTTGGCTTCCTGCGTAGTGTTCTTGTTTGGCCACACCTCTTTTAAATTGCTGTTCTCGCAGTCTGACCATGGTTGTAGATTCATAATCATCACTTGTTTCTTGGAAAAAAGTCTTACTTCTCGTAGAGCATTCAGAATATCAGCCTGGTCCATGGCGCGTCCGCCCTCCACAGTAGCCTTACCTGCGAGCTTGTCAGCCCGCTCATTTCCTTGTACTCCCGCAAAGCCCTGGCACGAAGATGGCACTAATTTTTGCCAGCGGAGACCGCTCCAGAGACAGCAACCACTCTCTTCGGATCCACACCATCTCTATCCTCTCGAGCATGCTCATTGCGTCGCTAAGGAAACATGCCCTAGTGAATGTCTGTCTCGAGCCATGTTATTGCTTTACTTACTGCCATGACTTCCATAATCAGGCTACCTGTGGTCTCCAACAAACAAACAAAAACACAAGAGTCCTCCTTCGCAATTCTCCCTCCGGCATGAGCCGTAAAGGCCCATGAGCTTCTCATATGTCGGACAACGGACCCATCTGTATAGATGACAGCGTCACCGTCTAACGAATTCTCGAAAATCAACGCGTGTACTTCCGTCTCCACAAAAGATCACAAGATCATAAAACAACACAAATGATAGCAAAGGCTATACAGCACAAAAGCAATACACGTTTTCACCATTGAGAAAAAATAACAGAAGATATAAGTGTAATGGCAGGAAATATCACAAGATCCATACAAAAGTTAGGGTTAGGGTTAGACCTTTAAATATTGTAAAGCTCCACATTGGGAAAAGTAAATGTGTGATAAGAACACTGATTATCCAAATTACTTGGAAATAATTGTAGATAAGGAACAATCGAAACATTACAAATATAGAAAAATAACAAAATGTTACTTTTGCAAAGGCTTTGGCCACGTGCAATCCTCGAGTGATGGTAGAAAAAATTGAATCAGATGATCAGATTCCTTCAGCAATAATGTGTAATCTTTTTAGGATTACTCTTGCGAAAATCTTGCCTGTGATGCTGAGTAGGGAAATTCCGCGATAGTTGTTGCACTCACTTCTGTCACCTTTGTTTTTATAAATGGTAACAATGTTTGCGTCCCTCATATCTTGCCGTACTGATTTTTCTTTCCTGCAGAGCGGATGTATTGCATACAGTTCTGGGACGTTTGTTTCTTGCCAAATTTTAAAATTGCAGGTGGAATACTAAGACATTTATGATCTGGTTAAGTCCCCGTTAATCACTGATATCATGAAGGCTAATAGACTACAATGGCTGGGGCATATAGAAAGAATGGAAGATAATAGGGAAACAAAACTCGCTTACACTCAGGAAATAAATGACCGTAGACCCCGAGGTAGACCAAGAAGACGGTGGAGAGATAATATATATACAGACCTACAAGCACTTGGAATCAACGACTGGCAAGAGAAGGTCCACCAGAGAGACGAATGGAGACGGATTGTATTTGCAGCAAAGAACCTCAATGGCTCGGAACGCTGAAGAAAAAGAGGTGGAATACTATCTTCTCCTGCTGCATTGCTAATATGAAATTGCCTAGTGCTGTGAAGATCTATGTGAGGCACGGTTCGTATCCAGGGCATGCTTGGTGGACTGTTGTTCAATGGCTTCCAGATTTTCTTCTCCGACAGTGTTCTCCACTGAGTATAGCTCTGAGTAGTGTTCTACCCAGCGATCCAGTTGTTTCGCTTGAACATTTATGATTACCCACTCTGTTGATCGAAAAGGGGCCGTATTATTGTTTGATGGACCGACAGCTTGCTTGATGCCTTCTTACATTCCTCTTATATTTCCAGTGTCTGCACAAGTTTGAATATGTGCAGAGAGTTGTAGCTAATACCTGTTCGCACATATTCTTGCCGTCTATTGTACTCTATTTCTGGACGTTCGCAGTGCTTGCAATGTTTTCACTGAAGGTGATGTTTTATACACTGAGAATGCTTGTCTCTTTATCTCCAGGACTGGGAGCATCTCTTCAGAGAGTGCATCATACCAGTCGGTTGACTTTGCTTCTTGACAAATGTTGATAGGCTGTGTTATAAATGGTGTCGGCAAATGATTCCATCTCTCAATGATAGTTCCAATTGTGGGGCCAGGCAGTGTTCACCAGAGCCTGGGTGAATTTGATGACTATCTCTTGGTATTAGGTACAGCTGGTGCCGATGTGTAGTCTTACTTCTGTTTTGTTTTTGTAGATTCTCTTGGGCTTTACCTTCACCTTGCTGGAAACGAGTGAATGATCGGTGTCGCAATCAGCACTATGACAGTTACGAGTCAGCCATACATTGCGGAGATTGCTGCGTTTGGTGAGCACCAAGTCGAGTTGGTGAAGGTCCTTTGATCTAGGGTGCCTCCATGACACCTTGTTTTGTGGTTTTGTTTCAAAGAAGGTGTTGGTCACGCACAGATTATGATGGCTGCAGAATTCCATTGTCATTGATCTTCCCAACGCCAAACTGTCCTAGACATGAAGGCAAAGATTTGTGGTCGAAGCCAGACTTGGCGTTGAAATCCCTCAGGATAAAAAGATGTTATTTCTCTGGTGTTTCACTGACCACTTTACTAAGGACGTCATAAAACTTATATTTAGACTCTGATGATGCAGTTTTTGTTGGGGCGTAAACGCCTATAATACAAACTGGGCCTTCTTCTGTCTGCAGGTGGAGCTTCAGTATTCTTTCAGTGTCATCACTTAGTGGTATGATGGAATTAAGCAGCTTATTTCTGATTGCGAACCCAACTCTATGCTCCCTGGTCACTCCGCACGGATTGCCATGCCAGTAGAAAGTGAACACCCTCTCCTCGATGTTTTCATATTCTTAGAGCCTGGTCTCTTGAAGGGCGACAATGTATATCCACAGTCTGAGTAATTCATTGTTTATCACTGCAGTTTTGTAGGCATCGACAATCTCGTTTAGATCGACTGAGGTGCCAGGGGTCATGTTTCTTTACGTCCCATGTTCCCAGCCTTAGGGCCGGTTGTTGTTGTTGTTTTTTATGTTCTTGTTACTGGGTGTATAAATTGCGGTCCATGTGTGAAGATTTTGTTCCTAAGCCACACACACACCCTCCATACAGGCGAACGGTGGCGAGACAGCAATTTACTGACTGGGGGTTGCCAAGCTTAGGCTGGTGGTAGATACGATGAACTCTCCCACAGTCGGAAGCAACACCTGGCGCTCCGCTTTACGCCAATCGAGCATTAAGACTTATAACCGGTAACTGTTGCTTCTCGTGTTGTGTCACCGCTGATACACGGTGCTGAATTGCCCTCTCCAGGGCACAAGCCTGGGCAATGGAACTGCCTTACGGACTCCATCTCCAGATGTGTCCTCTGGGTTTACTCCTGAATGTTTTCCCATATGTTTATAACCGCAAGGCAGCGGAGGTCTGAGATTTAGAGTTTCCTTTCTTAGAAGAGATACCAACCAAGGCTGACGATCCTCCTCTGCCCGGGAGTCAATAAGGAAGGAAGTCTACCATTCTTCCTTCCAGGCAGTGACCATACTGATCAGATTACCATAGCTATCGTCTCGATTTAGAGATCCTCTGCCCACCGTCACAAACTTGAAACCATAACCAACAACTACCTGTCGGCTGCTCCAAAGTCCGATCCACCACCTGCTCGCGTGGCTTCACGTTACCCCGTTTGGGTTTGCACCCTGCTCAAGGGTGTCCCGTAGGTTAGCGGAGGGAAGGAGGCACCTTACTTCTCCTGTGATAAGGGATAACCCTATCACGCTACCCGGATTGATAGTGGTATGTATATAAATATTATATTATTATATTATTACCCCACAATAACGGGTCAGTCGGACCCTACAGCAAGTTTAGGTCACAGACAGAAGTTAGAGGCAGGGCAGTACTGATGACACAATAGTGGATTAGTTGAGCCTTACAGCAAGGTTAGGTCACAGACAGAAGTTAGAGGCAGGGCAGTACTGATGACACAATAGTGGATTAGTTGAGCCTTACAGCAAGGTTAGGTCACAGACAGAAGTTAGAGGCAGGGCAGTACTGATGACACAATAGTGGATTAGTTGAGCCTTACAGCAAGGTTAGGTCACAGACAGAAGTTAGAGGCAGGGCAGTACTGATGACACAATAGTGGATTAGTTGAGCCTTACAGCAAGGTTAGGTCACAGACAGAAGTTAGAGGCAGGGCAGTACTGATGACACAATAGTGGATTAGTTGAGCCTTACAGCAAGGTTAGGTCACAGACAGAAGTTAGAGGCAGGACAGTACTGATGACACAATAGTGGATTAGTTGAGCCTTACAGCAAGGTTAGGTCACAGACAGAAGTTAGAGGGAAAGATCTTAATCTTTGGACTGTATATGTTTCACCATCAATCGTTATTCAATCTTGTGTCGACAGGTAGTATACAAATAGAAATACCCTGCAGACTTACCGTACTGACAGGCGGGACCGAACCAGCCTTTCTGACAGGGGACTCCTTGTTGACAGGCACCCTCAGTGGTGCAGTTGTTGTTTGAACACCGGCACTTGTACTGACACAGGGATCCGAACCACCCAAGGCTGCAGACTGAGACAGCATTTACTTTAGTTTCTACACCAGCTTATTTGTTACATCGTTATTGCTTTATATATATACATATAAACATGTGTAAATGGTAGCTGTGGTAGATAAGTTCGAATATCTTGATTCATTGATTAGCAGCAATGGTGACACAATGAAAGAAACTAAAAGACGAATATCTATTGCTATACAAAGACTAAACCAACTGAATAAATTGTGGAGTGGGCAGATAGAACTACACAAATTAGATTTTTAAGAGCATGGATCTTTCCCATTGCAATATATGCCTGTGAGACCTGATCACTTACAAAACAAGCTGAACAGCGCATAAATGTCTTTGAATATAAATGTTATAGACGAGGTCTAACAATATCTTGGATAAAGAAAAGATCAAATGCATCCATACTTCAAGAGTTGAATATTGAAGAAGGCTGGCTATTAAAGACAATAAAACAAAAAACGTTGAATTATTTTGGTCACTTGAAACGTTACCAAAGATTGGAGAGAACAATAATGGAGGGGTGTATGCCTGGGAAGAGAGGAAGAGGAATGCCAAAGAGAAGATAGGTCCAGGATGTGGCGGATGATCTCCAAATGGGTGAATCGGATGCGGGACATCTTGCTTATAATCGAGAGGTTTTCCGGAATGTTGTTATGGGAGCGAAGTTCTGCAAAGTTACTGAATAGATGAATGAATGAATGAATATATATATATATATATATATATATATATATATATATATATATATAGAGAGAGAGAGAGAGAGAGAGAGAGATATGCATGTGTGTGTGTGTGTGTGTGTGTGTGTGTGTGTGTGTGTGCCCCCGAATTATATATTGCTAATATCTTGGACTGCGAGAGTAATCAACAACAATTGCACGGAAGAGGCTAATAAAACAAACAACATTATATACACCTGTAAGCAAGAGACAAACTTTGGTCATGTGTTGACAGACGAGGCAATGGAGAACATCGTGCCAACCAGAAAGATCAGTGGGAGACGAAACATTGACAGACAGAGAGAAACAATGATGGATGGACTCAAACGGTGGCTTGGAGGAATGTCACCACCAGACTTGATGGAGAACACGAAAGACTGAGATCTGTGTAGGGACATGAACGCCTACGCCAGCTGGCAGGGCATAAAATGATGACTCCACTTAAATGCAGACTTAAGTTGTCGTGTGATATATATATATATATATATATATATATATATATATATATATATATATATATATATATATATATATATATATATATATATATGTGTATGTGTGTGTGTGTGTGTGTGTGTGTGTGTGTGTGTGTGTCGTACAGAAAGAATGCTGAATATAGACCCATATTGTGATAAGAGCTCCATTCCTGAAGACTAAACAGTTAGACCAAAGAAAAAAACAGTTAATAGATCAAACATTACAAAACCACCCAAACACACAAACACTGAAGTTCACACGCACACAGACACATACACAGCCGCACAAACACGCACAAACACATACACACTCTCACACAGATGTTCAAACGCAGAGACACACACACAGCCACACTAACAGAGAGAGAAAGAGATCACACACATGCAAGCACACGCACAGAATACACACATACACACACACAAACACACACACACACAAACACACACACACACACACAATGAAACGAACTAGCTCGAAAGCATTTAACTGATTCAGTGACAAACAAACACGTAAGTTTGGACTAAACATTGTGCACGGTCAAATAAACAAGTATTATAATGTACATTTAAGTTCACTGGGGATTGTCATTGCCGAAGATAACACGAAACAAAACAAATAAAATAATGACCCTAGTATTGAGATATATCGTCCTTCTGTCCAAATGGTAGGTCACATTTGGCGATATATCATCCTTCTGCACGGAATCAGTGAAATATGTGCAGCTCAAATTGAAAAGCACGCGTACACGACATTTCAGTGGTAGCAGTCATCGGCGCTGTCAGCTCGCCCTGTTGTCTGTGTGTATTCTGAGAGCAACATGTGTCATGTCATGTATCCATACCTGCTTGTGTATTCTGAGAGCAACATGTGTCATGTATACATACCTGCGTGTGTATTCTTGAGAAACATGTGTCATGTATACATACCAGCTTGTGTATTCTGAGAGCAACATGTGTCATGTATACATACCAGCTTGTGTATTCTGAGAGCAACATGTGTCATGTATACATACCAGCTTGTGTATTCTGAGAGCAACATGTGTCATGTATACATACCTGCTTGTGTATTCTGAGAGCAACATGTGTCATGTCATGTATACATATCTGCTTGTGTATTCTGAGAGCAACATGTGTCATGTATACATACCTGCTTGTGTATTCTGAGAGCAACATGTGTCATGTATACATATCTGCTTGTGTATTCTGAGAGCAACATGTGTCATGTATACATACCTGCTTGTGTATTCTGAGAGCAACATATGTCATGTCATGTATACATATCTGCTTGTGTATTCTGAGAGCAACATGTGTCATGTATACATACCAGCTTGTGTATTCTGAGAGCAACATATGTCATGTCATGTATACATACCTGCTTGTGTATTCTGAGAGCAACATGTGTCATGTATACATATCTGCTTGTGTATTCTGAGAGCAACATGTGTCATGTATACATACCAGCTTGTGTATTCTGAGAGCAACATGTGTCATGTCATGTATACATGTATACATGTATTCTGAGATCAACATGTGTCATGTATACATACCAGCTTGTGTATTCTGAGAGCAACATGTGTCATGTCATGTATACATACCTGCTTGTGTATTCTGAGAGCAACATGTGTCATGTCATGTATACATACCAGCTTGTGTATTCTGAGAGCAACATATGTCATGTATACATACCTGCTTGTGTATTCTGAGAGCAACATGTGTCATGTCATGTATACATACCTGCTTGTGTATTCTGAGAGCAACATGTGTCATGTCATGTATACATACCTGCTTGTGTATTCTGAGAGCAACATGTGTCATGTCATTTATACATACCTGCTTGTGTATTCTGAGAGCAACATGTGTCATGTCATGTATACATACCTGCTTGTGTATTCTGAGAGCAACATATGTCATGTATACATACCAGCTTGTGTATTCTGAGAGCAACATGTGTCATGTATACATACCAGCTTGTGTATTCTGAGAGCAACATGTGTCATGTATACATACCTGCTTGTGTATTCTGAGAGCAACATGTGTCATGTATACATACCTGCTTGTGTATTCTGAGAGCAACATATGTCATGTATACATACCAGCTTGTGTATTCTGAGAGCAACATATGTCATGTATACATACCTGCTTGTGTATTCTGAGAGCAACATGTGTCATGTCATGTATACATATCTGCTTGTGTATTCTGAGAGCAACATGTGTCATGTATACATACCAGCTTGTGTATTCTGAGAGCAACATGTGTCATGTATACATACAAGCTTGTGTATTCTAAGAGAAACATGTGTCATATATACATACCAGCTTGTGTATTCTGAGAGCAACATATGTCATGTACACATACCAGCTTGTGTATTCTGAGAGCAACATGTGTCATGTATACATACCAGCTTGTGTATTCTGAGAGCAACATATGTCATGTATACATACCAGCTTGTGTATTCTGAGAGCAACATGTGTCATGTATATATACCAGCTTGTGTATTCTGAGAGCAACATATGTCATGTATACATACCAGCTTGTGTATTCTGAGAGCAACATGTGTCATGTATACATACCTGCTTGTGTATTCTGAGAGCAACATATGTCATGTATACATACCTGCTTGTGTATTCTGAGAGCAACATATGTCATGTATACATACCAGCTTGTGTATTCTGAGAGCAACATGTGTCATGTATACATACCAGCTTGTGAGTTCACAGAGACCAGGAGGGCCCCTACGGCCAGCATGAGGACCGCGGCGTGTCTGATGTCCATCGTACTTGTCCAGTCACGTGACTTCAGTCTCTGGTCCTTGCTCGTTGAGCAGCTCTGGGGAGAGACAATGATATATAGATCTCTCCTTATCTCTTATCTTATCATCATGTTCCTCTTATACCTTGCGGTGTCGAGGTGACGTATAAACAGCGGGAGAGTGCCCGCTTATGGGCTTCAAGTATCAATATTCCCATGGTATCTGTTATTCCCTGCATTCGTCGTTTACACTGCAGGCCTCTTCCTATGCTTCCATCATTGCATGTTGTGGTATACTGTTAGTTGGTAACTTACTTGCATGGCCAAACCATTTGACTTGCTGCCTTCTAATAAAATCTAGTGCAGCTATAACCCCCACTTTAGTCCTGATTTCTTCATTTCTGTTCTTATCTATTCTTGACACATTGAGTATTCTTCTCAGGAATCTCATTTCTGTTGTGATTTTTCTTTTCTCTTTTTTCTCTCATTGTCCAGGTTTGGCATTGGTAGCATAGAGTTGGTAGGAAGATTGTGTTGTAAAGTGCTTTCTTAGTAGTTATTGATACACGTTTGTTCTTTAGTATTAGTGTCATTTGTCCAATGAGTTGGTTTGCCTTATTGCACCTATTTTCGATCTCGTCTTCTGATTTGCTATTTGATCATATTATACTTCGCGACATTAGAGAGGCAGGCAGGCAGACAGACAACTAGACAGACAAGCAGGTTGACAATCAAAGGTTTTCATGACCGACCAATATCATGGCCGAGCTACATCACGTGCGATAGAAAGATAGCCAGACAGACAGAGATACAACCTTGGCGACAGACACAGAATCGGACAGACAAACAGACATATAAGCAAGCTGACAAACAAACGCAGGCAGACAGACAAGCAGTCTGGCTGACAGACAAAGTCTGACACACAGACAGACGTACTTACATATGTTTGCCACCGTTAAACCACGTGTGAAAGAAATAAATAACTGAATACCAACATTACAGATGTCACGTAAATATAAAGTAGTCCTCCCTAACTGGAGTTATATGCGCGTATGTGCTGGCGTGGATGCATGCGAATGTGTGTGTGTGAGTGTGTGAGAGAGAGAGAGCGTCTGTTTGTGGGTGAGTACAAGCCTGAGCGTGTGCAAGTCTACGATAGTCTGTGATTTTACTTCCTGCTCTAGTTCCGTGACATAGATAGAGCTATTGGGAATGCATGGGAGAGAATGCTACACTCGACACCCGTGACCATTGAAAACTGACATAATCTCTACATATACAGGAAACTGAACTGTGTTGGCGGCATCATACATCAGGGCTCTTTAGACACAACTGTCATGGCGAGGATGGTTACTGGAACACGAGCAACGACCGAGCCAAATCATGACGCTCCAAAATCACGCCCCTCAAACGTCACGATCCACAAACATTACAGCCATCCCGCATAAAGACCCACCAACATCACGGTCCACTAATATAACAGCCAACAAATATCACGACCTACCAACATCACGACCCACAAACATCACGTCTGTCAAACGTCACGATCCACAAACATCACAGCCCTCCCGCATAAAGACCCACCAACATCACGATCCACTAACATCACAGCCACAAACATCACGACCCACCAACATCACGCCCTTCAAACATCACGATCCACAAACATCACAGCCCTCCCGCAATAAGACCCACCAAAATCCCGACCCAACAAAATCACGGCCGTCCAAAATCACGAGCCACCAATTTCACGAACCTTAAACATCACGGCCCTCCAAAATCACTGCCAACCAACATCACCAACCTCCAACATCACGGCCCTACAACATCACGGCCCTACAACATCAACCCATAAACATCACCGCCCACCAACGTCATCGATCACCAACATCACAGTCGAGAGATATTGTGTATATATTTTCTGGTGTAATTCTGACTGCAGTATAGGCTCAGAAGCAGCCAACCCCATTCTCCATCAAACATGCTGCACGCCCTTGATAGGAAGTTGCCATAAACCCCATTCTCTATTAAACATGAACTTGACAGAAGGTTGCCATAAACCCATGTTCAACCCCAGAGGCAGCAAGTAATGTACATATCTTAGAAGTTCACAACACATCAGGCAGCAATAGGATGAGAGTACAAGTAATGTTGACATCTACGAAAGCCACAACACATGAGCCAGCAAGTAATTTACACATCTACGGAAGTCACACTGTCTGAAACTGTTAGCAGGTAGACGGCCACCGAAGTGTTTGTTGCTTCAACTTCAATTAGGATGTTGCAACATACATTATCGCTATGGACTTAAATCACTATGAACAAAGACACGCTGATATCAATGCTATATGTGTCCCACTGATATAGCAATACTATATGTGTCCCACTGATATATCAATAATATATGTACCCCACTGATATATCAATACTATATGTGCCACACTGATATATCAATACTATGTATGCCACCGTGATATATCAATACTATATGTGCCACAATGATATACCAATACTATATGTGCCACAATGATATATCAATACTATATGTGCCTCACTGATATATCAATACTATATGTGCCACGATGATATATCAATACTATATATGCCACGGTGATATATCAATACTATAAATGCCATGGTGATATATCAATACTATATGTGCCACGGTGATATATCAATACTATATGTGCCACGATGATATATCAATACTATATGTGCCACGGTGGTATATCAATACTATATGTGCCACAGTGGTATATCAATACTATATGTGCCACGGTGATATATCAATAATAAATGTGCCACGATGATATATCAATACTATATGTGCCACGGTGATATATCAATACTATATGTGCCACGGTGATATATCAATACTATATGTGCCACGATGATATATCAATACTATATGTGTAACGATGATATATCAATACTACATGTGCCACGGTGATATATCAATACTATATGTGCCACGGTGATATATCAATACTATATGTGCCACGGCGATATATCAATACTATATGTGCCACGATGATATATCAATACTATATGTGTCACGATGATATACCAATACTATATGTGCCACGGTGATATATCAATACTATATATGCCACGGTGATATATCAATACTCTATGTGCCACGGTGATATATCAATACTATATGTGCCATGGTGATATATCACTACTATATGTGCCACAGTGGTATATCAATACTATATGTGCCACAGTGGTATATCAATACTATATGTGCCACAGTGATATATCAATACTATATGTGCCATGGTGATATATCAATACTATATGTGCCACAGTGGTATATCAATACTATATGTGCCACGGTGATATATCAATATTATATGTGCCACAGTGGGATATCAATACTATATGTGTCCCACTGATATATCAATACTATATGTGCCATGGTGATATATCAATACTATATGTGCCACAGTGGTATATCAATACTATATGTGTCCCACTGATTTATCAATATTATATGTGCCACAGTGGTATATCAATGCTATATGTGCCACAGTGACATATCAATACTATATGTGCCATGGTGATATATCAATACTATATGTGCCACAGTGGTATATCAATACTATATGTGCCACGGTGATGTATCAATACAATATGTGCCACAGTGGTACATCAATACTATATGTGCCACAGAGATATATCAATAATATATGTGCCACAGTGGTATATCAATACTATATGTGCCATGGTGATATATCAATACTATATGTGCCACGGTGATATATCAATACGGTATGTGCCACGGTGATATATCAATACTATATGTGCCACAGTGGTATATCAATACTATATGTGCCACGGTGATATATTAATACTATATGTGCCATGGTGATATATCAATACTATATGTGCCACGGTGGTATATCAATACTATATGTGCCACGGTGATATATCAATACTATATGTGCCACGGTGATATATCAATACTATATGTGCCACGGTGATATATCAATACTATATGTGCTACAGTGGTATATCAATACTATATGTGCCATGGTGATATATCAATACTATATGTGCCACAGTGGTATATCAATATTATATGTGCCACGGTGATATATCAATACTATATGTGCAATGGTGATAAATCAATACAATATGTGCCACAGTGGTATATCAATACTATATGTGCCACAGTCGTTTATCGATACTATATGTGCCACAGTGATATATCAATACTATATGTGCCATGGTGATATATCAATACTATATGTGCCACAGTGGTATATCAATACTATATGTGCCACGGTGATATATCAATACTATATGTGCCACAGTGGTATATCAATACTATATGTGCCACGATGATATATCAATACTATATGTGTCACGATGATATACCAATACTATATGTGCCACGGTGATATATCAATACTATATATGCCACGGTGATATATCAATACTCTATGTGCCACGGTGATATATCAATACTATATGTGCCATGGTGATATATCACTACTATATGTGCCACAGTGGTATATCAATACTATATGTGCCACAGTGGTATATCAATACTATATGTGCCACAGTGATATATCAATACTATATGTGCCATGGTGATATATCAATACTATATGTGCCACAGTGGTATATCAATACTATATGTGCCACGGTGATATATCAATATTATATGTGCCACAGTGGGATATCAATACTATATGTGTCCCACTGATATATCAATACTATATGTGCCATGGTGATATATCAATACTATATGTGCCACAGTGGTATATCAATACTATATGTGTCCCACTGATATATCAATACTATATGTGCCACAGTGGTATATCAATGCTATATGTGCCACAGTGACATATCAACACTATATGTGCCATGGTGATATATCAATACTATGTGTGCCACAGTGGTATATCAATACTATATGTGCCACGGTGATGTATCAATACTATATGTGCCACAGTGGTACATCAATACTATATGTGCCACAGAGATATATCAATAATATATGTGCCACAGTGGTATATCAATACTATATGTGCCACGGTGATATATCAATACTATATGTGCCACGGTGATATATCAATACTGTATGTGCCACTGTGATATATCAATACTATATGTGCCACAGTGGTATATCAATAATATATGTGCCACGGTGATATATTAATACTATATGTGCCATGGTGATATATCAATACTATATGTGCCACGGTGGTATATCAATACTATATGTGCCACGGTGATATATCAATACTATATGTGCCACGGTGATATATCAATACTATATGTGCTACAGTGGTATATCAATACTATATGTGCCATGGTGATATATCAATACTATATGTGCCACAGTGGTATATCAATATTATATGTGCCACGGTGATATATCAATACTATATGTGCAATGGTGATAAATCAATACTATATGTGCCACAGTGGTATATCAATACTATATGTGCCACAGTCGTTTATCGATACTATATGTGCCACAGTGATATATCAATACTATATGTGCCATGGTGATATATCAATACTATATGTGCCACAGTGGTATATCAATACTATATGTGCCACGGTGATATATCAATACTATATGTGCCACAGTGGTATATCAATACTATATGTGCCACGGTGATATATCAATACTATATGTGCCACGGTGATATATCAATACTATATGTGCCACACGGATATATCAATACTATATGCGCCACACGGATATATCAATACTATATGTGCCACACTGATATATCAATACTATATATGCCACACTGATATATCAATACTATATGTGCCACGGTGATATATCAATACTATATGTGCCACACGGATATATCAATACTATATGCGCCACACGGATATATCAATACTATATGTGCCACACTGATATATCAATACTATATATGCCACACTGATATATCAATACTATATGTGCCACGATGATATATCAATACTATATGTGTCACACTGATATATCAGTACTATATGTGCCTCAGTGATATATCAATGCTATATGTGCCATGGTGATATATCAATACTATATGTGCCACAGTGATATATCAATACTATATGTGATACAGTGATATATCAATAGTATATGTTCCACGGCGATATATCAATACTATATGTGCCACGGTGATATATCAATACTATATGTGACACAGTGATATATCAATATTATATGTGCCACAGTGGTATATCAATACTGTATATGCCACACTGATCTATCAATACTATATGTGCCACGGTGATATATTAAAACTATATGTGCCACAGTTATATATCAATACTCTATGTGCCTCAATGATATATCAATGCTATATGTGCCACGATGATATATCAATACTATATGTGCCACGGTGGTATATCAATACTATATGTGCCTCAGTGATATATCAATGATATATGTGCCTCAGTGATATATCAATACTATATGTGCCTCAGTGATATATCAATACTATATGTGCCACGATGATATATCAATACTATATGTGCCACAGTGATATATCAATACTGTATGTGCCACGGTGATATATCAATTTTATATGTCCCAACTGATATATCAATACTATATGTGCCACGGTGATATATCAATACTATATGTGCCAACTGATATATCAATACTATATGAGCCACGGTGGTATATCAATACTACATGTGCCGTGTTGATATATCAATATTATACGTGCCACGCTTATATAGTCGTGTTCCGATCCATGATCGAGGCGGCGCGTAATGGTTGTATAGTCACCAACTGCTGGTTCTGGCGATCTCGACGTCAGTAGAGTCCCAGCATCCTTCTCATTTCCTCCCTTCCTCCACTGCTGATCCTTCCTTCATCTAGAAGTCTTGATTCCCCGTCACTTCCTGCCCCTCCTGTACAAGAGCTTACGATTGCGGATCGTGGTCCCGTACACACTCGTTCGAAACACAGCTGCGCGCAATTTGACAGCAGACCGCTATGTGCTGGTTATTTATGTAGATGGTATGGACGCTGGTCAGTCAGAAAGCAATGGCAAACTATTGAAGGTAAACTTGCCAAGATTTCAACAACAGCAAACAATGCTGGTGTTGATGCAAACGTCCTGTAAAGGATATACAGCTAACATTATATCCAGAGACGAGATGTTGTTTAGGCAACTACAGTGTTCAAGCATGTCCCAGATTAGAAAGGCGCTCTGGAACCTGTTGTGTGTGTGCACCTGTGTGTTTGTGGGGGGGGGGGGGGGTTGTTGCAGTGTATTCGTCTGAGTCTGTATATGTCTGTGTCTGTCTGTGTCTACGTCTGTCTGTGTCTGTGGCTGTATCTGTCTGTCTGTATCTGTCTGTGACTATGTTTGTGTTTGTCTGGGTCTGTGTCTTTTTAGGTCTGTGTCTTTGTGTGTGTTGTGTGAGTGTGTGTGTGTGTATGTGAGTGTGTGTGTGTGTGACACAGGGTTGACAGGAGGATGGCCGGGAATCACCGTTGTTTCCCCCCGCACGGATTTATGTATTGCTATTGGCCAGGCATAGTGAACGGTATGAACGGTATGAACCCCGGTACTCCCATAGTATACGAATAGGTGGTATTTCATGGAAACAAAAACAATCAAATGCAGAGGTCCTAGAAAAACTGGGAATGAAGAGAGAGTTGATGAAAGAAATAAAGAACAGACAAGTGAAATATTTTGGCCACGTTAAAAGACATGATACTCTTATAACAACCATACTGGAAGGCAAGGTAGAGGGCAAGCTAGCAAGAGGTAGACAACGATACAAGTGGGAGGATGACATCAAGAGATGGACGAACATCAGCCTGACAGAATTTACAGTCAAGGCAAGAGACAGTGTTGGAGATATATTGCAGACAACCTTCATTGCGGAGACGGCACCTGATTGATTGACTCCTATTGTCGCTATTAGGGCTTTGACCTGACTCCTGAGAACTAGTCTGGGGATGTGGGGATAACATCGGGCATGGTGACCTAGACACGTCAATCCTTTCCACTCGGTTCCCTGTGTGACCTCAAAGCGTGGAGAGAGGTCCCTGACCTGACCCAGTTCACTCTGTCCTGACATTGCAGTGTGCCTGTTTGGCTGTCGTTAGCCATCACTTCCTCTGCACGCTGATATTTTCATAAGAGCTTCACTTTCATCCCATAGAATACAGGGCGAGAGTATCAGCACAGTGCAGGAACTTATAGCCCACGAGAAACTAGATCTGTCTTTAAATCACACCTGATATCAACATTTCTGTTTGCTTTTATTAAGTAGAAATTGTGGCACTTTGCATTGGACTTAGGAGATAGGACTTGACAGATTGGAAGTACGAGATAGGAGCTAAGTAATGGGAGCTAGAAGATAGAAGATAGGAGATGGGAGCTAGGTAATGAGAGCTAGAAGATAGAAGATAGGAGATGGGAGCGAGGAGATGGGAGCTAGAAGATGGGAGCTAGGAGACGGGAGCTAGGAGATGGGAGCTAGTTAATGGGAGCTAGAAGATAGGAGCTAGGAGATGGGAGCTAGCAGATGGGAGCTAGAAGATGGGAGCTAGGACTTGAGAGCTAGGAGATGGGAGCGAGGAGATGGGAGCTAGGAGATGGGATCTAGGAGATGGGAGCTAGTTAATGGGAGCTAGAAGATAGGAGATAGGAGATGGGAGCGAGGAGATAGGAGCTAGGAGATGGGAGCGAGGAGATGGGAGCTAGAAGATGGGAGCTAGGAGATGGGAACTAGGAGATGGGAGCTAGGAGATGTTTTTGTTTTGCGTATCCTTTTACAGGACTTAGCTGTCAACAGCAGCATCTTTCAGCTGTCTGTTGATCTCTTGGCAAGATTACGCTCAGTAGTTTGCCATTGCTTTCTGAGCGGCCGGCTCAGTATCCGCAAGTCACGAGAGGGGGTCGAACCACCTCAGTTCTCGCTCCGCTGCGAGACTCAGCGTGATAAACGGGATTACAGAGAGAAAGTGTTGTAACCCCACAGCCAGAGAGACCGACGCTAGGAGATGGGAGCTAGTTAATGGGAGCTAGAAGATAGGAGCTAGGAGATGGGAGCTAGAAGATGGGAGCTAGGAGATGGGAGCTAGGAGATGGGAGCTAGGAGATGGTAGCTAGAAGATGGGAGCTAGAAGATGGGAGCTAGAAGATGGGAGCTAGGAGATGGGAGCTAGAAGATGGGAGCTAGAAGATGGGAGTTAGAAGATGGGAGCTAGGAGATGGGAGCTAGAAGATGGGAGCTAGAAGATGGGAGCTAGAAGATGGGAGCTAGGAGATGGTAGCTAGAAGATGGGAGCTAGAAGATGGTAGCTAGAAGATGGGAGCTAGAAGATGGGAGCTAGGAGATGGGAGCTAGAAGATGGGAGCTAGGAGATGGGAGCTAGAAGATGGGAGCTAGAAGATGGGAGCTAGAAGATGGGAGCTAGGAGATGGGAGCTAGAAGATGGGAGCTAGAAGATGGGAGCTAGAAGATGGGAGCTAGGAGATGGGACCTAGCAGATGAGAGCTAGAAGATTGGAGCGAGGAGATGGGAGCTAGAAGATGGGAGCTAGGAGATGGGAGCTAGGAGATGGGAGCTAGGAGATGGGAGCTAGCAGATGGGAGCTAGGAGATGGGAGCTAGAAGATATGAGCTAGGAGATGGGAGCTAGAAGATAGGAGCTAGGAGATGGGAGCTAGAAGATGAGAGCTAGGAGATGGGAGCTAGGAGATGGGAGCTAGAAGATGGGAGCTAGGAGATGGGAGCTAGGAGATGGGAGCTAGCAGATGGGAGCTAGGAGATGGGAGCTAGGAGATGGGAGCTAGAAGATGGGAGCTAGGAGATGGGAGCTAGGAGATGGGAGCTAGCAGATGGGAGCTAGGAGATGGGAGCTAGAAGATATGAGCTAGGAGATGGGAGCTAGAAGATAGGAGCTAGGAGATGGGAGCTAGAAGATGGGAGCTAGGAGATGGGAGCTAGGAGATGGGAGCTAGAAGATGGGAGCTAGGAGATGGGAGCTAGGAGATGGGAGCTAGCAGATGGGAGCTAGGAGATGGGAGCTAGAAGATAGGAGCTAGGAGATGGGAGCTAGGAGATGGGAGCTAGGAGATGGGAGCGAGGAGATGGGAGCTAGAAGATGGGAGCTAGGAGATGGGAACTAGGAGATGGGAGCTAGGAGATGTTTTTGTTTTGCGTATCCTTTTACAGGACTTAGCTGTCAACAGCAGCATCTTTCAGCTGATTGTTGATCTCTTGGCAAGATTACGCTCAGTAGTTTGCCATTGCTTTCTGAGCGGCCGGCTCAGTATCCGCAAGTCACGAGCGGGGGTCGAACCACCTCAGTTCTCGCTCCGCTGCGAGACTCTGCGTGATAAACGGGATTACAGAGAGAAAGTGTTGTAACCCCACAGCCAGAGAGACTGGCGCTAGGAGATGGGAGCTAGTTAATGGGAGCTAGAAGATGGGAGCTAGAAGATGGGAGCTAGGAGATGGGAGCTAGGAGATGGGAGCTAGAAGATGGGAGCTAAGAGATGGGAGCTAGGAGATGGTAGCTAGAAGATGGGAGCTAGAAGATGGGAGCTAGGAGATGGGAGCTAGGAGATGGGAGCTAGAAGATGGGAGCTAGGAGATGGGAGCTAGGAGATGGGAGCTAGAAGATGGTAGCTAGAAGATGGGAGCTAGAAGATGGGAGCTAGGAGATGGGAGCTAGGAGATGGGAGCTAGGAGATGGGAGCTAGGAGATGGGAGCTAGAAGATGGGAGCTAGGAGATGGGAGCTAGGAGATGGGAGCTAGAAGATGGTAGCTAGAAGATGGGAGCTAGAAGATGGGAGCTAGGAGATGGGAGCTAGAAGATGGGAGCTAGGAGATGGGAGCTAGAAGATGGTAGCTAGAAGATGGGAGCTGGAGATGGGAGCTAGAAGATGGGAGCTAGAAGATGGTAGCTAGAAGATGGGAGCTAGGAGATGGGAGCTAGGAGATGGTAGCTAGAAGATGGTAGCTAGAAGATGGGAGCTAGGAGATGGGAGCTAGAAGATGGGAGCTAGAAGATGGGAGCTAGGAGATGGGAGCTAGGAGATGGAAGCTAGAAGATGGGAGCTAATAGATGGGAGCTAGGAGATGGGAACTAGCAGATGGGAGCTAGGAGATGGGAGCTAGAAGATATGAGCTAGGAGATGGGAGCTAGAAGATAGGAGCTAGGAGATGGGAGCTAGAAGATGGGAGCTAGGAGATGGGAGCTAGGAGATGGGAGCTAGAAGATGGGAGCTAGGAGATGGGAGCTAGGAGATGGGAGCTAGCAGATGGGAGCTAGGAGATGGGAGCTAGAAGATATGAGCTAGGAGATGGGAGCTAGAAGATAGGAGCTAGAAGATGGGAGCTAGGAGATGGGAGTTAGGAGATGGGAGCCTGAAGATGGGAGCTAGGAGATGGGAGCTAGGAGATGGGAGCTAGAAGATGGGAGCTAGAAGATGGGAGCGAGGAGATGGATTATAGGAGAATTTCGTCCTTGTCAGATATGGTTGGAGGACGGATCTACTACACCAGCATCATAGAGGAGAGTGTCATTTGTTCCATGGATCTACTACACCAGCATCAGAGAGGAGAGTGTCATTTGTTCCATGGATCTACTACACCATCATCAGAGAGGGGAGTGTCATTTGTTCTATGGATCTCCTACACCAGCATCAGAGAGCGGAGTGTCATTTGTTCCATGGATCTCCTACACCAGCATCAGAGAGCGGAGTGTCATTTGTTCCATGGATCTCCTACACCAGCATCAGAGAGCGGAGTGTCATTTGTTCCATGGATCTCCTACACCAGCATCAGAGAGCGGAGTGTCATTTGTTCCATGGATCTCCTACACCAGCATCAGAGAGCGGAGTGTCATTTGTTCCATGGATCTCCTACACCAGCATCAGAGAGCGGAGTGTCATTTGTTCCATGGATCTACTACACCAGCATCAGAGAGGAGATTGTCATTTGTTCCATGGATCTCCTACACCAGCATCAGAGAGCGGAGTGTCATTTGTTCCATGGATCTCCTACACCTGCATCAGAGAGCGGAGTGTCATTTGTTCCATGGATCTCCTACACCAGCATCAGAGAGCGGAGTGTCATTTGTTCCATGGATCTCCTACACCAGCATCAGAGAGCGGAGTGTCATTTGTTCCATGGATCTCCTACACCAGCATCAGAGAGCAGAGTGTCATTTGTTCCATGGATCTACTACACCAGCATCAGTGAGGAGAGTGTCATTTGTTCCATGGATCTACTACACCAGCATCAGAGAGGAGAGTGTCATTTGTTCAATGGATCTACTACACCAGCATCAGAGAGAGGAGTGTCATTTGTTCCATGGATCTACTACACCAGCATCAGAGAGGAGAGTGTCTTTTGTTCCATGGATCTACTACACCAGCATCAGAGAGAAGAGTGTCATTTGTTCCATGGATCTACTACACCAGCATCAGAGAGAGGAGTGTCATTTGTTCCATGGATCTACTACACCAGCATCAGAGAGAGGAGTGTCATTTGTTCCATGGATCTACTACACCAGCATCAGAGAGAGGAGTGTCATTTGTTCCATGGATCTACTACACCAGCATCAGAGAGAGGAGTGTCATTTGTTCAATGGATCTACTACACCAGCATCAGAGAGAGGAGTGTCATTTGTTCCATGGATCTACTACACCAGCATCAGAGAGGAGAGTGTCATTTGTTCCATGGATCTACTACACCAGCATCAGAGAGAAGAGTGTCATTTGTTCCATGGATCTACTACACCAGCATCAGAGAGAGGTGTGTCATTTGTTCCATGGATCTACTACACCAGCATCAGAGAGGAGAGTGTCATTTGTTCCATGGATCTACTACACCAGCATCAGAGAGCGGAGTGTCATTTGTTCCATGGATCTCCTACACCTGCATCAGAGAGCGAAGTGTCATTTGTTCCATGGATTTCCTACACCAGCATCAGAGAGCGGAGTGTCATTTGTTCCATGGATCTCCTACACCAGCATCAGAGAGCGGAGTGTCATTTGTTCCATGGATCTCCTACACCAGCATCAGAGAGCGGAGTGTCATTTGTTCCATGGATCTACTACACCAGCATCAGAGAGGAGATTGTCATTTGTTCCATGGATCTCCTACACCAGCATCAGAGAGCGGAGTGTCATTTGTTCCATGGATCTCCTACACCTGCATCAGAGAGCGGATTGTCATTTGTTCCATGGATCTCCTACACCAGCATCAGAGAGCGGAGTGTCATTTGTTCCATGGATCTCCTACACCAGCATCAGAGAGCGGAGTGTCATTTGTTCCATGGATCTTCTACACCAGCATCAGAGAGCAGAGTGTCATTTGTTTCATGGATCTACTACACCAGCATCAGTGAGGAGAGTGTCATTTGTTCCATGGATCTACTACACCAGCATCAGAGAGGAGAGTGTCATTTGTTCAATGGATCTACTACACCAGCATCAGAGAGAGGAGTGTCATTTGTTCCATGGATCTACTACACCAGCATCAGAGAGGAGAGTGTCATTTGTTCCATGGATCTACTACACCAGCATCAGAGAGGAGAGTGTCATTTGTTCCATGGATCTACTACACAAGCATCAGAGAGAGGAGTGTCATTTGTTCCATGGATCTACTACACCAGCATCAGAGAGAGGAGTGTCATTTGTTCCATGGATCTACTACACCAGCATCAGAGAGAGGAGTGTCATTTGTTCCATGGATCTATTACACCAGCATCAGAGAGAGGAGTGTCATTTGTTCAATGGATCTACTACACCAGCATCAGAGAGAGGAGTGTCATTTGTTCCATGGATCTACTACACCAGCATCAGAGAGGAGAGTGTCATTTGTTCCATGGATCTACTACACCAGCATCAGAGAGGAGAGTGTCATTTGTTCCATGGATCTACTACACCAGCATCAGAGAGAGGAGTGTCATTTGTTCCATGGATCTACTACACCAGCATCAGAGAGGAGAGTGTCATTTGTTCCATGGATCTACTACACCAGCATCAGAGAGCGGAGTGTCATTTGTTCCATGGATCTCCTACACCTGCATCAGAGAGCGGAGTGTCATTTGTTCCATGGATTTCCTACACCAGCATCAGAGAGCGGAGTGTCATTTGTTCCATGGATCTCCTACACCAGCATCAGAGAGCGGAGTGTCATTTGTTCCATAGATCTACTACACCAGCATCAGAGAGGAGAGTGTCATTTGTGCCATGGATCTACTACACCAGCATCAGAGAGGAGAGTGTCATTTGTTCCATGGATCTACTACACCAGCATCAGAGAGGAGAGTGTCATTTGTTCAATGGATCTACTACACCAGCATCAGAGAGAGGAGTGTCATTTGTTCCATGGATCTACTACACCAGCATCAGAGAGGAGAGTGTCATTTGTTCCCTGGATCTACTACACCAACATCAGAGAGGAGAGTGTCATTTGTTCCATGGATCTACTACACCAGCATCAGAGAGGGGAGTGTCATTTTTTCCATGGATCTACTACACCAGCATCAGAGAGGGGAGTGTCATTTGTTCCATGGATCTACTACACCAGCATCTGAGAGGGGAGTGTCATTTGTTCTATGGATCTACTACACCAGCATCAGAGAGGATAGTGTCATTTATTCCATGGATCTACTACACCAGCATCAGATAGCGGAGTGTCATTTGTTCCATAGATCTACTACACCAGCATCAGAGAGAAGAGTGTCATTTGTTCCATGGATCTACTACACCAGCATCAGAGAGGAGAGTGTCATTTGTTCCATGGATCTACTACACCAGCATCAGAGAGGGGAGTGTCATTTGTTCTATGGATCTACTACACCATCATCAGAGAGGAGAGTGAAATTTGTTCCATGGATCTACTACACCAGCATCAGAGAGGGGAGTGTCATTTGTTCCATGGATCTACTACACCAACATCAGAGAGAAGAGTGTCATTTGTTCCATGGATCTACTACACCAGCATCAGAGAGGAGAGTGCCATTTGTTCCATGGATCTATTACACCAGCACCAGACAAGATAGTGTCATTTGTTCCATGGATCTACTACACCAGCATCAGAGAGGAGAGTGTCATTTGTTCCATGGATCTACTACACCAGCATCAGAGAGGAGAGTGTCATTTGTTCCTTAGATCTACTACACCAGCATCAGAGAGGGGAGTGTCATTTGTTCCATGGATCTACTACACCAACATCAGAGAGAAGAGTTTCATTTGTTCCATGGATCTACTACACCAGCATCAGAGAGTGACATTTGTTCCATGGATCTACTACACCAGCATCAGAGAGGAGAGTGTCATTTGTTCCATGGATCTACTACACCAGCATCAGAGAGTGACAATTGTTCCATGGATCTACTACACCAGCATTAGAGAGTGACATTTGTTCCATGGATCTACTACCCTAGTATCAGAGAGGGGAGTGTCATTTGTTCCATGGATCTACTACACCAGCATCAGAGAGTGACATTTGTTCCATGGATCTACTACAGCAGCATCAGAGAGGGGAGTGTCATTTGTTCCATGGATCTACTACACCAGCATCAGAGAGGAGAGTGTCATTTGTTCCATGGATCTACTACACCAGCATCAGAGAGGAGAGTGTCATTTGTTCCATGGATCTACTACACCAGCATCAGAGAGGAGAGTGTCATTTGTTCCATGGATCTACTACACCAGCATCAGAGAGGAGAGTGTCATTTGTTCAATGGATCTACTACACCAGCATCAGAGAGGAGAGTGTCATTTATTCCATGGATCTACTACACCAGCATCAGAGAGGGGAGTGTCATTTGTTCCATGGATCTACTACACCAGCATCAGAGAGGAGAGTGTCATTTGTTCCATGGATCTACTACACCAGCATCAGAGAGAGGAGTGTCATTTGTTCCATGGAACTACTACACCAGCATCAAAGAGGAGAGTGTCATTTGTTCCATGGATCTACTACACCAGCATCAGAGAGGGGAGTGTCATTTGTTCTATGGATCTACTACACCAGCATCAGAGAGGGAAAGGCCATTTGTTCCATGGATCTACTACACCAGCATCAGAGAGTGGAGTATCATTTGTTCTATGGATCTACTACACCAGCATCAGAGAGGGGAGTGTCATTTGTTCTATGGATCTACTACACCAGCATCAGAGAGGAGAGTGTCATTTGTTCCATGGATCTACTACACCTCATCAGAGAGGAGAGTGTCATTTGTTCCATGGATCTCCTACACCAGCATCAGAGAGCGGAGTGTCATTTGTTCCATAGATCTACTACACCAGCATCAGAGAGGAGAGTGTCATTTGTGCCATGGATCTACTACACCAGCATCAGAGAGGAGAGTGTCATTTGTTCCATGGATCTACTACACCAGCATCAGAGAGGAGAGTGTCATTTGTTCAATGGATCTACTACACCAGCATCAGAGAGAGGAGTGTCATTTGTTCCATGGATCTACTACACCAGCATCAGAGAGGAGAGTGTCATTTGTTCCCTGGATCTACTACACCAACATCAGAGAGGAGAGTGTCATTTGTTCCATGGATCTACTACACCAGCATCAGAGAGGGGAGTGTCATTTTTTCCATGGATCTACTACACCAGCATCAGAGAGGGGAGTGTCATTTGTTCCATGGATCTACTACACCAGCATCTGAGAGGGGAGTGTCATTTGTTCTATGGATCTACTACACCAGCATCAGAGAGGATAGTGTCATTTATTCCATGGATCTACTACACCAGCATCAGATAGCGGAGTGTCATTTGTTCCATAGATCTACTACACCAGCATCAGAGAGAAGAGTGTCATTTGTTCCATGGATCTACTACACCAGCATCAGAGAGGAGAGTGTCATTTGTTCCATGGATCTACTACACCAGCATCAGAGAGGGGAGTGTCATTTGTTCTATGGATCTACTACACCATCATCAGAGAGGAGAGTGAAATTTGTTCCATGGATCTACTACACCAGCATCAGAGAGGGGAGTGTCATTTGTTCCATGGATCTACTACACCAACATCAGAGAGAAGAGTGTCATTTGTTCCATGGATCTACTACACCAGCATCAGAGAGGAGAGTGCCATTTGTTCCATGGATCTATTACACCAGCACCAGACAAGATAGTGTCATTTGTTCCATGGATCTACTACACCAGCATCAGAGAGGAGAGTGTCATTTGTTCCATGGATCTACTACACCAGCATCAGAGAGGAGAGTGTCATTTGTTCCTTAGATCTACTACACCAGCATCAGAGAGGGGAGTGTCATTTGTTCCATGGATCTACTACACCAACATCAGAGAGAAGAGTTTCATTTGTTCCATGGATCTACTACACCAGCATCAGAGAGTGACATTTGTTCCATGGATCTACTACACCAGCATCAGAGAGGAGAGTGTCATTTGTTCCATGGATCTACTACACCAGCATCAGAGAGTGACAATTGTTCCATGGATCTACTACACCAGCATTAGAGAGTGACATTTGTTCCATGGATCTACTACCCTAGTATCAGAGAGGGGAGTGTCATTTGTTCCATGGATCTACTACACCAGCATCAGAGAGTGACATTTGTTCCATGGATCTACTACAGCAGCATCAGAGAGGGGAGTGTCATTTGTTCCATGGATCTACTACACCAGCATCAGAGAGGAGAGTGTCATTTGTTCCATGGATCTACTACACCAGCATCAGAGAGGAGAGTGTCATTTGTTCCATGGATCTACTACACCAGCATCAGAGAGGAGAGTGTCATTTGTTCCATGGATCTACTACACCAGCATCAGAGAGGAGAGTGTCATTTGTTCAATGGATCTACTACACCAGCATCAGAGAGGAGA
Organism: Cepaea hortensis; assembly: GCA_963921405.1. NCBI lineage: Eukaryota > Metazoa > Mollusca > Gastropoda > Stylommatophora > Helicidae > Cepaea > Cepaea hortensis. Next base: position 88,578,746 of record OY992895.1, on the reverse strand, counting down.
GTGTCATTTATTCCATGGATCTACTACACCAGCATCAGAGAGGGGAGTGTCATTTGTTCCATGGATCTACTACACCAGCATCAGAGAGGAGAGTGTCATTTGTTCCATGGATCTACTACACCAGCATCAGAGAGAGGAGTGTCATTTGTTCCATGGAACTACTACACCAGCATCAAAGAGGAGAGTGTCATTTGTTCCATGGATCTACTACACCAGCATCAGAGAGGGGAGTGTCATTTGTTCTATGGATCTACTACACCAGCATCAGAGAGGGAAAGGCCATTTGTTCCATGGATCTACTACACCAGCATCAGAGAGTGGAGTATCATTTGTTCTATGGATCTACTACACCAGCATCAGAGAGGGGAGTGTCATTTGTTCTATGGATCTACTACACCAGCATCAGAGAGGAGAGTGTCATTTGTTCCATGGATCTACTACACCTCATCAGAGAGGAGAGTGTCATTTGTTCCATGGATCTACTACACCAGCATCAGAGAGGGGAGTGTCATTTGTTCCATGGATCTACTACACCAGCATCAGAGAGGAAAGTGACATTTGTTCCATGGATCTACTACACCAGCATCAAAGAGGAGAGTGTCATTTGTTCCATGGATCTACTACACCAGCATCAGAGAGGGGAGTGTCATTTGTTCCATGGATCTACTACACCAGCTTCAGAGAGGAGAGTGTCATTTGTTCCATGGATCTACTACACCAGCATCAGAGAGGAGAGTGTCATTTCTTCCATTGATCTACTACACCAGCATCAGAGAGGAGAGTGTCATTTGTTCCATGGATCTACTACACCAGCATCAAAGACGAAAGTGTCATTTGTTCCATGGATCTATTACACCAGCATCAGAGAGAAGAGTGTCATTTGTTCCATGGATCTACTACACCAGCATCAGAGAGGAGAGTGTCATTTGTTCCATGGATCTACTACACCTCATCAGAGAGGAGAGTGTCATTTGTTCCATGGATCTACTACACCAGCATCAGAGAGTGACATTTGTTCCATGGATCTACTACACCTCATCAGAGAGTGGAGTGTCATTTGTTCCATGGATCTACTACACCAGCATCAGAGAGAAGAGTGTCATTTGTTCCATGGATCTACTACACCAGCATCAGAGAGTGGAGTGTCATTTGTTCCATGGATCTACTACACCAGCATCAGAGAGAAGAGTGTCATTTGTTCCATGGATCTACTACACCAGCATCAGAGAGGGGAGTGTCATTTGTTCCATGGATCTACTACACCAGCATCAGAGAGTGGAGTGTCATTTGTTCCATGGATCTACTACACCAGCATCAGAGAGGAGAGTGACATTTGTTCCATGGATCTACTACACCAGCATCAGAGAGTGTCATTTGTTCCATGGATCTACTACACCAGCATCAGAGAGGAGAGTGTCATTTGTTCCATGGATCTACTATACCAGCATTAGAGAGGAGAGTGTCATTTGTTCCATGGATCTACTACACCAGCATCAGAGAGGAGAGTGTCATTTGTTCCATGGATCTACTACACCAGCATTAGAGAGGAGAGTGTCATTTGTTCCATGGATCTACTACACCAGCATCAGAGAGGGGAGTGTCATTTGTTCCATGGATCTACTACACCAGCAACAGAGAGGAGAGTGTCATTTGTTCCATGGATCTACTACACCAGCATCAGAGAGGAGAGTGTCATTTGTTCCATGGATCTACTACACCAGCATCAGAGAGGAGAGTGTCATTTGTTCCATGGATCTACTACACCAGCATTAGAGAGGAGAGTGTCATTTGTTCCATAGATCTACTACACCAGCATCAGAGAGGAGAGTTTCATTTGTTCCATGGATCTACTACACCAGCATCAAAGAGGAGAGTGTCATTTGTTCCATGGATCTACTACACCAGCATCATAGAGGAGAGTGTCATTTGTTCTGTGGATCTACTACACCAGCATCAGAGAGTGTCATTTGTTCCATGGATCTACTACACCAGCATCAGAGAGGAGAGTGTCATTTGTTCCATGGATCTACTACACCAGCATCAGAGAGGGGAGTGTCATTTGTTCCATGGATCTACTACACCAGCATCAGAGAGGGGAGTGTCATTTGTTCTATGGATCTTCTACACCAGCATCAGAGAGGGGAGTGTCATTTGTTCCATGGATCTACTACACCAGCATCAGAGAGGAGAGTGTCATTTGTTCCATGGATCTACTACACCAGCATCAGAGAGAAGAGTGTCATTTGTTCCATGGATCTACTACACCAGCATCAGAGAGGAGAGTGTCATTTGTTCCATGGATCTACTACACCAGCATCAGAGAGTGTCATTTGTTCCATGGATCTACTACACCAGCATCAGAGAGGGGAGTATCATTTGTTCCATGGATCTACTACACCAGCATCAGAGAGGGGAGTGTCATTTGTTCCATGGATCTACTACACCAGCATCAGAGAGGAGAGTGTCATTTGTTCTATGGATCTACTACACCAGTATCAGAGAGGAGAGTGTCATTTGTTCCATGGATCTACTACACCAGCATCAGAGAGTGTCATTTGTTCCATGGATCTACTACACCAGCATCAGAGAGGAGAGATTCATTTGTTCCATGGATCTACTACACCAGCATCAGAGAGGAGAGTGTCATTTGTTCCATGGATCTACTACACCAGCATCAGAGAGGGGAGTGTCATTTGTTCTATGGATCTACTACACCAGCATCAGAGAGGAGAGTGTCATTTGTTCCATGGATCTACTACACCAGCATCAGAGAGTGTCATTTGTTCCATGGATCTACTACACCAGCATCAGGGAGTGCCATTTGTTCCATGGATCTACTACACCAGCAACAGAGAGGGGAGTGCCATTTGTTCCATGGATCTACTACACCAGCAACAGAGAGGGGAGTGTCTTTTGTTCCATGGATCTACTACACCAGCATCAGAGAGGGGAGTATCATTTGTTCCATGGATCTACTACACCAGCATCAGAGAGGGGAGTGTCATTTGTTCCATGGATCTACTACACCAGCAACAGAGAGGGGAGTGTCATTTGTTCCATGGATCTACTACACCAGCAACAGAGAGGGGAGTGTCATTTGTTCCATGGATCTACTACACCAGCATCATAGAGGGGAGTGTCATTTGTTCCATGGATCTACTACACCAGAAACAGAGAGGGGAGTGTCATTTGTTCCATGGATCTACTACACCAGCAACAGAGAGGGGAGTGCCATTTGTTCCATGGATCTACTACACCAGCAACAGAGAGGGGAGTGTCATTTGTTCCATCGATCTACTACACCAGCATCAGAGAGGGGAGTATCATTTGTTCCATGGATCTACTACACCAGCATCAGAGAGGGGAGTGTCATTTGTTCCATGGATCTACTACACCAGCATCAGAGAGGAGAGTGTCATTTGTTCCATGGATCTACTACACCAGCATCAGAGAGGAGAGTGTCATTTGTTCCATGGATCTACTACACCAGCATCAGAGAGGGGAGTATCATTTGTTCCATGGATCTACTACACCAGCATCAGAGAGGAGAGTGTCATTTGTTCCATGGATCTACTACACCAGCATCAGAGAGGAGAGTGTCATTTGTTCCATGGATCTACTACACCAGCAACAGAGAGGAGAGTGTCATTTGTTCCATGGATCTACTACACAAGCAACAGAGAGGGGAGTGTCATTTGTTCCATGGATCTACTACACCAGCAACAGAGAGGGGAGTGTCATTTGTTCCATGGATCTACTACACCAGCAACAGAGAGGGGAGTGTCATTTGTTCCATGGATCTACTACACCAGCAACAGAGAGGGGAGTGTCATTTGTTCTATGGATCTACTACACCAGCATCAGAGAGGGGAGTGTCATTTGTTCCATGGATCTACTACACCAACATCAGAGAGTGGAGTGTCATTTGGTCTATTGATCTACTACACCTCATCAGAGAGGGGAGTGTCATTTGTTCCATGGATCTACTACACCAGCATCAGAGAGGGGAGTGTCATTTGTTCCATGGCTCTACTACACCAGCATCAGAGAGGGGGGTGTCATTTGTTCTATGGATCTACTACACCAGCATCAGAGAGTGGAGTGTCATTTGTTCTATGGATCTACTACACCTCATCAGAGAGGAGAGTGTCATTTGTTCTATGGATCTACTACACCAGTATCATAGAGGGGAGTGTCATTTGTTCCATGGATCTACTACACCAGCATCAGAGAGTGGAGAGTCATTTGTTCTATGGATCTACTACACCTCATCAGAGAGGAGAGTGTCATTTGTTCCATGGATCTACTACACCAGCATCAGAGAGGGGAGTGTCATTTGTTCTATGGATCTACTACACCAGCATCAGAGAGGAGAGTGTCATTTGTTCCATGGATCTACTACACCAGCATCAGAGAGGAGAGTGTCATTTGTTCCATGGATCTACTACACCAGCATCAGAGAGGGGAGTGTCATTTGTTCCATGGCTCTACTACACCAGCATCATAGAGGGGAGTGTCATTTGTTCTATTGATCTACTACACCTCATCAGAGAGAGGAGTGTCATTTGTTCCATGGATCTACTACACCAGCATCAGAGAGGAGAGTTTCATTTGTTCCATGGATCTACTACACCAGCATCAAAGAGGAGAGTGTCATTTGTTCCATGGATCTACTACACCAGCATCATAGAGGGGAGTGTCATTTGTTCTGTGGATCTACTACACCAGCATCAGAGAGTGTCATTTGTTCTATGGATCTACTACACCAGCATCAGAGAGGGGAGTGTCATTTGTTCCATGGATCTACTACACCAGCATCAGAGAGGGGAGTGTCATTTGTTCCATGGATCTACTACACCAGCATCAGAGAGGGGAGTGTCATTTGTTCTATGGATCTTCTACACCAGCATCAGAGAGGGGAGTGTCATTTGTTCCATGGATCTACTACACCAGCATCAGAGAGGAGAGTGTCATTTGTTCCATGGATCTACTACACCAGAAACAGAGAGGGGAGTGTCATTTGTTCCATGGATCTACTACACCAGCAACAGAGAGGGGAGTGCCATTTGTTCCATGGATCTACTACACCAGCAACAGAGAGGGGAGTGTCATTTGTTCCATCGATCTACTACACCAGCATCAGAGAGGGGAGTATCATTTGTTCCATGGATCTACTACACCAGCATCAGAGAGGGGAGTGTCATTTGTTCCATGGATCTACTACACCAGCATCAGAGAGGAGAGTGTCATTTGTTCCATGGATCTACTACACCAGCATCAGAGAGGAGAGTGTCATTTGTTCCATGGATCTACTAAACCAGCATCAGAGAGGGGAGTATCATTTGTTCCATGGATCTACTACACCAGCATCAGAGAGGAGAGTGTCATTTGTTCCATGGATCTACTACACCAGCATCAGAGAGGAGAGTGTCATTTGTTCCATGGATCTACTACACCAGCAAAAGAGAGGAGAGTGTCATTTGTTCCATGGATCTACTACACCAGCAACAGAGAGGGGAGTGTCATTTGTTCCATGGATCTACTACACCAGCAACAGAGAGGGGAGTGTCATTTGTTCCATGGCTCTACTACACCAGCATCATAGAGGGGAGTGTCATTTGTTCCATGGATCTACTACACCAGCAACAGAGAGGGGAGTGTCATTTGTTCCATGGATCTACTACACCAGCAACAGAGAGGGGAGTGTCATTTGTTCCATGGATCTACTACACCAGCATCAGAGAGGGGAGTGTCATTTGTTCCATGGATCTACTACACCAACATCAGAGAGTGGAGTGTCATTTGTTCTATTGATCTACTACACCTCATCAGAGAGGGGAGTGTCATTTGTTCCATGGATCTACTACACCAGCATCAGAGAGGGGAGTGTCATTTGTTCCATGGCTCTACTACACCAGCATCAGAGAGGGGGGTGTCATTTGTTCTATGGATCTACTACACCAGCATCAGAGAGTGGAGTGTCATTTGTTCTATTGATCTACTACACCTCATCAGAGAGGAGAGTGTCATTTGTTCTATGGATCTACTACACCAGTATCATAGAGTGGAGTGTCATTTGTTCCATGGATCTACTACACCAGCATCAGAGAGTGGAGTGTCATTTGTTCTATGGATCTACTACACCTCATCAGAGAGGAGAGTGTCATTTGTTCTATGGATCTACTACACCAGCATCAGAGAGGAGAGTGTCATTTGTTCCATGGATCTACTACACCAGCATCAGAGAGGGGAGTGTCATTTGTTCTATGGATCTACTACACCAGCATCAGAGAGGGGAGTATCATTTGTTCCATGGATCTACTACACCAGCATCAGAGAGGAGAGTGTCATTTGTTCCATGGATCTACTACACCAGCATCAGATAGTGTCATTTGTTCCATGGATCTACTACACCAGCATCAGAGAGGAGAGTGTCATTTGTTCCATGGATCTACTACACCTCATCAGAGAGGAGAGTGTCGTTTGTTCCATGGATCTACTACACCAGCATCAGAGAGGAGAGTGTCATTTGTTCCATGGATCTACTACACCAGCATCAGAGAGGGGAGTGTCATTTGTTCTATGGATCTACTACACCTCATCAGAGAGGAGAGTGTCATTTGTTCCATGGATCTACTACACCAGCATCAGAGAGGTGAGTGTCATTTGTTCTATGGATCTACTACACCAGCATAAGAGAGGGGAGTGTCATTTGTTACATGGATCTACTACACCAGCATCAGAGAGTGTCATTTGTTCCATGAATCTACTACACCAGCATCAGAGAGGAGAGTGTCATTTGTTCCATGGATCTACTACACCAGCATCAGAGAGGAGAGTGTCATTTGTTCCATGGATCTACTACACCAGCATCAGAGAGGATAGTGTCATTTGTTCCATAGATCTACTACACCAGCATAAGAGAGGGGAGTGTCATTTGTTCCATGGATCTACTACACCAGCATCAGAGAGGATAGTGTCATTTGTTCCATAGATCTACTACACCAGCATCAAAGAGGAGAGTGTCATTTGTTCCATGGATCTACTACACCTCATCAGAGAAGAGAGTGTCATTTGTTCCATGGATCTACTACACCAGCATCAGAGAGGTGAGTGTCATTTGTTCTATGGATCTACTACACCAGCATAAGAGAGGGGAGTGTCATTTGTTACATGGATCTACTACACCAGCATCAGAGAGTGTCATTTGTTCCATGAATCTACTACACCAGCATAAGAGAGGGGAGTGTCATTTGTTACATGGATCTACTACACCAGCATCAGAGAGTGTCATTTGTTCCATGAATCTACTACACCAGCATCAGAGAGGAGAGTGTCATTTGTTCCATGGATCTACTACACCAGCATCAGAGAGGAGAGTGTCATTTGTTCCATGGATCTACTACACCAGCATCAGAGAGGATAGTGTCATTTGTTCCATAGATCTACTACACCAGCATCAAAGAGGAGAGTGTCATTTGTTCCATGGATCTACTACACCTCATCAGAGAAGAGAGTGTCATTTGTTCCATGGATCTACTACACCAGCATCAGAGAGGTGAGTGTCATTTGTTCTATGGATCTACTACACCAGCATCAGAGAGGGGAGTGTCATTTGTTCCATGGATCTACTACACCAGCATCAGAGAGTGTCATTTGTTCCATGGATCTACTACACCAGCATCAGAGAGGGGAGTGTCATTTGTTCCATGGATCTACTACACCAGCATCAGAGAGGGGAGTGTCATTTGTTCCATGGATCTACTACACCAGCATCAGAGAGGGGAGTGTCATTTGTTCTATGGATCTTCTACACCAGCATCAGAGAGGGGAGTGTCATTTGTTCCATGGATCTACTACACCAGCATCAGAGAGGAGAGTGTCATTTGTTCCATGGATCTACTACACCAGAAACAGAGAGGGGAGTGTCATTTGTTCCATGGATCTACTACACCAGCAACAGAGAGGGGAGTGCCATTTGTTCCATGGATCTACTACACCAGCAACAGAGAGGGGAGTGTCATTTGTTCCATCGATCTACTACACCAGCATCAGAGAGGGGAGTATCATTTGTTCCATGGATCTACTACACCAGCATCAGAGAGGGGAGTGTCATTTGTTCCATGGATCTACTACACCAGCATCAGAGAGGAGAGTGTCATTTGTTCCATGGATCTACTACACCAGCATCAGAGAGGAGAGTGTCATTTGTTCCATGGATCTACTAAACCAGCATCAGAGAGGGGAGTATCATTTGTTCCATGGATCTACTACACCAGCATCAGAGAGGAGAGTGTCATTTGTTCCATGGATCTACTACACCAGCATCAGAGAGGAGAGTGTCATTTGTTCCATGGATCTACTACACCAGCAAAAGAGAGGAGAGTGTCATTTGTTCCATGGATCTACTACACCAGCAACAGAGAGGGGAGTGTCATTTGTTCCATGGATCTACTACACCAGCAACAGAGAGGGGAGTGTCATTTGTTCCATGGCTCTACTACACCAGCATCATAGAGGGGAGTGTCATTTGTTCCATGGATCTACTACACCAGCAACAGAGAGGGGAGTGTCATTTGTTCCATGGATCTACTACACCAGCAACAGAGAGGGGAGTGTCATTTGTTCCATGGATCTACTACACCAGCATCAGAGAGGGGAGTGTCATTTGTTCCATGGATCTACTACACCAACATCAGAGAGTGGAGTGTCATTTGTTCTATTGATCTACTACACCTCATCAGAGAGGGGAGTGTCATTTGTTCCATGGATCTACTACACCAGCATCAGAGAGGGGAGTGTCATTTGTTCCATGGCTCTACTACACCAGCATCAGAGAGGGGGGTGTCATTTGTTCTATGGATCTACTACACCAGCATCAGAGAGTGGAGTGTCATTTGTTCTATTGATCTACTACACCTCATCAGAGAGGAGAGTGTCATTTGTTCTATGGATCTACTACACCAGTATCATAGAGGGGAGTGTCATTTGTTCCATGGATCTACTACACCAGCATCAGAGAGTGGAGTGTCATTTGTTCTATGGATCTACTACACCTCATCAGAGAGGAGAGTGTCATTTGTTCCATGGATCTACTACACCAGCATCAGAGAGGGGAGTGTCATTTGTTCTATGGATCTACTACACCAGCATCAGAGAGGAGAGTGTCATTTGTTCCATGGATCTACTACACCAGCATCAGAGAGGGGAGTGTCATTTGTTCTATGGATCTACTACACCAGCATCAGAGAGGGGAGTATCATTTGTTCCATGGATCTACTACACCAGCATCAGAGAGGAGAGTGTCATTTGTTCCATGGATCTACTACACCAGCATCAGATAGTGTCATTTGTTCCATGGATCTACTACACCAGCATCAGAGAGGAGAGTGTCATTTGTTCCATGGATCTACTACACCTCATCAGAGAGGAGAGTGTCGTTTGTTCCATGGATCTACTACACCAGCATCAGAGAGGAGAGTGTCATTTGTTCCATGGATCTACTACACCAGCATCAGAGAGGGGAGTGTCATTTGTTCTATGGATCTACTACACCTCATCAGAGAGGAGAGTGTCATTTGTTCCATGGATCTACTACACCAGCATCAGAGAGGTGAGTGTCATTTGTTCTATGGATCTACTACACCAGCATAAGAGAGGGGAGTGTCATTTGTTACATGGATCTACTACACCAGCATCAGAGAGTGTCATTTGTTCCATGAATCTACTACACCAGCATCAGAGAGGAGAGTGTCATTTGTTCCATGGATCTACTACACCAGCATCAGAGAGGAGAGTGTCATTTGTTCCATGGATCTACTACACCAGCATCAGAGAGGATAGTGTCATTTGTTCCATAGATCTACTACACCAGCATCAAAGAGGAGAGTGTCATTTGTTCCATGGATCTACTACACCTCATCAGAGAAGAGAGTGTCATTTGTTCCATGGATCTACTACACCAGCATCAGAGAGTGTAATTTGTTCCATGGATCTACTACACCAGCATCAGAGAGGAGAGTGTCATTTGTTCCATGGATCTACTACACCAGCATCAGAGAGGAGAGTGTCATTTGTTCCATGGATCTACTACACCAGCATCAGAGAGGATAGTGTCATTTGTTCCATAGATCTACTACACCAGCATCAAAGAGGAGAGTGTCATTTGTTCCATGGATCTACTACACCTCATCAGAGAGGAGAGTGTCATTTGTTCCATGGATCTACTACACCAGCATCAGAGAGTGTAATTTGTTCCATGGATCTACTACACCAGCATCAGAGAGGAGAGTGTCATTTGTTCCATGGATCTACTACACCAGCATCAGAGAGGAGAGTGTCATTTGTTCCATGGATCTACTACACCAGCATCAGAGAGGAGAGTGTCATTTGTTCCATAGATCTACTACACCAGCATCAGAGAGGAGAGTGTCATTTGTTCCATGGATCTACTACACCAGCATCAGAGAGGAGAGTGTCATTTGTTCCATGGATCTACTACACCTCATCAGAGAGGAGAGTGTCATTTGTTCCATGGATCTACTACACCAGCATCAGAGAGGTGAGTGTCATTTGTTCCATGGATATACTACACCAGCATCAGAGAGGTGAGTGTCATTTGTTCCATGGATCTCCTACACCAGCATCAGAGAGGTGAGTGTCATTTGTTCCATGGATCTACTACACCAGCATCAGAGAGGAGAGTGTTATTGTTCCATGGATCTACTACACCAGCATCAGAGAGATTAGTGTCATATGTTCCATGGATCTACTACACCAGCATCAGAGAGGAGAGTGTCATTTGTTCCATGGATCTACTACACCAGCATCAGAGAGGAGATTGTCATTTGTTCCATGGATCTACTACACCAGCATCAGAGAGGAGAGTGTCATTTGTTCCATGGATCTACTACACCAGCATCAGAGAGGAGAGTGTCATTTGTTCCATGGATCTACTACACCTCATCAGAGACGAGAGTGTCATTTGTTCCATGGATCTCCTACACCAGCATCAGAGAGCGGAGTGTCATTTGTTCCATGGATCTCCTACACCAGCATCAGAGAGGGGAGTGTCATTTGTTCCATGGATCTACTACACCAGCATCAGAGACGAGAGTGTCATTTGTTCCATGGATCTCCTACACCAGCATCAGAGAGGGGAGTGTCATTTGTTCCATGGATCTACTACACCAGCATCAGAGACGAGAGTGTCATTTGTTCCATGGATCTCCTACACCAGCATCAGAGAGCGGAGTGTCATTTGTTCCATGGATCTACTACACCTCATCAGAGAGGGGAGTGTCATTTGTTCCATGGATCTACTACACCAGCATCAGAGAGGTGAGTGTCATTTGTTCCATGGATCTACTACACCAGCATCAGAGAGGTGAGTGTCATTTGTTCCATGGATCTCCTACACCAGCATCAGAGAGGTGAGTGTCATTTGTTCCATGGATCTACTACACCAGCATCAGAGAGGAGAGTGTTATTTGTTCCATGGATCTACTACACCAGCATCAGAGAGAGGAGTGTCATTTGTTCCATGGATCTACTACACCAGCATCAGAGAGGGGAGTGTCATTTGTTCTATGGATCTACTACACCAACATCAGAGAGTGACATTTGTTCCATGTTTTGATTCAGATACAGTCCAGCCAGTAAAACAGTTCATATCTGCGTGAACTAGAGACCTTATGGGTCTTTTAACGGGAGGGACAGAGAGATGGGGGAGGGACAGAGAGGGTAAGAGGGAAAGAGTGATATGGAAAGAGAGGAATAGAGATAGGGAGGGAGAGGGAGAAAGGGAGAAAGAGGGAGGGACGGACTGAGACAGAGAGTGAGAAGGAGGGGGAGAGATGGAGACTGTGAGGGAGATAGACCGTGGGAGGGAGAGAGAAAGAGATATACAGGGAGAAAGAGGGAGGGAGAGTGAGAGGGAGGGAGAGAGGGTCAGAGAGTGAAAGATATAGGAAGAGAGAGAGGTGGAGTGGAGAGGGAGAGGAAGTAAAAGGGAGAGAGGGCGAAGGTGAGAGAGAGAGAGAGAGTTTCAGAGGAAGACAGAGGGAGAAGAGAGAATAGGGACAGAGTTGGAGAGAAAGAGGATGACACAGATGGAGAGGGGGACAGAGTGGGAGAGGAAAACACAGGGGAAGAAAAATTTAGGCAGAGAGACAGAGACAGCGAGAGATACGGAGGGGTGAAAGCTGTCATGTAGCTGATGACAGCGTAGATGAGTTAACTTGATGAGTGAGTGCATCAATATTTAGAAATAGGAAACTCGGAGAAATGTGCACAATGCTGCACTTATAAGAAACGAATACCACGTCAAACAATACTTAGGTTAACAACCTAACTGGAGCTTCGTGGCATTCGACCAGCAGCCTTCAAACAATACAGACGACGACATTCGGTTACCAGTTTCTAGACACTACAGATCTACCAGCTTCGATAGTTAGATTTCAGATAATACAGAAGTCTAGATTCCTTCATCAGTGTAAACATATCAAGGTAGGATCATACTTTGTCGGTACGATACAATGAAGAAGGTAATCTCTAAACACAACCACATTAGAGCACGTGAGGAGGTATAGGCAAATGTACTTGTCCCTAGAGATCATGATACCACCAATGCAGGCGTTATCACTCTCAGTGGCCTAACAGTCCAGCTACATATGTATGTACGAGTTGTAGAACCAGTGCGATAGTGAGAGTAGTGGGTGACAGTCTGAAGACTCGAATTTGCACATCACTAACAGTCGTACTATGATGTCTGCCGGCAATAAAGGCGTTGCCGTTCGTCTCATGAAAGACATGTCGGTGCTTTCACTTTAGTTGTGTTGTCCTGTTAAGGGGATTTCGTCAGTAGCCAAACATAATGAACATAAGCCCAGGACCCCGCATTGTGACAGGAGGAACTGGCAAAGGATTCAATGTCGTTTCAACGTGTTCTGAGGAACCACCTAGGGAATTACTCATTTGTGTGGTTCGTGTATGTATGTTGTTCTTGTTGTTCTTTTGATAAAGAAATGTTTCGCACACACAGCAATGACTGTGGGAGATCAAAAGCGGACAGGCTTGTGAGAGTGTGTTACATCAGACAACCTCATTTCCGTTTGCTAAACTGGCTGGAATTCCGACAGAAGTACTGCGAACCTTGGTCGTTGTAGCAGGGGCAATGACATCCCTGTACTTGACCAGGAAAGTTAACATACATTGTTGGTGATTGCTTGCATCCGGGGTCAAATCTGTTGTTGTCATGATTAGATACATCGCTTGTCAGTTAGTTAGTTAGTTAGTTAGTTTGTTTGTTAGATAGTTAGTTAGATAGTTAGTTAGTTAGTTACTTAGTTAGTAAGTTAGTTAGTTAGTTAGTTAGCTAGTTAGTTAGTTAGCGTAGTAGGGGGGGGGGGGATACAAACCTTTTCCTGGTGCAAGGAAATGCAAACTAAAGACTAAATATCGTTGCCTAAGCCTTGGTTCGCAGCTTGTCTAGGATCGAAGCTCCGACAGGCAGACAGTTAGAGCATTGCTTTGCTGATCGGCATCTTCTTTGGTTTGTTTCGTTCCAGATATATTGGTGTTACCTTTCCTCAGGAGTAAACTAGGCAGGTCGAGAGATGGATCATGCTGCATGAGCAACACCTGGTCTCTATAATTAAGACCAGGCTTTGTGCTATTGAGAGGTATATCTCAATCCCTGGTCGTAACCGGTCATGGAATCTAAGCGAGAGGTAGCTGTTACGGGATATAAACCCTTGTCAATTTTGGTAGACAGGGCGCCACGGGTTGCCTCTGAAGGTAGGAGAGACCTACAGCTGCCCCTGATCAGATACCGCCCACCTCAATCTGCCTAGCCCCCCGGCCAATTGGGTGCTGATCCATCTGCCTGCTTGAATGGGTGCTTTAGGATAGGACAAAATCTGGATAGCAGGCTGTCAAATCAATGCACAAGACATTAAAAATAAGTATAGGAACCTGAAGCTGCGGCTTGCAACATGGAATGTAAGAACCATGTGTCCCGAATATTCAACTGATCTGAAGAATATTGACGATGTGAGAAAAACGGCTGTGATTGATGCCGAACTCGATCGTCTTAACGTTGATATTGTTGACCTCAAGGAGAATCGCCTTGCTGAGGAAGGGTCACTCAGGCACAACAATTACACCTTTTATTTGACGGGTAGATTACAGGAAGCAGGCTTCGTGGCTTAGAGGTTAGCGACTTTTCTCCGTAAACTCGTATACTCTCGTAGGGAACGTGATGACGGTGAGAATCAGCAATGGTTAGAACCGCATCGGTAACTTACGGGGTATGTGAGCCGGCCGCTCAGAAATCAATGGCAAACTGTTGAGCGTAATCTTGCCAAGAAATCAACATACAGCTGAAAGATGCTGGTGTTGACAGCGATTTCCTGTAAAGGATATGCCAAAAAAAAAAAAAAAAGATTACAGGAAGTTAAAAGACAAAATGGAGGGGCTTTGCAGTGAAGAATTCACTACTGTGAATGATTGAAATTCCCGCTGGAGGTATTGAAAGACTTTAATCTCTGCTCTTGGCAATCTCCTGTGGTTTTATCACCATTATATCTGCATATGCACCGACACTCACTTCTCTGATGATGTGAAAGATGCATTATATTAGCAATTAGGCTCCGTGATCAATGCAGTACTAAAATCTGACTACATGTATATGCTGGTGATTTCAATGCTCGAGTGGGTATGAGCCCGAGTTCTAGGCAGTGTGCCTCGGAAAATACAACATCCGTCGTATGAATGGAAAGGCATGACCTATGAATTACAAACTCCTGTTTTAAGGCAAAAGAGCGGCATAAAGTCACATCGAAACACCAAAGATCTGGCCAATGGCATAAACTAGACTTCATCATAATACGGAGACAACATATGAATCAAACATCATGAACTCGAAGTCACCACAGTGCTGATTGTGGTACATATCAGTCTATAGTTGTTGCATGGGTTAGACTTAGATCAAAGAGAATCTACACGACTAAACACAAATCTAGCTCCAGGATTTAAAAAAAAAACCAAAGGGAGCCTCCGTGGCGAAGTAGTCAAGTCGCCTGCCTCGCGTTCCGAAGGTTGTGGGTTCGATTCCGGGCTGTGTCTTTCGGTTCACGAGTGCATTTTTCTCGGAGACTCACGGGGGTCGTCACTGGAGTTAAGTGTGTTGTGTGATTCTATCGCCAGGCCGCCCTGCTGAATGAGCCCGAGCCATATGGGATAAAACCCGGTGCAATAAAGTCGTCCCTCTATTAATATTATCAACACCAAAGATAATGATACGCATTTTGAGTTCCAACAGCAACTTGAAGACGCTTTCACTAATACATCAGAAAATTGTACAGCAAGTGAAAAGTGGGGCAAACTTTAGGAAACTATAAAACACCGGTAGTTGTGTATGTCTCAGTGGATCATAAGAGGCAAAATCAAATCAAATCAACTGTATTAGGGACACAAATTCGGCGCGCAGGCCCGTCTTACATTCGGCCCTTCCAATCACTCGTCTTTCATTCATCAAGAGCATTATACATTTACATAGAAAGAAAAATCGCAAGGCGGTTTGCGGCAAACAGTCAGAAACTGAAGTCCCTGACAGATAGAAAGAACATAGCTCTCTTAAGAAACAAGGAATGAACAACGTGTAACACTCTCAGTGAACTAAAACAAGCTTGGACGGATGCACAAACGACTATTGGACCACGTTATGAGAGTGCATTTAAAACGCAAGTGAAAAGTGAAACATCAGAAGCATGTATGAAGAGATAAAGAAGGCTTGTGGTCCAATGATCAAAAGAAGTGCACCGCTGAAAACCTTGACTGGAGAAATCATCACTGATAAGAAACAGCAGATGGATAGATGGGTCGAGCACTATTTAGAGCTTTACTCAAGTGAGACCAAGCTAGCGGATGATGCCCTCAACGCCATAGAGGCCCTGCCAACTCTTGACCACATGGACACACTTCCCACTATAACAGAACTTAAGTGTGCTATAAATGAACTTGCATCTGGCACTGCTCCAGGTAAAGATGGGATTCCAATAGAGGTAATCAGGAGTGGGCATAAAGTCACTTAAAAGTCGACAGGATCGACTTTATTGCACCGGGTTTTGTCCCATATGGTTCGGTCTCTTTCCGAAGCGCGGAAAGCGTCGCACAAAGCACGAACTCCGTAGCTCTAGCGACGACCCACAGGAGTCTCTGAAAAATATAACTTGTGAACCGAAGGACGCGGCCCGGAATCGAGCCCACAACCTTCGGAGCCAGAGTTAAACGGCTTGACCACTTCGCCACGAAGACTCCCAAGGAGTGGGCAGGACACACTCACTCTATAGATCCACCAGCTAATAGAGCTATGCTGGCGAGAAGGACAAGTCCCACAGGATTTCAAAGACTCAAGCATCATAACACTGTACAAGAACAAGGGCGATCACAGTGACAACTATAGGGGCATCTCACTTCTAGTCTCGTTGGGATATTATTTGCCAGACTTTCATATGATATTCTCTTGGGTAGCGGGGTAGGGGTATCCCCAATCAAAGGAGAACCAAGGTGCCTCCTTCCCTCCGCTAGCCTACGGGGCACCCTTGGGCAAAGTGGAGTACCCGTTTATCCACCCGATCAGGGTTACGTGAAGCCATGGGTGCAGGTGGTGGATGAAGATGCAGAGCAGCCGACAGATAGTTGTAGGTTATGGTCTCCACCTTCACGACGGTAGACAGGGGATCTCATTTTTTTTAACTAGACAATTGCTACGGTCACTGACCAGTATGGTCATTGCTAGGAAGGAAAACAAAGGCAAACTACCTTCTTTACAGATGCCAAGAAAATCATGTTTTGTGGACTCATCGATAATCAGAGAAACGGCGTAAATGGGTGCTCCATAGGAGCAGCCTCACCCGGTAGGGATAGTCGTGCGCACCAGGTGATTCCAGACCGTCAACAGGCTACTAGGTGCAAAAGATTAATATCATTGAAAGTAGACACTTGAAATGTTAGAACAATGAATGCAGATGGAAAATTAGAAAACATCAAACAAGAAACCCACACAGAGAGAGAGAGAGAGAGAGAGAGAGAGAGAGAGAGAGAGAGAGAGAGAGAGAGAGAGAGAGAGAGAAAGAGAGAGAGAGAGAGAGAGAGACAGAGAGTGAGAAGATTAACATATTAGAAATATCGGAAACGAGATGGAAAGGGGCAGGGGTAAGGACAGGAGAAGATTATAAGATTATTCAGTCTGGAGGAGAAGAACAGCAAAGATGTGTAGCCATGATATTAGATAAGCAAACATCAAATTCTATCAAAAGATATCGGGCTGTGTCAGACAGAGTTCTATTAATAAAGTTAAACTGAAGACCTTTTAAAATAAATGTAATTCAAGTATATGCCGCAACAAATGAATGCAGTGAAGAAAGTATAGAGGAATTTTATAATGACATTGGAGTCTGCTTTGAAGAACTGCAAAAAATAAGAAATAAATATTATAATGGGTGATTTCAACGCAAAAATAGGAAATAAAGGCGATTGATGCAGTGTAGGCAACCATGGTTTGGGAGAGAGAAATGAAAGAGGATACAGACTTGTAGAATGGGCAAAAGAACAAGAAATGGTTGTAGGAAACACCTGGTTTAAACAGCATCCTAGAAGATTATGGACATGGAGGAGTCCAGACAGCAGGATTAAAAACCAGATAGATTACATCCTGATTAACAGAAGGTTTCGAAATGCGTTAACAGTCGTAATAACAGTTCCAAATGCAGACTGTTACAGTGATCACAGATTAATTACAGGCAAATTGAGGGTAAAGTTAAAGAAGTCAAGTATACAACAGGAAACCCTAAATATGACTTGTGCAAATTGAAAGCTGACAAAGAAATACAAGATAGTTTTAACATAGTAAAGAACAAATTTGATTTATTGTCTGATCTAGAGATCCTATTTCAAGATTTAGATGATCAATGGGAAATGCTGAAGGATTCGATCAGTTGTGCAGCAGAAAAAACTATACCAACATTAAAGAAAGTAGGCCGTAAGACATGGGTGAATGAAGAAATTTTACAACTAATGGAAACAAGGAGACAGAACAAAAATAATCCTGCCTAATATGAAGAAATGCACAGAAAAGTCAGAATCTTATGTAGGGGGTCAAAAGAAACATGGCTTGAGAAAAATTGTGGAAACATTGAAGTACAACACACCAGTAAAAATGCGAAACTAATGCACAAAAGAATCCAGGAGCTTACCAATCAAAGAACACGTACATCAGCAGGCTGCCTAAAGACAAAAGATGGAAGAGTCATACTAGAAAAAAAGATCAGATCTTATATGTATGGTCAGATTACGTGAAAAACCTTTATGACGACAACAGAGACGAACACTACGATGTTCAAAATAATAATGAAGGACCAGCAATTTTGAAGATGGAGGTTCAGAATGCTCTTCACCATATGAAATCTGGTAAGACTCCCGGTTCAGACAGCGTCACAACAGAAATGATTAATGCTTTAGAAGAATATGGAATAGATAAAGTTACCAGTCTGCTTAATACAATATATGATACTGGAAATATACCTCATGAATTATGTAATCCTGTATTTATTGCAATCCCAAAGAAATAAGGAGCCTTGGAATGTGATCAACATCGAACAATTAGTATAATGAGTCACATCACGAAGATTTTGCTAAGAATTATCGTGCAAAGAATTAGGAGGAAAATACAACCTGAAATAGGAGAAGCCACAACAGTGTGGGTTTGTAGAAGGAAAGAAAACAGTAAATGCTGTGTATTTACTGAGAACCATAATCCAACGATCTATAGAAGTAAACAAAGATCTACACCTTTGCTTTATTGACTACACAAAGGCTTTCGATAAAGTGAAACATGTCGACATGATAAGGATGCTTGAAGATCTACAAATGGATGGAAAAGACCTTAGACTTGTAAAAAGCATATATTGGAAACAACAAGCTGCCATAAGAGTTGATAATGAAGTAGGCCAAGACAGGGATGTATAATGTCTCCAGATCTGTTTTCCCTGTACAGTGAAAGTATTTTCAGAAATATTGAAGATATGGAAGAAATCAACACTGGGGGACGATGCATCAATAACATTAGATATGAAGATGATACAGTCTTGATTGCAGACAATGAACAGGACCTGCAACATTTAGTAGATGCAGTTGTTACACACAGTGAACAACGAGGGTTAGAATTAAATTGTAAAAAGACACAGATTATGGTCGTCACTAGGAAGAAGGAGATACCACAATGTAATATCCAAGTAAATTGGCATATTCTTCAACAAGTGAATAACTACAATTATCTCGGAACAGTAATAACATTTGATGGGAGATGCCTTGAAGAGATTAGAACAAGAATCGCCGTGGCAAAAGTAGTCTTAAGCAAATTGAAAAACATACTGACCAATACAAAGATGTCAGTTGAAACGAGAAAAAGAGTATTGAGGTGCTACATAGAAATTGTAATTTTAAATGGATGTGAAGCTTGGACAATGAGCAGTCAAGCTGAAAAACATCTGATGGCTGTAGAGATGCGGTTTCTGAGGAAAATGCAAAGAATACCATGGACAGCCAGAAAGACCAAAGAACAAGTCCTTCAAGAAACAAATGAAGATCGTAAACTGATTAGAGATATTAGACGCAGACAGTCAAAATTATTTGGGCATGTTATGAGAAGAAATGAATTTGAGAACTTGGTGACAACTGGTAAGATCGAAGAGAAAAGACCAAGAGGAAGACCTAGAAGCAAATACCTGGATGGCTTGGCCTCGTGGCATGGTCGAGACAGGAACACAGAGCTGATCCACGTCTTTGGTGATCGAGTGAGATGGCAAAACATGACCGCCCACACTTACCGGCATGGCACATGATGGATGGATATTCTCATTGCAACAAATGCAAAAAAAAAATGAAATGAACAGAATGAACAACTGTTCATTGTCTTCATCGATTTAACAAAGGTATTTGATTTGGTCAGTCGTGAGGATCTGTTCAAGGCACTAAAGACGCTTTGCTGCCCACGGACTCTTCTGTCCATTGTGGAGTCGTTCCACACAGATATGAAGGGTATAACCAAGTTTGAAGGTGCAACTTCAGAAGTTTGAAATCAAGAGTGGAGTTAAGTAAGATTGTGTACTAGCTCCTACCATCTTTGGAATATACTTTTCACTTCTAATATAATATGCATTTCGTGATCAGGATGGTGGTATATACATTCACTCACGCCCAGATGGTAGACTCTACAATGCTCAGAGATTGAAGGCCAAGACCAACATTAGGAGGGTACTAATCAGAGAGATGCTTTCTGCAGATGATGGTGCAATTACGACACACTTTGAGGAAGAATTACAACGTCTACTATCTGCATTCTACAATGCGTGTTCTGAATTTGGTTTAACAATTAGCAGAAAAAAGACACATATTATGTCACAAGGTGCACATGAAGTACCATCATTCTTTATTGACGACGTCGAACTGGAGACAGTATACCATTTTACATATCTAGGATCAGAGGTAAATAGCAAATTTTCCCTAGATCAGGAAATCAACCTCAGAATCGGTAAAGCAGCAACAACAAAATAGTCTGGGAGAATAGGAAGCTTACAGTAGTGTATTAGGGAACCCAGACACATATTATGCAACCAGAATCTGGCGGCTGATAGGGTTTATGAAGGAAATATGGGGGTATTTATGGGGAAAATTGTCGACTCGGTAAAATTTTTGGCGGGGTGTGGGAACGGTTTTTTGACGGGTGATGGCGGGTGTCTGTGAAAGTAATTAAGGTAAAAGTATTCGGTGGGAATAGAAAGCGAGGATGTGAGTACGGATGAAGGGGTAGTACTGGAAATAGAAAGAGAGGGTGTGAGTACGGATGAGGGAGGGTTGTAAGTTATTTTGGTTACGTATATGAATGTATTATTATGCGTGGTGTAGTGATGTATAAACAAGGGTGTGATGGGTCGTGGTTTCTACTCATGGGTTGTATATATGTTGGTTACGTATATGAATGTATTAGTATGCGTGGTGAGTAATGTATAAACAAGGGTGTGATCGGTCGTGGTTATACTCGACGAAGTAAGAGGTGGTTACTATCATCTGAACAGTGTGATATTAGTGAAAGTAAAGGGTGGTATGTAGCTTATTCACTACCATCATTACAAAGGAAAGCTTATAAAGTTATAATGGGTGTCATTTGATGGTAAGGGGTGGGTATTAGTGATCAAGTAGGAGTGATATAGGGGTGGTCATAAATGTAATAAGAGGTGTTCGCAATTACACACTGGTCAACCAGTGGTCAAGCAATGGTCAAGTAAGGGTCAAGTAGTCAAGTAAGGAAATTTTAGGGAAAAGTGATTGTAATTAGATGGTGATGATTAAAGAGTGGTAAATTAGAGGTCAAGCAGTGGTCAAGTAAGGGTCAAGTGGTCAAGTGAATAAATTTTAGGGAAAATTGGTCGTAGTGACATGGTAATGTTTAAATTAGTGGTAAATTAGTGGTCAAGTAGTGGTCAAGTAGTGGTCAAGCAGTGGTCAAGAGGTGGTTAAGTGAGGAAAATTTTAGGGAAATATTAGGGAAAAGTGATTGTAATGATATGGTGATGATTAAAGGGTGGTAAATTAGTGGTCAAGCAGTGGTCAAGCAGTGGTCAAGTGGTCAAGTGAATAAATTTTAGTGAAAAGTGTTTGTAATGATATGGTGATGCTTAAAGGGTGGTAAATTAGTGGTCAAGTAGTGGTCAAGTAGTGGTCAAGTGGTCGAGTGACCACTTAAATTGTAGAGGACGATGTGCCTAAGATTATTGTAGTGATTAAAATGATCGATGAAGTGGTCAAGCAGTGGTCAAGTAGTCAAGTAAGGAAATTGTAGGGGAAAGTACGTATAGTGCAATGGTGGTGGGTAAAGTGAGGAAGAATCACTAGTAGTGATAATAGTACTACCAATATTAGCGACAATAATATTAGCTGTTACGTTGTTATTATACTATATTTTTGTGGGGTGTGTAAAAATTATATAAAGAGGGTCATACAACCACACATACAAATACAAAGTCAACCAAACACACACACACATACACACATACAGATACAGAAGTACAGACAAACCATACCATTACTACTGTCACAACAACAGCTATACACAAGTACTCACCCATAATCAATTACACAAATACACACCTACTACAAACTCAAAGACTCACCCAAACCATTACTACTGTCATCACAACTATACACACATACAGACACGTGTACACACATACAAAGACAGCCAAGTACACACACCCATCGCCTAGGATTACTACTGTCAGCACAAGTACACTCAAGTACATACCCATAAACAAATACACAAGAACATCAAAGACAAATACAAAGACAACCAAACAAATACACGTGCAGAGACAGCACAGACACACTGATACTATTACTACTGTCATCACAACTATACACAGACACACCCATACACACTTGATACACTTGTACATACAGACCTACAAGCACAAAGTCAACCACACACAGCCATAAACAAATACACAAAGACGGTCACACAGACACACTTGTACATACAGACCTACAACATCACAACTATACACAAGTACAGACTCACCCATAATCAATTACACAAATACACACCTACAACCACAAAGACACCCAAGTACACACATGTACACACTTGATACACACAAATACAAAGATAACCATTACTACTGGTACCACAACCAGTACAGATACACTCACCCATAAACAAATCGTGTCGCTACAAGAATATCACAAACATATACCCTCTTATGGTAAAGAACGCGGATGTCCGAGAAGCCCCTACGTCATAAACCCCATATGCAAAAGTCATTAAGTATGAGTCATCGGTGTGTAGGGAAGCAGGCGTGAGAATAGCTTGTCTAACTGCCACGTCAGCTACGTCGTGTGCAGAACCAGTGTATAAAATAGACGGCGTCTCTTGTGAGCTCAGTACCAGTTCACGGGCTGACTTGGGTAGCTACAGAGTTATTTTTTAAATCAGGCTGGTGTGAGCAGTGTTCGTGTAGTAACCAGATATTGTTCACGTAGTGACTTGGCTACAGCAGTGAAACAGGTTGGTGTGAGCATTGTTCGTGTAGTAACCAGATATTGTTCACGTAGTGACTTGGCTAGCTACATCGGTGAAACTTGGTTTGAGCCTTATTCGTGTAGTAACCAGATATATTTCACATAGTGACTTGGCTAGCTACAGCAGTGAAACTTGGTGTGAGTCTTATTCGTGTCGTTGGCCTCTGATAAAACAGTGAAACATTGTATACACCAGAATATTTTTTTGTGATTGTAAGAAAGGAAAAAAAAAAAAAAAAAAGTTTTTCGATATGACCACCAGATCTACTTTCACGTGTTTAGTGTGCGACAAAGCCTATTGTGATAAGTATACCCTTAATCGTCACATTCGGACCATTCACGAGGGGAAAGACCAAATATATCCCTGTCAGTTATGTGATAAGGTGTATAATACGAACGATGGCCTACAAAAACACAAACGAATACGTCATCAGCCACGTATGAATACACCAAACACTACAATACCAGAGACGACAGCACCACCTGTCTATTTACACCAGCCTCGTAGTCTAACGCAAATACCAGACTGCCACCACTGTATCTTCAATGATAACCTTACCTGCCACAATGGGAACATTCACAATGATTATCCCTGTCAGATACGTACCAATCTATACAATTCCAACCTACAACGGTACTTACATCACCAGACATCACGAGAAAGGATGACACCCTTAGACACCCTGGCAACACCTCCACTCATAGTAGCAGAGGATATCCAACCAAATGATAGAGACAGCTTGGCAGCCCTTAAGGCGTACTGCAAGGACCTATCGCTTATGCTACCCAATCAAGTGGTAGTATTAAAAAAAGTGTCGACCACCGCTATCGGGTGGTTTTGATATGATAAAAAGAAGTATTCAGATATCTTGTATGATATCTCATACATGTCTTTATTCTGGATCCGAAACAAATAAGGTATGTGTGATGACTTCGACAACAACAGTGTTTTTGATAGTCAACCAGCAGAGCCCAGAAGAATGAAGATCACTAATCCAGAACTTTTTGATTTTTCACTAATCATCTATGTCATTGATTGTTTCTTATATCACTAAAAGTGTTTTTCGCTAATCATGTATGTCATTTATTGTTTCTTATATCTCTAAACTGTTTTTTCACTAATCATGTATGCCATTGATTTTTTTCTTATATCTCTAAACTGTTTTTTCACTACTCATGTATGTCATTGATTGTTTCTTATATCATTAAAGTGTTTTGATGAATAACACACATATTTTGGTGATAAAGATATTGAAACCAAGATTTTTGTTGATTTTCTTTATTGGTTTTGTTTTCATGACGTTGTCTTGTCGGCTCAGAGCTTACATTACCAGACATGAACAAAGTCTTAGAAGAAGTTATGGCAAATACAGAAATATATGAAAAATAACCAAGTATGAAAAACATCGCCCAAAGACAGAAATATTTCAACTAAACTTATAAATAAGTCACCAAAAGGGAAAAGGTCAAGTACAGAAATAGCTATGGAAAAAGTAAGTCCACAAAACCAAGAAAAAAAAATGTAACTTCTGTAGTCAAATGTGTCTTATCTGAAAAGACGCTATCAATGTCACCCCTTTCCTTGTTTTACTTTACCAAAGACCTTCACCGTATCTGGTACAGAAACCCTTATACAGCACTCATCTCTCCACAGTCTTGGTTTCTTTCTAATACAAAGTGGTCACATCACCAAGAACGTCAAACCTCCATGGTACACGTGCTCCATTGAAACACCCATGACAGTTAACAACATGTATGGCCATGTAATCTGTGAGTCCATCGGGGATAGTTCATCCGAGTATTCGTCACCAAAGATCCATTTCCCATGGCTGACATCTTCAACTTGCTATACCACATCTTATTCTAATATACACTTTACATGAAATTTTCCGAATTTGGGGATCTATTAAAGAATACGTAATGAGATACACAAAGACACCAAGAACATATCAGACAAAACAACTCACAAACTAAAAACTTAAACCATATCAGATGAACCAGCCAACAAGTACTACTAGAACACAAACATATAATAAGGAAACACATGACACACAGAGCTTACAGACAAATCACTTGGACTCAAACAAATTTTGCTTCTTGTACTGTAGAATTCTACCAACACTTCTTTCCTATCACCAAAACTAAACATCTACCACACAACCACTGGTCATTTGTCCAACATAATACTCATACCCTCGCCAACGACATTAAAGAAATGCATACTTATACATTATCAGACATTAGATTTAAATCCCCTACTACTAACATATCACCGGTGTCGAGTTCCCGTTTCACAAAAACACCCTCTTGTCAGTTGTTAGTGAAAACCATTACACCAGTCCAGATTTGTGACTCGTAGAACCAACACTCACACTGTCGTATCTGTAGTATGGGTCTGCGATCAGAGATTCTTCTATAGAATCACATTGTTGTAAAAACGTTTTAACCTACTTGTGTAAAACTTTTTTCACCTTCCATTCATCAGGTACAATGACAGCTTTAATTGATAGACGGCCATCGTGGTCAGAAGATGAGAATTGTTGTGAAGATGACAGTGTTTTGGAGGAAGATGATTCTGGCTTCTTCACACCAGATTTATCATTAGACATTTTGTTCTGCCAGAAACCTACTCGTAGCACCCAGTCAGCTTTAGATGTACCAGAGACAACCTTTGCTTGGGGTGATGCTTCGTCTTCAGATGAAGATATTGACCTTTTGGCTAGTAGTCATGCCCCAGAGTCTCTCAAGAAAATTAATGTGACGTGGAACGATAAATATCCTACTGATGGTGTCCGAAGGTGTTCCTCTTCAACGAATAAGGTGTGTATGGGTAGTAATGATCATAGTTCACATGTGTATTTTTGTAAACATGTCTAATACAGAAGACCTAGCTGTTATACATGTTTTCTATGTACATCTCTCTATACTACAAACCATCAGTGACTATACCTTTACCCCTTCTCAAGACGTGACCAATAGAATGTCGACAGTCTGTTTTTATGCCTTTTACCACTTCTCCTTGTGAATTTTTTACTGTTTTTTCTTTACTGAAGTAGTAGGTATTGCATTCTTGTAAGTTTCAATGTGTTTTATTTACCTCCACAGGTTAATTTTGCACCAGAACCTCATTTCTTGACAGTCCATACTGTTGGCAACGAAGAACGCAATGGTAACTGGCATCATGTAATCAGAGAACGTGAGAATTTTGAATGCCGTATACTAGAGCTGGAAAAAATTTTGAACCCAGTCTTGAGGGACAACCATAGAAGAAAAGTCATCGAACAAAGGACAGCAGTGAAGAAGGCAGCTGTAGTCTAATTAGCATGTATATCTCTCTGCCCTATTAAAAGAGTTATAACCAGAAATAAAACTAGTATGCATTTCCTTAATGTCGTTGGCGAGGGTATGAGTATTATGTTGGACAAATGACCAGTGCTTGTGTGGTAGATGTTTAGTTTTGGTGATAGGAAAGAAGTGTTGGTAGAATTCTACAGTACAAGAAGCAAAATTTGTTTGAGTCCAAGTGATTTGTCTGTAAGCTCTGTGTGTCATGTGTTTCCTTATTATATGTTTGTGTTCTAGTAGTACTTGTTGGCTGGTTCATATGATATGGTTTAAGTTTTTATTTTGTGAGTTGTTTTGTCTGATGTGTTCTTGGTGTCTTTGTGTATCTCATTACGTATTCTTTAATAGATCCCAAATTTTGGGAAATTTCATGTAAAGTGTATGTTAGAATAAGATGTGGTATAGCAAGTTGAAGATGTCAGCCATAGGAAATGGCTCTTTGGTGACGAATACTCGGATGAACTATCCCCGATGGACTCACAGATTACATGGCCATACATGTTGTTAACTGTCATGGGTGTTTCAATGGAGCACGTGTACAATTGAGGTTTGACGTTCTTGGTGATGTGACCACTTTGTATTAGAAAGACACCAAAACTGTGGAGAGATGAGTGCTGTATAAGGGTTTCTGTACCAGATACGGTGAAGGTCTTTGGTAAAGTAAAACAAGGAAAGGGGTGACATTGATAGCTTCTTTTCAGATAAGACACATTTGACTACAGAATTTACATTTTTTTTTCTTGGTTTTGTGGACTTACTTTTTCCATAGCTATTTCTGTACTTGACCTTTTCCCTTTTGGTGACTTATTTATAAGTTTAGTTGAAATATTTCTGTCTTTGGACGATGTTTTTCATACTTGGTTATTTTTCATATATTTCTGTATTTGCCATAACTTCTTCTAAGACTTTGTTCATGTCTGGTAATGTAAGCTCTGAGCCGACAAGACAACGTCATTAAAACAAAACCAATAAAGAAAATCAACAAAAATCTTGGTTTCAATATCTTTATCACCAAAATATGTGTGTTATTCATCAAAACACTTTAATGATATAAGAAAAAATCAATGACATACATGAGTAGTGAAAAAACAGTTTAGAGATATAAGAAAAAAATCAATGACATACATGATTAGTGAAAAAACAGTTTAGAGATATAAGAAACAATCAATGACATACATGATTAGTGATATAAGAAACAATCAATGACATAGATGATTCGTGAAAAATCAAAAAGTTCTGGATTAGTGATCTTCATTCTTCTGGGCTCTGCTGGTTGACTATCAAAAACACTGTTGTTGTCGAAGTCATCACACATACCTTATTTGTTTCGGATCCAGAATAAAGACATGTATGAGATATCATACAAGATATCTGAATACTTCTTTTTATCATACCAAAACCACCCGATAGCGGTGGTCGACACTTTTTTCTAATACTACCACTTGATTGGGTAGCATAAGCGATAGGACCTTGCAGTACGCCTTAAGGGCTGCCAAGCTATCTCTATCATTTGGTTGGATATCCTCTGCTACTATGAGTGGAGGTGTTGCCAGGGTGTCTAAGGGTGTCATCCTTTCTCGTGATGTCTGGTGATGTAAGTACCGTTGTAGGTTCGAATTGTATAGATTGGTACGTATCTGACAGGGATAATCATTGTGAATGTTCCCATTATGGCGGGTAAGGTTATCATTGAAGATACAGTGGTGGCAGTCTGGTACTTGCGTTAGACTACGAGGCTAATGTAAATAGACAGGTGGTGCAGTCGTCTCTGGTATTGTAGTGTTTTGTGTATTCATACGTGGCTGATGACGTATTCGTTTGTGTTTTTGTAGGCCATCGTTCGTATTATACACCTTATCACATAACTGACAGGGATATATTTGGTCTTTCCCCTCGTGAATGGTCCGAATGTGACGATTAAGGGTATACTTATCACAATAGGCTTTGTCGCACACTGAACACGTAAAAGTAGATCTGGTGGTCATATCGATAAACTGTTTTTTTTTGTTTGTTTTTTTTTCCTTTCTTACAATCACAAAAAAATGTTCTGGTGTATACAATGTTTCACTGTTTTATCAGAGGCCAACGACACGAATAAGGCTCACACCAAGTTTCACTGCTGTAGCTAGCCAAGTCACTATGTGAAATATATCTGGTTACTACACGAATAAGGCTCAAACCAAGTTTCACCGATGTAGCTAGCCAAGTCACTACGTGAACAATATCTGGTTACTACACGAACAATGCTCACACCAACCTGTTTCACTGCTGTAGCCAAGTCACTACGTGAACAATATCTGGTTACTACACGAACACTGCTCACACCAGCCTGATTAAAAAAATAACTCTGTAGCTACCCAAGTCAGCCCGTGAACTGGTACTGAGCTCACAAGAGACGCCGTCTATTTTATACACTGGTTCTGCACACGACGTAGCTGACGTGGCAGTTAGACAAGCTATTCTCACGCCTGCTTCCCTACACACCGTTGACTCATACTTAATGACTTTTGCATATGGGGTTGATGACGTAGGGGCTTCTCGGACATCCGCGTTCTTTACCATAAGGGGGTATATGTTTGTGATATTCTTGTAGGGACACGATTTGTTTATGGGTGAGTGTATCTGTACTGGTTGTGGTACCAGTAGTAATGGTTGTCTTTGTATTTGTGTGTATCAAGTGTGTACATGTGTGTACTTGGGTGTCTTTGTGGTTGTAGGTGTGTATTTGTGTAATTGATTATGGGTGAGTCTGTACTTGTGTATAGTTGTGATGTTGTAGGTCTGTATGTACAAGTTTGTCTGTGTGACCGTCTTTGTGTATTTGTTTATGACTGTGTGTGGTTGACTTTGTGCTTGTAGGTCTGTATGTACAAGTGTATCAAGTGTGTACATGTGTGTACTTGGGTGTCTTTGTTGTTGTAGGTGTGTATTTGTGTAATTGATTATGGGTGAGTCTGTACTTGTGTATAGTTGTGATGTTGTAGGTCTGTATGTACAAGTGTGTCTGTGTGACCGTCTTTGTGTATTTGTTTATGACTGTGTGTGGTTGACTTTGTCCTTGTAGGTCTGTATGTACAAGTGTATCAAGTGTGTATGGATGTGTCTGTGTATAGTTGTGATGCAAGTAGTAATAGTATGAGTGTGTCTGTGCTGTCTCTGCACGTGTGTTTGTTTGGTTGTCTTTGTATTTGTCTTTGAGTGTTCTTGTGTATTTGTTTATGGGTATGTACTTGAGTGTACTTGTGCTGACAGTAGTAATCCTAGGCGATGGGTGTGTGTACTTGGCTGTCTTTGTATGTGTGTACACGTGTCTGTATGTGTGTATAGTTGTGATGACAGTAGTAATGGTTTGGGTGTGTCTTTGAGTTTGTAGTAGGTGTTTATTTGTGTAATTGATTATGGGTGAGTACTTGTGTATAGCTGTTGTTGTGACAGTAGTAATGGTATGGTTTGTCTGTACTTCTGTATCTGTATGTGTGTATGTGTGTGTGTGTTTGGTTGACTTTGTATTTGTATGTGTGGTTGTATGACCCTCTTTATATAATTTTTACACACCCCACAAAAATATAGTATAATAACAACGTACCAGCTAATATTCTTGTCGCTAATATTGGTAGTACTATTATCACTACTAGTGATTCTTCCTCACTTTACCCACCACCATTGCACTATACGTACTTTCCCTAAAATTTCCTTACTTGACTACTTGACCACTGCTTGACCACTTCATCGATCATTTTAATCACTACCATAATCTTAGGCACATCGTCCTCTACAATTTAAGTGGTCACTCGACCACTTGACCACTAATTGACCACTACTTGACCACTACTTGATCACTAATTTACCACCCTTAAGCATCACTATATCATTACAAACACTTTTCCCTAAAATTTATTCACTTGACCACTTGACCACTGCTTGACCACTGCTTGACCACTAATTTACCACCCTTTAAGCATCACCATATCATTACAATCACTTGTCCCTAATATTTCCCTCAAATTTTCCTCACTTAAACACCGCTTGACCACTGCTTGACCACTACTTGACCACTACTTGACCACTAATTTACCACTAATTTAAACATTACCATGTCACTACGACCAATTTTCCCTAAAATTTATTCACTTGACCACTTGACCCTTACTTGACCACTGCTTGACCTCTAATTTACCACTCTTTAATCATCACCATCTCATTACAATCACTTTTCCCTAAAATTTCCTTACTTGACTACTTGACCCTTACTTGACCATTGCTTGACCACTGGTTGACCAGTGTGTAATTGCGAACACCTATTATTACATTTATGACCACCCCTATATCACTCCTACTTGATCACTAATACCCACCCCTTACCAACAACAAGTGATAACAAAGGCCAAGCGGGGTTTGGCAGCGATGCGGGTGATGGAGGCAGCAAACTGTGAGCAGGGCCATCTATGTCTTCTGTACGAGGGGTTGGTCATGTCTGTTTTGGAGTATGCAATGGCAATCCTGACTCTCAGCCATAAGCAGATAGAACGGATGGAAAGGATACAGAATGAAGCTATGCGCATTATTCTTGGATGTACAAGAGATACAGCATGCAGGGCGATGCGCTACCTTCTTGGGTTTCCAACCATTGAAGAGAGAATACAAGATTGCAGGGCACGCGCCTACCTCAGAATTAACGCAAACACACAACATCCACTGCATAGTGAAATTAGGAAGGTGAAGGGCAGCAGGTTAAAAAGAGGACGGTAGTGGATGGGTCAAGCCGAAGACATTCTTCAACAGGTGTGTTCACTTGAGGACTTAGAACCTGGCGAGGAGTGGGTGCAAGTGCCAACAGACTTCTGCACATCCTTTTCAGTTTGCATCCAACTTGACAGAAAATGCAGACAAGAAAATCCGGCTGCTGTTGAGGCTGAAGTACAAGCGTTGATTTTCGAGAATTCGCTAGACGGTGACGCGGTCATCTACACAGATGGGTCGGTCGTCCGACATGTGAGAAGCTCATGGGCCTTTACAGCTCGGGCCGGAGGGAGAATTGTGAAGGAGGACTCTGGTGCTTTTACTGAAACCACAAGTAGCCTGACCATGGAAGTCATGGCAGTAAGTAAATCAATAACATGGCTCGAGACACAGACATTCACTAGGGCTTGTTTCCTTAGCGACTCAATGAACATGACCAAGAGGATAGAGGAGGGGTCGATCCGAAGAGAATGGTTGCTGCCTCTGGAGCGGTCTCGACTGGCAAAGATTAGTTTCATCTTCGTGCCAGGGCATGCGGGAGTACAAGGAAATGAGCGGGCTGACAAGCTCGCAGGTGAGGCTACTGTGGAGGGCGGACGCGCCATGGACCCGGCCGACATTCTGAATGCTCTACGAGAAGTAAGACTTTTGCGAGAACCAAGTGATGACTGTGAATCTACAACAATGGCCAGACTGCGAGAGCAGCAAATTAAAAGAGGTGTGGCCAAACACAAACACTACGCAGGAAGCCAAAGAAGATTGATAAACCAACACAGAACTGGCGTCGTTAGCCGCTACACGCTGCGGGATTTGCTGAGGAGGGGATCCGAGCACTTATGGACTGAATGGTTCGATGTGCAATGAGGATGATCTGTCGACTAACTAACTAACTAACTACCATCAAATGACACCCATTATAACTTTATAAGCTTTCCTTTGTAATGATGGTAGTGAATAAGCTACATACCACCCTTTACTTTCACTACTATCACACTGTTCAGATGATAGTAACCACCTCTTACTTCGTCGAGTATAACCACGACCCATCACACCCTTGTTTATACATTACTCACCACGTATACTAATACATTCATATACGTAACCACCATATATACAACCCATGAGTAGAAACCACGACCCATCACACCCTTGTTTATACATCACTACACCACGCATACTAATACATTATGTCTACGCCACCACCATATATCCACCCCATGAGTAGAAACCACGACCCATCACACCCTTGTTTATACATCACTACACCACGCATACTAATACATTCATATACGTAACCAAAATAACTTACAACCCTCCCTCATCCGTACCCACACCCTCTCTTTCTATTTCCAGTACTACCCCTTCATCCGTACTCACATACTCGATTTCTATTCCCACCGAATACTTTTACCTTAATTACTTTCACAGACACCCGCCATCACCCGTCAAAAAACCGTTCCCACACCCCGCCAAAAAATTTACCGAGTCGACAATTTTCCAAAAAAAATACCCCCATATTTCCTTCATAAACCCTATCAGCCGCCATTACCCGCCAGATTCTGGTTGCATAATATGTGTCTGGGTTCCCTAATACACTACTGCTTACTGCCAAAAACGAAAGTTCTTGTCCATCAAGACTGTGTGCTTGGTACTCTTCTTTACGGCAGCGAAGCCTGGTCAACTTACTCACACCAAGAGAAACTTTTAAACAGATTTTATATGTGGTATCTGTGAAGAATACTTAGGATTAAGTGGCAAGACAAAATCACAGGTTGTGTGACGGTTTATTCCATGCCCAGTCTTCGTAGACTTAGATGGATAGGACATGTTAGGAGGATGGAGGACATCTTATTTGGTGAAATACAGATGGGTAAGAGATCTCAGTCTAGGCCTCTACTATGATACAAAGATATGTGTAAGCGGGACGTGATTGATACAGACATTCATAATGCACATTGGGAGCAAGTCGCAGGGGAATGTGTTGCATGGAGGGCAAATGTCAGAAATGGAATAAAGACAAAGGAGAAAATGATTTCAGATAAATCACAAACCGAGCCGTGCGAGACGTAAGATGGTGCATGATGGTGGAAATGACCATATGATCACATGCATCCATTGTGAACGAACATTTACACCGCGAATTGGCCTTATCAGTAACATTTGCCACCGTCATTGGTTGTAATTATCATGCCTTTTTGAAGTACAATGTAACAAACTATCGTCAGTCAAGACGACAAGTTGCCAATGATAATGATGATGATGATATACAGCCGAGGCAAAACGATGATGTGAGGTAGTGAGAGCGACGCTGACTGCGTTCTGGCAAAAGCGGAAAGCTTTAGAGGAAAAAGAGAAATGAAATAGTAATACAGAGGCGTAATAGTAATACAGAGGCGTAATAGTAATACAAACATCGCACATAACCCTTCCCCTCTCCACAAACAAGAACAGCGAAAGTAAATAGGAAGAAGATGTTCCAGGGATCTGAGACAGAGGCTGAGAATGTTCGTCTCTTAACCCAGGCAATAGATAAAATAACTAGGCTGCAACTACAGCAGCGAATGTATAATTCCAAATAATTTAAAATAACCAACTAAAAACAACATTGAATGCGCTTTATTAACCTTTATTAAAGTACAAAACCTGCAGTAGAACAAGAATTTATGTTGCCAGAGCAAATGTATGCCATAGCAAAGATGTATAATATAACGAAGAAATCGAACACGAAATGTTATGGTACAGCTAGAAACGTAAGTTATGAAAATGTATGGTAATGCTAGAAATATAAGGTATATAAAATGTATGGTACACTTAGGAATGTAAGGTATAACATATGTATGGTACAGCTAGAAATGTAGGTGCAACAGAAATTCAGGAAAACCTAGCACTCAAATAATGGATTCACTTGTAGTTAAAAATAACATTGACTAATTGGATTTCTGCCTAAGTTCTGATACGAAACTACGGACAAAATACATCTCGTGAATAATTGTTATTATGCACCCGGTATAACACTTTAGCTGGTCTCTCTGACCGAGGGGTTACACGAATTTCTCCGTAATCCCGTTTATCCACGCAGTGTCTCTCAGCGCGCGAGAATTGGAAGCGCTTCTACCCGCGCTGGTGACTTGCGGGATAATGAGCCAGCCGCTCAGAAAGCAATGGTAAACTACTGAGCGTAATCTTGCCAAGAGATCAACAATCAGCTGAAAGATGCTGATGTTGACAGCGATGTCCTATAAAGAATATGCAAATAAAAATAAATAACACTTTAGTAGGATGGCTT
This sequence comes from Cepaea hortensis, assembly GCA_963921405.1. Lineage (NCBI taxonomy): Eukaryota > Metazoa > Mollusca > Gastropoda > Stylommatophora > Helicidae > Cepaea > Cepaea hortensis. The sequence goes on along the minus strand of OY992895.1, from coordinate 88,544,239 downwards.
AGTCAACGGGACACAACATCTCAACATTGACTGGAATTACTACACAACATAAACAATTAATTTACACTGGTAATAATCCGTCTACATATACATTCCCACAACAAACTGCCACATTCCTCACATCACGTGTTAAAAACATTATCAAAGAAATCATAACAAGCCCACTGCCTACACATGATCAAATATTTGTGCAGTAATTCATCTCAAGTCACCGCTATCTCACCGGCACAACACGCTGTTGCCCACAGTTTCTGGTTAGTTCTTGTCTGTGTTAACTCCATTTATACCACATATCATTACACGTCATTAGTACCAGACCACAATTACAACACCAGTCAGGAAAATAACGCCTCTGGTACCGCAGGATCGGCAATGTTACAAAAGCATAACCATCCACAATTAATACAACCCTCCCCTCTCAAATAACCACCACCAGCATTACAACAGGTAGTGGCCTTCCCTCCCCCATATAACAAATGAGTAAATTATTCATCAACAATAAGTAATAACAACAATCCATGTTACACAAGCAATACATCAGTAACCTAGACACCAGTTATTACTTGTCTTAAGCATCTAAACAACATCTACATTTGAAAACGAAATATCATAATCTGTGTCTTCTGAGACGGATTCTGTATGATGGCTACACGCTCATGTCCCCTGGTTAAAACATGTACTCGTCATTTCCTGCTGGTATATCTTGTGGCTCGTCGTCCACATCCCCCACAACAGCCAATCCTAGCAACCCTTTTGCCGTCTCAGGCATCCTCTCATATGGTATGATCTTCACAACGCTTTACTTCACGCCCCAATGCCAGGTCCATTCAATCTCACTCTTCTGATAACATAGAGCTGAAGAGTGTACTGCATACTTTTATGTAGAACACTAATATTTAATTTTACACCTCTCTGTGTAGAGGGTGCTCTTTTTAACTACTTCTCTACCTCTCAAACTCTTAGTGCTTTAGAAGGTAGCATTCTGTCACACCGCATGTTCCTCATAGCAGATAACTATCTCAATCTTTCGTGTACTCTAACCTGAGCATTATGCAGACGTGACAGTTGTCTAATCACCCAACTCTTAACACGAGTCTCACCAGCCTCGTCACTAGTACCAATTGTAAAATATACCGGCAACTAGGACTCTCTTCCAAGCAACAAGTAGCATGCAATACCACGTAGTTGCATGTGGCGTCGATTTATATACCAGCAGGATCCAACCCAGATGGTAAAACTATATAATTTTTTGATTCACCTCTGGTGGATCAGAAGGTCATATTGAATATTTCACATTGTCCATTTCCTCGTGGATATCATGCGCTGTGCGAATCCTTTGAATGTTGTACACTCTACATAGTTCTCCAATTACAGCACACTTTAAGTGTCTACCATGGTGAGTGTAACCTGCGATGAACACCTAAATTGACAAACCACTTCTCGACCAGTGCCTTCTAACTGCTGAGGCCTTCTGATCCCAACAATAGTAAATTTAGTAAACACGTTACCTATAATAAACACTTTTCAATACCTCGACTGCCTCTAACACAGTGAAATCCAATGACTATCTTTCTCATAGTTAAATCCATTGATTATCTCTCTCACACACAGTTAAATCCATAACTCCAACCTCAGAAGTTGATAAATTCTCTGATGGATCTTTGATTTTAATTCGAGGTGGTTTAGCAATATCGAACCTCTTCCATCTCTTACAAAACAATTCTACATCTTCAGTGATGCCAATCCAGTAACAACGACCTCTTCAGACCTGCAACATTCTATCTCTGCCTTGATGACCGGTGTTTGCACACATTCCAACACTCAATGTTTCATACTCTCCGGTATCATTCATCGATAGATCTTTCCCCCAAATGGATTCTGTACTCTTCTGTACAAGAAAACGTCAGCAACATGCAGCGTTTTTCTCCACCTCATTGAGGTTTCAATTCTAAGTGGCAACACCTTTACAATTGTACTTTCCCAGAGTTACACAACTATACATTACAATGTCAGAATAATTCATGCTTCCACCAGCAAATTACATTACCTAGGCCTACATGCCGATTCAGCAGCTCACGAATACCACTCAACTTCAAACACTGATCTGACCATACACGATCCCACTACAGGCATTAGCGCCTATCTGATCCCGTACTGGCGGTGAGAAAAGGGGCATATAATGCTCTCGTCTGCCTTCTTATACTGTAGCTGGGATCGCCTCCCCTTACTTCCCACAACCCTTAGCTAGGCGGGTGTTCACTATCATCATGAGACGTATACCTACATGCCATTTCACATAGATAATACACATGTGGATTTTGTGATGTCTGACAAATAAAATGAATGTTATGTGGATATATGTGCAAATTGAAATGGATAGTGGATGTTATGTAGAATTGCATGAAATTGTACGTGGATAATAGATAACATATAAATACATTTGACATCGACAAAATATATATTTATCTGACATGTGACATGGATACTATATCTATACATCTGACATGGATACTATATCTATACATCTGACATGGATACCCGGATCACTGTCGCATTCGATTCTACAATACTGATGTTCCATATTCAATACATTGCTTTAGGAGATCTCTATTTATTTCATTATTCTAGCACTTCTACACTCGTTTTGACATCAAGCCGTTCCGTGCTCCAATCTCCACTCAAACAGTTCAATGTTCCACTCTCCAATCTAACAGATCACTACTCCACTCTCAACGTCAACAGTTCCATGTTCCACTCTCCACTACAAAAGTTCCATGTTCCACTCTCCACTCCAACAGTTCCATGTTCCAATCTCCAATACAACAGTTCCATGTTCCACTCTCCACTCCAACAGTTCCATGTTCCACTCTCCACTATAACAGTTCCACACTACACTCATGTATAATCTTACTGTACGTAGAATATAATATTAGTATCGAATCAATTAATCAGTCAGTCAACTAGTCAATAAATCAATAAAGAATCATTTAATCTATCGAGTCCTTCCATCAGTCAACCAATCAGTACAATAGTTTGCAGGTGTGATGTCCTTGTTGCTGTAATCCACAACAGCTTCCTAGGAACTGGTCAGATAATCACTAGTTTCCTCATCCAGTAAGGCCACACGATCGTCATATGACTGGAAAGCACAGTCGTATCCAAACATGTCCTCAGACTCGATCTTTCCTTGTGATCTCTTCAGACCTGCCGGCTTGGTAACTGCAGTAGAAGCTTCTGGAGTGTCATGTCCGCCGTCTTATGGAATAGATAAAAAATCCGTTGAACAGTCATGACTATGATTATAGAGATACTCTAGACCAGTGGTTCTCAACCGATGGGGAATTCTCCCCCCCCCCCCAATCCCACCGGGGGAATGTTAGGATTTCAACAGGGAGAAAAAAAAAGGGGGGGGGGGGGAAGAATTAAGATTATTTCAAGATCGGGTTAATACAAGAACCGATTATTTGATATTTTTCCCCCACAAACTTTACTGTTCTGTACTTCTCTCCCTTATGAAATTCGTTTTATAGTGTAAGTAGACCCGCAAATCACGTTTTATGTAGACGTTTAGACTTGTAGACTTGTAGTTTTACGTATACTATGTAGTGGCGTGAGGGATTTATATGGAGGAAATACGAAAAAAAGGGGGGGGGGGTGTGACGTTCCGAACAAATTGTGAAGGGGTGCATGGGCTAAAAAAAAGGTTGACAACCACTGCTCTAGGCATTAAACATAACTACGCGCCTTAACCAAGAGCACGACCAGCAGCTAAACATGTCCATAAAATAGCTACTGTACAGCCTGCTCCAATGTAGCCATTCATCCAGTTTACAAGGTGATTACCTTCATATATTGACTTGTTTCGTAAACAAAAATTCCAAATTCGTTCTCATTCAACCTGGTTCTTCAGCGTTGGCTAGAGTTCAGATCCGTGGTTATTGTGGGTTTTATCCTATTTCTGTCTGTGCGCTTTTACGAGTGAGTCATAACTCGGACTGGTTATATAATCGTTTGTTTCTATGACGTCAGCTAGGTGAATTGGTCGGGGATTTATCCTTTGTGTCCATCTCTTCTGGCGGTTTCTTAGTTCAGTGTTTGCTTCTGGCTCGTCTGTTTTGCTAGGATGCAGTCCTTATAAGGACTCCTAATTTGGTTTGCTTGCTTTTATTTCCTTGCCCTGAGGAGGGGATCCGAGCATTTATGGACTGAATGGTTCAATGTGCAATGAGGATGATCTGTCGACTAACTAAGCATCTAAAAGAACACCCCCTGAGACAAGTCAAGAACTTCAAGTATTTAGGAAGTATAATATCATCAAATTGCAAATCAGAAGACGAGATAAAAAATAGGTGCTGTAATGCAAACCAACTCATTGAACAAATGGCACCAATACTAAACAACACACATATATCAATAGATACTAAAATACTCTCCACAACACAATCTTCCTATCATCTCTATGTTACCTAAGCCAAATCTGGACAACGACAGAAAAAGAGAAATGAAAAGTTACAACGACGGAAATGAGATTCCTGAGACGAATATTCAATGTATCAAGACGAGAGAAAATCAGAAATAAATAAATCCGGACTACAGTGGAGGTTATAGCAGCGCTAGATTTTTATATCAGCGCTATATTTTATAAGAAAACAGCAAGTTAAATGGTTTGGCCATATAAGAAGGCTGCCAACTGACAGTATACCTCAACAAGCATCGGTGTAAAGGCGAAACGGAACCATAAAAAGACCGTGTAAATGATGGAGAGCGGAAATAAAAGAATCCATGGGAATCAAGGAATCCAAGAATCCATCATGTGCCATGCCGATAAGCGTGGGCGACCTTGTTTTGCCATCTCACTTGATCACCAGAGTCGTGGATCAGCTCCATGTTTCTTTCTCGACCATGCCGCATTACCAAGCGATACAGGTATTTAATTCTTGGTCATCCTTTTGGTCTCCTCCCTTCGATCTTGCCAGTTGTCACCAAGTTCTCCAATTCATTTCTTCTCATAACATGTCGAAAGAGATTTGCCTGTCTACGTTTAATGGCTAATCAGCTTACGATCTTCATTTGTTTCTTGAAGGACTTGTTCATTGGTTTTTCTGTCTGTCCATGGTATTCTTTGAATTCTCTTCAGATACCACATTTCCAAAGACATAACTTGCCTTTTCAGCTTGACCCACCCACCCACCCCCCACCCACTCACCCCCCCCCCCCACACACCCACACACATTCACATACACACATTCACACACACACACACACACTTTCACACAGACAGACAGACAGACAGGCAGGCAGGCAGGCAGGCAGGCAGGCAGGCAGGCAGGCAGGCAGGCAGGCAGGCAGGCAGGCAGGCAGGCAGGCAGGCAGGCAGGCATACATACATACATACATACATACATACATACATACATACATTTATGTATTCGCAAGAGGGGACATTTAACAAAAGTGCTACTGGCAGTCAGGCTTCACTTATCCTTCACCAAAGTCCATGAGTATAAACGTTAATGGTGAACTTTGACCTTTGAGTTCCTCGCTCTATACATTTCAAAAACACAATAAACATCACACTGTGGGTGCGTACGCACCTGTCAGAGTTTGATGGACCTTGCAGAGGTCATTCCGTGACAGAGAAATGTACTCATTGGACTCGGCGGGTGCCTTTGACTTGATTTTCTGGCGTCGCCTGTGAACATATTAATTTAAGCTTAACAGCGACAAAATCACATAGAATGTTGGTTGTGTTTGTGTCTGCTATATTCTGTGGATGTGAAAGACTATGTTGAGTCCACATCATTATCCTGTTCCGATCTATCTAGTCGTACTAAATTAATACTATTGTCTACCATGTCCGTGTTAAACACTTTATTACATTATGTATACGTTTAATTTTAATTGCAGACAGGCAGGCAGGCAGGCAGGCAGACGGATCAATGGATGGATGGATGGGTGGGTGGGTGGATGGATGGATGGATGGATGGATGGATGGATGGACAGAGAGAGATTACATGTAAGTTTCGAATGGATACATTACAGATGTAATCATAGAAGAACTAGTGTAGGAACACGGACACACAGGAACATTGTATATTGTATGGTGACCACACATTGATACATGTCTTCCACGTGTTTAAATATGTTGCATGTTGTATCCTGACAATCGAATTAGAGGGGTAGATACACCAAATCCAGACCAGGCGGACACATAATCAGATCGCAAATGATACCATTAGTATAGGGACTCTTCGCTGATTGATTCGTTGAAGTACGGAGTATTTTGGGTCCGTACTTTTATGAAGAAGACAATGTTACAGTGACCGTTAACTCTGAACGATATTGCGTGTTGCTGGACACTTTTCTGCGACCCAAATTGGATGAACTTGACGTCAGAAATAATGTTTGGTTCCAACAAGATGGCGCAACAGCCCACACGTCTAGACGTTCAATGGAAATTTGAGGGAGATGTTCCCCGGTCATTTAATTTCATTCCTAGGTGACCTCGGTTGGCCTGCCCGATCACCTGACTTGAACCCGTGTGATTTTTTTTCTCTGGGGATACCTAAAATCAAAGGTATACATTCATCGCCCCCGATCTATTCAACAATTGAAAGATGCAATTCATCAAGAAATTGAGTCTATTCCACATGAAATGATCCGAAGAGTTATGGACAACTTTCGCGAACGTCTTCAACCGTGTGTGGACAATAACGGCGAACATTTGATTGCTGTAATTTTTAAAAGAAAATGACATAAAATGACATCATTTGTTCATTTAGGAAATAAACGTACTTGTTTTCATTATTCAAATAACATAAAACAAAATGGCATCATGTGTACATTTGATTTAAAAAAATACTTTTTTGTTCATTTATTATTATTTATGTGTCAGATCATATTGCCCCAATCTCTCTCTCTCTCTCTCTCTCTCTCTCTCTCTCTCTCTCTCTCTCTCTATATATATATATATATATATATATATATATATATATATATATATATATATCGGTAGATTGTGTGTGTGTATGTGTGTGTGTGTGTGTGTGTTTGTGTGTGTGTATGTATATATGTGTGTGTGTGTTTGTGTGTGTGTGTGTGTGTGGAATGCAGAAGCAGTCAGCAACAACAGAAAAATAGAATTAGAAAACATCTTTGACCAAGAGAAAGTAAGCGTATGTTGCTTGCAAGAAACTCACCTCAATGAAAATATAACCTTCAAAATAAGAGGCTACCAATTTTAACGATCTGAACGAAACGACAGGCGAAAAGGTGAGATACTGACCCTTGTAAAAAATAACATCAGTGCTTCCCAAATCGAAGTCTGCATGGAAGGTTCTGTGTATCAGACACTTAAACTTAAGACTGGCAATACAGACCTACATCTGATAAATTACTACTGTCCAAGTGACGCCCACAGGCACTGGACACACTACCATTAAAAGAAAAAAATGATTGTGTGTGGCGATTTTAACAGCCACTCGCAGAGCTGGGGCTATGATCACATGGACCAGAGAGGAGAGAGACTGGAAGACTGACAGGATGAGAATAGATTCATCTTGGTTAACAAGCCGTCCGACCCACATACTTTCTACTCGAGATCATGGCACACTACAACTACACCTGACCTGGCTTTTCATTCACCACACCTGGAGTGGAACATTACACGAATTGTTGGGAAACAACTTGGCGGCAGTGACGATCGGCCAGTCATTCTATCTGTAGAAAATGAGCTTGTAAATGAAAACAGCACGCTCTCGAGGTGGAACTACAAGAAAGCAGACTGGGCAGTGTACAAGAATCGCACCAGCATACTGGTTAGAAACATGAACACTGAGAACGACATAAATAAAGTAGTTGAAGAGTTTGGGAAATGCATACTACAGGCAGCGCGAGAAACAATACCAATAAGAGCCCATAAACAATATAAACCCTACTGGAGTTGTGAACTGGAACAGTTGCATAATGATGTGGAAGTGTTTAGAAAGCAAGTAGAGGCCACACCCAGCCAAGAGCACCACAATAAATTCCAGCACGCAAAAGCCACATTTCAAAGGGCCAAGCTGCAGTCTAGACGGAAAAGCTGGCAGGAGAAAACGGAGTCTCTAAACTTTGAAAGAGACACAAGGAAATTGTGGAAGCTAATAAAACAACTTAATGATGAGGGCACGGGGAGAAATTCAAGCATTACACTACATAAAGATGGACAAATCTTAACAAGAAATCAAGCAGCTGACCATTTTGCGGACTCATTCGCACAAGATAAGAATATCAATATTAGTCCAAAGAAACAACAAGAGATTCGAGAGAAACGGCAACATACAGGACAGAAGGAAATAGTAAATGAGGTTCTGGAGGTACCCATCACATTCAGCGAACTGAAGCTAGCCATATCAAAACTGAAATAGAGAAAGTCACCAGAAGCTGATGGTATCTCCAATGAAATGATCAGGAACCTAGGAACAGAGGCCAAAGCAAAGCTGTTGCAGACCTTCAATAACAGCTGGACCCTAGGCAGTGTTCCACAAGCCTGGAGAGAAGCAATCATGATACCCCTCCTAAAATCAGGGAAAGATGGTTCCATTGCCTCTAGCTACAGACCAATTAGCCTCACCAGTTGTCTCTGCAAAACACTGGAGCGCATATTCAATCACATACTGCAGTGGTACATTGAAAGTAAAAACATCATTGTGCCACAGCAGGCTGGCTTTAGGCAGTGGTACTCTACGAAAGATCAGACAACCTAATTCTCTCAAGAAACTGAGGATGCATTCCAAGAGAAGAAGCTGGTTCACGCGGCATGGATAGATCTGAAGAAAGACTTGGACAAATTCTGGTAAGGTTTGATGAAGAAACTGAGAAATTGCAAAGTCAATGGAGGAATGTACAAATGGGTGAAAGCATACTTGCACAACAGAAGAGCCCGAGTACAGATAGACGGACTCAAGAGCAAGAAAGTACTACTGTGTTACGGTATTTCCCACGGCGGAGTCTTATACCCCACACTTTTTATAATCTTTATTAATGATCTTGTTGCTAATCTACCGCATGGAATTAAAGCGGCAATGTACGCCAATGACCTGGTTCTATGGAGCACAAATGAACATGCATCAGTGGCCACCATATCGCTACAAAGAGCTGTAGACACATTTGTTGCATGGGCAAATAGATGGTGTGTCAGCATAAACACTGACAAGTGCAGCACCACTCTATTTACACTCTCTCCAAAATAAAAGGCAGGGACTATCCAGATAAATAGAACACCCCTAAGAGAAGACAAAGAACCAACATAACTTGGAGCAACATTTTATGGCAGGCTGACACGGAGAAAGCACATCAACAAAGCAGTAGCAAAAGCAAGAAGGAAAATAGCCATCCTGAGAAAATTGAGTGGGACCACATGGTGAGCCAGTGGGAAAATACTTAGCAAAGTTTATCAACAGAGCGTAAGACCACACCTGGAATACGGGTCAACTGCGTGGTGTTCGGCATCAAATACCACACTACAAGATCTGGACAAGGTGCAAAATCAGGCACTTAGAGTCACCACAGGAGGGATGAGATCAACCCCTATAGTGGAAATGGAGAAGATGGGGAGGACACAAGCACTGAGAGAGCGCAAAGATACAAAAACGCTAATACAAGCAGAAAAGTTCCTCAGCGTGACAGGCCACCCTATGAGAGCAGATTTGAAAACATAGCTATGGGACGGTTGAAAAGAAGTAGTTTTATCAGCACAAAATGCGATTCTAAATGGAGGAGCAGGAGTGTACATAGAATACGCAAATAATACTAGGGGCACAGCCAGAGTACCGATATAAAAGTACTGCCATAACTATGATGCTGAAATTGAGGCAATCAAGATAGTAACATAGAAATTACTAAATACCAGCAATGGTACACAACCTGTGGTGCTATTGACAGATGCAAAATCAGTACTTGGGGCGCTCCTGTCTGGGAAATTGCTAGTACTAAGGACACTACTTTCCGAACTTAGCAGTCAGCATAAGGTCAACATATAGTGGATACCATCCCACTGTGGAATACCCGGAAACGACAGAGCTGATCAATTGGCTAAGGAAGGAGCCAAAGAAGAACAGACTGATGCGCCCGTCACATACTACCAAAAGAAAAGAATGATCAAATCAGTCAGAAAGCCAGCATAACCTGCTCAAGATAACTAGCACATTATGGACAGACCAGAACAAGTCATTATTCTGCGCCTCGGAACAGGACACAATAGATTACGCAACCGCATGTATAAAAAATTCAAGATTGGTGAAACAGCCATGTGCTTATGTTGATTGGCGTCACAGTCAGCAGAGCACATACTCCAAGACAGCCCAAAATATAACATATCTATTCAAACCTTCTGGCCTAGAGAGGCGACAGTGGAAGATAAACTCTATGGACCGCTGTGTGAACTAAAAAAGACAGTTAAATTCATACAAAAGACAACATTGCAGTTATAGACATATTTCAAGCGAACGAATGAAGAAGAAGACATGAGAACCTACCTCCAGAAGACAACAGCAACCACCACAAGCACCAGCACACCAACACCGCCAACCACGGGGCCCGACACAACAGCAGATACATTCACGTTGTCATTATTGGACAGCTCTGGAGAAGATACAATAGTGACACGTGACATATGTGTCTCTGTATGTGGCTGTAGAAACAGCCACATGTATATATGTTACTATAGAAACAGCCATTCAAAGTCATGTTCCAGCCATGTGTTATTGTGTGTGTGTGTGTGTGTGTGTGTGTGTGTGTGTGCATGTGTGCACAGAAGCATGTGTATTCATATGGGTGCATACGAGCTAGTGTATGTGTGTGGGTGTGCCTGGTGTGTGTTGTGTGTACAGCTACCGCGGCTTACCCCCCCCCCCCCCCCAAAAAAAAAGTCAAATAATATAACATAAAAAAAACAATGTATAGTACTTACGTAATGAGCTAGAACAGGTGCAGGAACGAACTAATGAACGAACGAACGAACTAATTTTATTTTCGAAGGGTAACAAATTCGGCACGCAGGCCCGTCTTATATTCGGCCCTTCCAATCACTCATCTTTCATTCGTCAGTGCATAGTGCATTCACATAGAAAAACAAACATTGTCAAATAAATGTTGTAAGCATAAACAATGCATGTTACCATGTTATGAGACATATCCCCCACCCACACATCCCCTATCCATCTGCGTCTCCCCCCCCCCCACACATCCACCACCTAACCACACACATACCCACAGGCACATACATGACCCCATCTATCCACCCATCCCTCAATCGACATATCCCACACACACTCCCACATTCACCATCTCCCCACCTCCACACACACACATATATCCCACTCGAAACACATCTCCCCACATACATCCCCCATCCACCCATACACACATCCTCACCCCTCAACACATTCCTCATCCAAAAACATACCAACCACACACACACACCACACCACCCACATATACCCCAACCACACACATCCGCCTTCCCACGCACACATATATCCCCCACCCATACACTCATCTCTCACACACATCCACCCACTCACGTACTAATCCATCAACCACTCACACCAACACATCATCCACCCATCCATCAACACATGCATCTCTCATCTAACATCCCACCCACACAAACCCCAACCACCCAGCCAAACACACATCCCCCATCCTCACATACATCCTTCATCCACACGCACATCCCACACCTCCCCCACCCCTCACACATCTCCCCTCTCACACAACACCCCACCCATAAACGCATTCCCCCACACACACATCCCCCACATGCATTCTCCATACACATCCCCTCTCACACATCTCTCACCCACACACACATCTCCCCACCCACCCACACATCCCCCACCTACGAACATCATCACCACCCACAAATAAATCTTCCACTCACTCACACTTACCCCACCCACACTCACACACTCAGACCCACACAGGCATATCCCATTCACAGACACACCTCCACACCCATCCCCTAACCCAGGATGAGATGGAAGCTGTCCGCCAGCCAGCTGACAGTGGCCACAGTTTGGGAAATAACTTCAGACAGGCAAACGAAGGGAACATTTTAAACTGCAAGCTATAAGAACGAGCTAGAAAAACACATTGACCATAGACTTTTAATCCTCATTGTCTATGTTTTCTTGCCTGTCAGATTGCATTCTGTTAAGCAGTTTATGTGTCAGTCTGTGTAATGCGAGTATTTTGCCTGGCAGTCTACGTTCTTTGACGTATATTGCCTGACATTATGCGTTCTGTGAAGCATTTCACCTGTCAATCTACGTTCTTTGAAGCTTTTAACCTATCAATCTACGTTTTGTGAAGTATTTTACCTGTCAGCCTACGTTCTGTGGGGCTCCATAATTACCAGAGCATACTCAGCGTGTGCTCTGTTACAGAATGGACGAGCTATAAGAGAAACATGCGCTCTTAGACGTGAGTAGCGCCATGACATTCATCACTAACAGTCTTAAGCCGCGTTCTTAGCAACACCAGAACTATTCCCCTCCCTGCATCTATTCCACGCGGGGTGCCAACACCACCACTCTTCCCCTTCCTGCATTTCTTCCGCGCGGAGTCCAAACACCACCATTCTTCCCGTTTTTGCATTTCTTCCTCGCTGGGTTCAAACATCACCACTGACACATGCCTGGGGTCACTGACATTAAGGAGAGTGACCTTAGTAGCAATGCTAGTACATAAACAAGTGACCGGGCATGAGAAAGAAGAGACGAAAGATAGAGACAGTGAGTTAAGGGGTTTTAAAGGATTT